>CM060948.1:90640110-91240110 GCA_030765055.1 Mantis religiosa | reverse complement strand
AATAGAGTCCAAATTAATACAGTTATAATACAGTGAAGATAAAAAAAATCAATAAAATACTTACATTAGATATACAAATATAGAGACTTAAAATAAAATGAGGAAATAAGAATACTTCATGACATAAGCCAAAGTTTAACTACACCTGTTAAAGTATTCCTGTATTGAATAATAAGGTTTGGAAACTAACCATTCATATAATTTGCATTTAAATGTATTACCTGATAATTCAGTTAATTCTAAAGGTAATTGATTATATATTTTAATGCACAATACTTCAAAGCTGTTAGAGGTTTTAGTTAATCTATGATATGGTATATTGAGTTTATAATTAAACCTAGTATTATAATTATGAATATCCTGCCTGAATAGCTGGTCGGTTAAGTTACTTTTCACATAGATGAGAGTATTATAAATATATAAATTTATCACAGTCATAATTCTTAATTTTATAAATAGAGGTTTACAATGTGCAAATTTATCTGAATTTGAGATGGTACGAATTATTTTTTTTTTTTTTGTAATATTAATATTGTAATATTAATATTGTATATTAATTATTATTCCTAATAATGGGTTGGTATTATTTTGCCGAACTGATGAAAAAGGTTTCATAGCAGCGCAATGCATTCTTGTTTTAGCATGATTTTGAAAATCACAGCTTTTTGCTACAAGTTCACATCAACACAACTTGCAGTAACCCTTTGTTGCGTCGCTCACAACTTCAGAGAGCCAATCTTTAAACTGTTCCTTTTTAAGGGAATTTCTGGGTGTGGGGAACTTGTCCAGGCATTTCAAATGCTCATTAAGTCCTGAAAAATAAATTAACCAACGTGGCTGATATATGTTTTAGTGCAGTGCTACATTTAGTAAAGAATGCAATAATGTAGTATTTATTGGATAACTCCGCTTGTGTCAAAAACAATTTGTTTACAATTTTCTGCACAAACGAAAATGAAGTAAATAATGATATTATTTTGATAGATGTATTCGGATTTCGGTTATTAGTATACTTTAATTTGCGTATTGCATATTACAGGCTTCAGTCTTCAATATTAAAAATAGACAATTCTTTGGAACACAATTTTAAAAAACAAATGTTGTGTAGTATTACTTTATTCGTTTCGTTTTATAATTCGGAGTCAAGTTTCTGGGAAATAATTCGGTTTGATTTACTTATATCAGTCATATAATTATGTTACAACCAGTCCAGGAAATAACTGTTCCACAAGATTTTGCATATCTTAAAAGTGTGTCCAATGCGTCATTGTAATGGGTTTAATAGCCGGAGAGAAGATGTTACGCCCACCTCGGTAGCGTAGATGGTAGCGTGTCTGCCTCACGTTCAAGAGGTCCCAAGTTCGAATCTCGGTTAGGGTGAGTTACCTGGATAAGGTTTTTTCCGAGGTTTTCCCTTATCCTGATAGACAAATGTCAGGTAACTCTGAGCTCCATGGACCCTGGGCTCATTTGAGCATCATTTCACCCATATATGTGTGTGTGTGTGTGTGTGTGTGTGTGTGTGTGTGTGTGTGTGTGTGTGTGTGTGTGTGTGTGTGTGTGTGTGTGTTACTAAAATGTTAAGTTTCCGGAAATCACAAAACGTTGAAAATTTAAGGACGTGCCATGTGACCTTCACTACAGAAATAATTTAAGGGTGTACTTATATTTCGAATACAGATATTCGATCTGAGATCTGCATATAAAATATCACCCATTTGAATTTGAAAATGTCCTGTTAGTTTCTGTTCTTTAACTTTGTTTTTCATTACAGTATAATTATAAATGTTTCTGTTACGTATTTACAGGAAAAGCTTCACAGTCTGCACTATAGCGCTGAACAGAACTTTACTTTCATTGTTACTTACTGAAGTCACAGACACACTATTGTTACAGTTTGTGAAGCGAATGACATGTCATTGTCATCTGAATTATTCTGCATAACACACCTACTTTTTTTTTTTTTTTTTTTTTTTTTGCCCGCCTCGGTGGCATGGTGGTAGCATGTCTGCCTCACGTTCAAGAGGTCCCGAGTTCGAATCTCGGTCAGGGTGAGTTACCTGGATAAGGTTTTCCCGGGGTTTTCCCTTATCCTTACAGACGAATGTCGGGTAACTAAGCTCTATGGAACCTGGGCTCATTTGAGCATCCTTTCACCCATTCCATTCATCGTCCGATATGACAACGTTGGAGGACGTAAATGACAAAGGCAAAGGACGGACACCACTTTTGTTTGGATTAGCTTCGTTTATTATTGTGAAGTTGCGATACCTACTTATCTGATGAAAGGTATGATGCAACAGCGTTTCCGGTTAACTCAACTGTTCCTATTTCGCAGCTACGTGTTTATCTTGCGTGAGATAAGAGTCCGAAACGCATATAAAAGAAAGCTTTAGGTAGTAATGGCTTTAGATTGTTTTAATTAATGCTAACAAAGGAGATTAAGGAAGTTTGAAAAATCTTGGTATAATTTCTCTAAAGTCGGCATGTATTTTGGTGCTTTACTGTAGATCAAGGGAAACAAAGACAGAAGAAAGCCAAATGATTGTGGGCAATACTGCAGACAAGCGGCGTGAGGTATGTTGGTACGGAATTACGTCACGAAATCAAGTTGCCAACAGTGGAGCGTTGTCAGCTTATTTTCTTTTTCTTATTATAAACTAGCGATACTGTAATGGCAATAGTGCGTAGTAAGCTATGTTTATTATTATTATTCTTATTGTTATTATTATTATTATTATTATTATTATTATTATTATTATTATTATTATTATTATTATTATTATTATTATTATTATTATTATTATTATTATTATTATTATTATTATTATTATTATTATTATTATTATTATTATTATTATTATTATTATTATTATTATTATTATTATTATTATTATTATTATTATTATTATTATTATTATTATTATTATTATTATTATTATTATTATTATTATTATTATTATTATTATTATTATTATTATTATTATTATTATTATTATTATTATTATTATTATTATTATTATTATTATTATTATTATTATTATTATTATTATTATTATTATTATTATTATTATTATTATTATTATTATTATTATTATTATTATTATTATTATTATTATTATTATTATTATTATCATCATCATCATCAGTATTATCACTGCCCGCCTCAGCAGCGTAGATGGTAGCGGGTCAGTCTCACTTTCAAAAAGTCCCGAGTTCCTTTAATTTTTTATATAATTATTATATTAGTAATAATAGATAATAATGATGATAGTAATAATAACTCTGGCAATGATCCACTGATCTTTACGTCAGTTTATTTGCGTATTACAGTATCGCTGGTTTGGTTGCGTAATGTTGGTATTTTCCGCGTTAGTACGCTGTGAGAGGTGGCAACGCTCGAGCTATGACATCACAGACCGGTAATCCAACGCCGCTTGTCTGCAGTGTTACCAAGACACCAGATAAATCGTCATTTTGCCAGCTGGATGGTGTTAAAAAGAAGCTCTAAAACGCTGATTTGGCAACACTGCAGAAAACAGATATGGCAGCATTATTGCATCAGAAAAACAAAGAACGGATGTGACTAATTCAAAAGTAAAATGATTGATAAGGTAGCTATAAACGATCGACATAATATTTATGTTAGTGATAGGACAGAATAGGGCATAAAGAGAAACAATGAAATCCTTAGCGAGCGTATGATAATGGCGTAACCTACACCCAGGGGTAACCAAGGAACGAAGGTTCTCCAAACAGCTTCCACATGATATATGGCATCAACTTCAAAAATAATTTTACTTAATGTCATAGGAGAGTATTTGCTGTTGTTGACTTAGAAGAAATGTCTTTGACCATGAATAAAGATTACAAGTAACACTGGCAGTTCCAGTTCTGTATACAATACAGCTGAACTGTAAGCAGAGTCGATATTGCTGCAATATATCGTGTGGATTTGTGTATTGTGATAATTATATTTTTAACAGAGTTACATCTCTACTTCTTAAAGATATGATCATAACTGTTTTGTTTAAGGTGGTAATATCAAGTATAGGATATTGCTGATGCTACTTTGCGTAATATTGTAACAAGAGAAAGAATAAGTTACTTCTGAGGAGGAGTGTGAAACCTTTGAACGGTTTTTTTTTTTGTGTAATTTACGTCCTCCAACGGTAAGTCATATCGGACGATGAATGAATGAAATGGGTGAAATGATGCTCAAATGAGCCCAGGATCCATAGAGCTTAGAGTTACCCGACATTCGTCTTTCACGATAAGGGAAAACCCCGGAAAAACCTTATCCAAGTAACTCACCCTGACCGATATTCGAAGGTTTTTTCCGGGGTTTTCCCTTATCCTGAAAGGCGAATGTCGGGTAACTCTAAGCTCCACGGACTCTGGACACATTTGAGCATCCTTTCACCCGTTTCATTCACCGCCCGATATGACTTAACGTTGGAGAGCGTAAAATTTAAAAAAAAAAAAAAAATAAAAAAAAAAACTATACACCATGAGCCGAAAATATTTGTCATCAGTAGCACATTCCATATGTAAAATTATTATTGCCTAGTGTATGAAACACTAGATATATTATAATGTTCCTTATTGTCCACCCGGTGAGAAATACTTTAACATTTACGCACTTAAAATTGTTGGAATTCTGAATTTCACTTTCTTGTTACTGTAATCACTGATAAAATAAGAATTCTGGAAGAAATTGAAAAATGGGTTAATGTTTCCCCAGTCCTACTTACAAGTAATGATATTAAGCGAGTATTTCCATTATTAAAACGAAACCTGAAGCACCAGGCACAATCGTCCGCCATTTTGCTACATACAAAACCGCACCAGCCGGTCGTCCACACAATCCTCAATATTTCTCTTAACCACTAAGCCTCATATCAAGGTTTCCCTTCACACTTTCCCGGTTAGCTACCTAGTTCTTTATTTACTGTATTAAACATAACCTATATAAAACAGCGATTTCACTTTACACACAAAAGCCCGCCTCGGTAGCGTGGTGGTAGCGAGTCTGCCTCACGTTCAAGAGGTCCCCGAGTTCAAATCTCGGTCAGGGTGTTACCTGGATAAGGTTTTTCCGGGGTTTTCCCTTATCCTTACAGACGAATGTCGGGTAACTCTTAAGCTCTATGGAACCTGGCCTCATTTGAGCATCATTTCACCCATTCCATTCATCGTCCGATATAACAACGTTGGAGGACGTAAAATTACAACAACAAAAAATACACACAAAGTATACACACACACAAAAACAGTTCCCACCAAAACAAATCTAAATGACATTCATGTGGCCTACAGATACTTTGTATTAAATTCATTGCATGTATTGGTCCAATAACATCCGCATAGAAATGTAACCAGCTTTTTGCCGAAAAATAAAACTATTAGAGAAATAATTTAACAGCCCTCTTTAAGATTAACAGCATGTTGATTATCAAAACTATTTTAGATAAAAGTGAATCAGCAGCCAATTGAAAGAATCACATTCAAAAGCCGTTTTTTTTTAACTCTAATAACGTAACTAATTCCGCATGGACCAGGATTTAAATAAGAGCCGATTATCGATATAAAATAATTTTAGGAATGCCTAGATTAATATATACTGTAACTCAGTCTAAACAAAAACATTTCTTTACAGGTGCATTCCAATTGAAACGTTCTCACAGTTTAACAGTACGTATTGCAGCCACAGATACATACGAGTATAGCGTACGTTCATGCAAATGAAGCTTTATGCATAACAATTACAATGTGAACTTATGCGTTTCCACCTTCGAACAGATACATTTGAGATATAGTGTACGTTCATGCAAATGAAGCTTTATGCATAATACTTACATTGTGAACTTATGCGTTTCCACCTTCAAAGAATATCACACCAGCACAGCAGGCAGCGCAACGTTCAGAACACAGTTTAAACTCATTGTGTCTGTACCCGGGAAGCCATGCGCGTGGAAAGTTGCGCAGAAACATGGACGAGTTGACTTTGCAGTTTCTGAAAAGGGGTGGATGTCTGAATGACAAGACGAACCATTTCCACTCTTCGCATGCAAATACGAATAAGATACAGTTCCGGGAATGTTTAGAAACATACTGGCATTTAACATACACACAATATTTAGGCAAATTTATCAGAGAAACATTTTCATTAATACTTCATATGTTTTAACGTAGGCAGATTAAGTAGGTAATGTTGTAGCGATTAAATTCAATAATTTGCATTGTACTTTTATTTGCACCGAGAATGATAGGATGGCCTTTTAAAACAACAGACAGTTCAAGAACCTGTAGCCCACCGCTTTCACAAAGGTTATACCTGCTAGTTAGGTATCTGTTTTTTAAAGGCATTGCTGCGAGTATGAAACATTTCACTGATGGGAAATATAGATATTACAGAGCGCACGACAGGTAGGCATAGTTCACTACACACCTTGCACATCAAATAGATTAATTGAAAAACATAAGTCTATCATACCACACTGTCTCCCGGAAGGTAATCGAAATGAGTTGTGATATTGAAGCACAACTGATTACACTAATTCGAAGACATAAGGTGGTTCTCATTGACAATGGATGAGATCACCGACATTGTAGATATTGTCCAATTGGTTATTTTAATAAGCAGCATTAATGACAACTTGACTGTTTTAAAAGAGCTGTAACATATAATACACAGGAAGCGTAGCGCTCGTGGTACAGACATTCTTCAATCCCTCGTATGCCCACCTCGGTAGCGTGGTGGTAGCGTGCCTGCCTCACGTTCAAGAGGTCCCGAGTTCGAATCTCGGTCAGGGTGAGTTACCTGGATAAGGTTTTTCCGGGGTTTTCCCTTATCCTTACAGACGAATGTCGGGTAGCTCTAAGCTCCATGGACCCTGGACACATTTGAGCATCATTTCACCCATTTCATTCACCGTCCGATATGACTTAAAGTTGGAGGACGTAAACTACACACACAAAAATCCCTTCCTATGTGGTGTAACAAAACATAGCTTGGTATGGGAAAAACGTGTTAACTGTAGTCATGGATATAACCTCATCGTCAGGAACATGCAATGTTTAGGTGAGTTTACTTCTAAATTTTTTAAATGAGTAAAGAATACAAATAGATGGAATTAAAGCTGGGATTTGTATAATACATCGCGAGGTACTATGTGCTCTTCAGCAAATTAGGAAAACGTAAGATACTTGTGATAAAATGTTGATACTGAAATTAAGAATTGCAATGTATAAAGAATCATGATGGATGTCAAAGGAATGTTGGTTCTTTGTTACAACACGTGCAAGGGCAGTTGAGTCGAATAGCAGTTTGGGTGAATAAGTTGTTTTAACAAAAGAAACGTAAGAAACAGTGTCCTTAGCAGATTTCTAAAGGATGACACTTGACTGTATGAATAGGGCATTATTCGGATCATTCATAATGGAGACAAAATAGCCACAAAGGAAATCTTTGTGTGAAAAGAGGATTTCGAGAAAGTGAAAGTCACATGTACACCCACACGTGCAGCTGTGGAAAACAGTCTTCGGCGTGGAGCCGATTAGAGCACTTCGTGGCTGGCAAGCCATTGAAACAGTCTGAGGCGTGAGGGCGATTAGGGCAGTCCTCTTGTTCTGTCTTGGGCCAGGCATACCAGAAATGAGAGAATATATTTGTCGGTTCATATATATGTGAGGAACGAATAAAGTTTATCGAGTAATAAACATTCTGCCGTCAGTAACTCAAAACAGGGATATTGGTAACCCTTGGTCGGCAACTTCAATTTCGATGTTCTAAAAAAAGAAGCAGTAAATAAATAAGTTTGAAACGGGCATTCCAGTGTCATTAAAATACCCTTCTCACACACATCCACGCATACCCTGTGAGAAACCTCATTGTTTTACCCTGAGCTAAACAAAATTGCTTCAAACTGTAGCCTCAACGTAGAACTCTTTGTTCGCCAATCATTTGTTTCAATGTAATGACCCTAAGTTAAACTTTTTTTGTGTCATTACAATTCATGCTCGCTACTGAAAGAGAGTAAGTACGGGTACAACAGCGACTTTAAAAAATAAGCCTGATGCCGTGATCAAGCGCAAGTAATAAACATTTTAGGTGACCTCTGGGATTGGGATTAGGATTTCATTACGGAGGGGATTCGGTACGTAGGCCACCATGCTGGGCCCATTGTTCCTATGCCCCCAAGTGGGGGCACCCCCGGGAGGAAGGATGGAGCGAGAGGAGACAGAGGGTGGCCGACCCAAGGAGCCACGACAGTACAGAGGGTAGGGTCCCTACAGTTTACTTGGATAGAGACTTCCCCCGACAGGCCAGGACAACGACTCGTTCCCCTACAGTGGGAAGGCAACGAGCCCAGCAGCCGAGTCCTAATGGTCCCAGGCAGGCGATCAGAGCCCCAAAGGTCCCTGGCTGGCGGTCACGAAATGGTTCCAGCAGAGGAGCGAAGACCGGCAACCGACCTACCGGAGCAGGAAGTAGTTTTCCTCAGAGCATATCATCCTGCCATACACCGCCGAGACATCCGCCGACACTTCTACCCTGAAAGAGACCACCAGATGAGAGATATGAAATGATAATGGAGATAAAATGGAAGGACAGGAAATTCGGCGGATGTAGGTAATTATCCTACCCAGCATTCGCCTAGCGACCCGAGAAAACCCCCGAAAAAAACCATGGGTCAGGTAGGTCGGCCACGGGAATCGAACCCGGGCCTCCCGAATGTGAGCTACAGACGAAACCGCCTGAGCCATCCCGTTCGATTAGGTGACCTCTGACCATTACTGGCTTCAATCTGGCAGAACACATGCCAACATAAAGAAGCACGCTCCAAGGGGCCCGCCTCGCTAACGTAGATGGTAGCGTGTCTGCCTCACATTCAAGAGGTCCCTAGTTCAAATCTCGGTCAGGGTGAATTTTAGTCCCGAACGCTGGAACGGTTACCATGGATTTATCTTTGGTAATCGATACCTCTCAAATAACGCACTGTTTACTCAACGTGGAGTGAACATATATCTGTCACTTGTGATTCCTGCGAACTCCATTTGCTTAAGTGATGCGTTCATTGGTGCTTAGCACACGAACGGGAGGCACGTCAGTTCCCCTCTCACTCTTACAAGAATAATCAGTGCGTTATCTGAGAGGTTTCTGTTAACAAAGATAAACCCATGGTAACCGTTCCAGCAGCGGGACTATACCTGGACAAGGCTTTTTCCGGGGCTTTCCCTTAGCCTGAAAGACGAATGTCGAATAACTCTAAGCTCTATGGATCCTGGGCTCATTTGAGCATCATTTCACCCATTCCATTCATCGTCCGATATGACTTAACGTTGGAGAGCGAAAAAAAAGAGCTCCATGGGCTAATTCAAACCGCCAACCCTTCATCTCAAATGTGTATGCTAACAGAAGAGGGTAGATTTCAATGTCCACTGCATATGGGAATTACTTTACAGCTAGAACATGATAACACAGGGAAGAAACGTGAACATAATCGTTTATGACTCTATGAACGAGAAATGCTATTGATTGAGTCGCGTAACTTTGGGGTGGCTGTTCCAAATTTGGAAGTTGATTTGTTACAACCTACATTGCGAGTCCACTCCCTTTATCTCTGATGATGTGAATATCCAATGTGGTTCAAAGACATAGCAACGTTAAGTGAGAATATAGCCCCCCCCCCCCCCCCCAAGACCTTCTTTACTTGAATTAGTCTCTTTCTTGTAATTTATGTTAAATACAAGGCGATCTAATTGTAATTTATGTTCTGAAAAACAAATTCTATTTATTTAAGCTGTGATAGAAACTGTATAATTAAATAAGCAGCAACAAGTGTATCTCGGCTGGCCCCGTAGCTCAGTCGGTAGAGCATCTGCCTGCCATGCTAGGGGTCCCGGGTTCGATTCCCGGCTGTTGGTAGAAGAGTGTTTGAAATTTTTCAGAACGTCAAAGAGAGACTAAAATTGAATTTTATTCAACCAACAAAGGGATTTATACATTATATAACTGGACACGGACCTTATAAGACCTATTGGAAGAAAATCAATAAAACTGAAAATGATATATGTGAATTATGTAACAAACAAGATAATCCTGAACATGTAGTATTTGAATGTGGAAGATATGCAATTCACCAACAAGAAGAGAGGCATGCGCTAGCAGGATATATCGTATATGACATAATTCGAGATCAACAATTGGTAAATAAATTACAAGTTTTGACTAACTTTGTAAGTAAGAAAGCATGGGAGGTAAAAATATTCAAAGGAGAAAGAGTTGATAATAGGCGAAGAATAGTACAAGATCCAAGAAGGAGTTCTAGAATACAAAATAGGATAAGACGGGAAGAATTATTGAATAATCTAACAATGGAGTTGACTGCATGGGCGGCGGAGGGAGAGAGTGATGGCAGAGGCCATGGTGGACTACAGAATTAGTAGATTTAGATATAGATTTAGGAAATAAGGATTTTGTAATTTTTATAGTTGTTTTCTTTTGTTTTTTTGCTTTTTTGTGTTTATTTCTGTTATTTTATTTCATTTTATTTTTGTAGAGTAGTTTTCTGAGAGATTTGTATAATTATAACATTTGTAAGGATTTTATGGAAAAATAAAGAGAAAATTTGGATATATGCCCCGGTATAGTTGTCTAGGTGCCGGGGTAAAATATTCAGATTTTATTTATTTATTTATTTATTTATTTATTTATTTATTTATTTATTTATTTATTTATTTATTTATTTATTTATTTATTTATTTATTTATTTATTTATTTATTTATTTATTTATTTATTTATTTATTTATTTATTTATTTATTTATTTATTTATTTATTTATTTATTTATTTATTTATTTATTTATTTATTTATTTATTTATTTATTTATTTATTTATTTATTTATTTATTTATTTATTTATTTATTTATTTATTTATTTATTTATTTATTTATTTATTTATTTATTTATTTATTTATTTATTTATTTATTTATTTATTTATTTATTTATTTATTTATTTATTTATTTATTTATTTATTTATTTATTTATTTATTTATTTATTTATTTATTTATTTATTTATTTATTTATTTATTTATTTATTTATTTATTTATTTATTTATTATTTTATTTATTTATTTATTTATTTATTTATTTATTTATTTATTTATTTATTTATTTATTTATTTATTTATTTATTTATTTATTTATTTATTTATTTATTTATTTATTTATTTATTTATTTATTTATTTATTTATTTATTTATTTATTTATTTATTTATTTATTTATTTATTTATTTATTTATTTATTTATTTATTTATTTATTTATTTATTTATTTATTTATTTATTTATTTATTTATTTATTTATTTATTTATTTATTTATTTATTTATTTATTTATTTATTTATTTATTTATTTATTTATTTATTTATTTATTTATTTATTTATTTATTTATTTATTTATTTATTTATTTATTTATTTATTTATTTATTTATTTATTTATTTATTTATTTATTTATTTATTTATTTATTTATTTATTTATTTATTTATTTATTTATTTATTTATTTATTTATTTATTTATTTATTTATTTATTTATTTATTTATTTATTTATTTATTTATTTATTTATTTATTTATTTATTTATTTATTTATTTATTTATTTATTTATTTATTTATTTATTTATTTATTTATTTATTTATTTATTTATTTATTTATTTATTTATTTATTTATTTATTTATTTATTTATTTATTTATTGTTGGGGTGGGGATTTTTCTCCGACCAAGATAATTCCTTATATCCCCAACCCCCAGAGTCTGGAAGTATGAATGAGAGTGCGAATGTGTGCGTCACCTAATGATTAAAACCCAACGAATACGAATTAACACCTTCGATATGTCTCCAAAGGAGAACGGCCGCCGAAATGACTATTGCAGTTAAAGGCGGGGTATAAATGGAACAAATAAAATATGTCTGATGAGGCGGTCCTTGCCCGTTAGGTACCTCGTTGAGCCCTCCCGGTACTCAACACCTCATATGAGAAGATAGGTGATGGGTGAGGATTGCGAATGGGAGGTTTCCAACAGGTCGGGGATTTTCTCAGGGTAGATCTGCATGAATTATCTCTTTTTGGGTTTCAGGGGGTGAGTGCGTCCGGACAGGGTATGGGTATTATAATTTAGAAGACACCACGACCGTTGGATGTGAAGTTTATTTATATAAGTAGTCCTCTCCACTCGTCACCGTTATCTTGATGTTATATATGTACCTGTGTACACCTGGTTTGTGAAATTCGATGGCATTGCTTCGTGCATTCGCGAACACGGACTTTGATTACTTTTCCTTACTTGTCGCCCCCTTCACTCGCCGACACAGAGTGTTCGCACACACGGACTTTGGTGAATTTTCATTACTAGTCGCTCCCTTAGCTCCCCGAAACAGAGTGTTTTTCCTAGCGACGATCAAACGTCGTCCTTCTTCAAATTTCCCCTTCCTTTCGCCAAACTTTGGACACTTTAGAGGTCATGTGACCTGTTACTTGTTTCTGATAGGTCGTATTTCACCCCTACTCTTAAATCTAAAAGCAATTTCTCGTGTCTGAAACGTGTATTCTATGCGATTTTCACTTTCCCACAGTCAAGCTAATTAATTCATAAACACGTCTAAAAATGTGTAACTTAAATCCCGGTGTCCATTCTATGATCACGTAGCATGTACGGTCAAGACCTGGCTTGGCGCCGAGCGTCTAGCCTGAACAATGCCACCTTTTTCGGCAAGAGGCTCAAAGGAAGTGCCTGTGAACAAAGGTGTTCATTCACCTCGCAGTTTGGGTTTTCGTGTTTTCGATAATATATGTCGGGATTGTTATGACAATGTTATCCCTAACAGGGGCGGTATCACTGATTATCCATATAGGTACACTTTTCTCCACCATCCAGTTGAGTGACTCTGATTTCGATCACGAAATTCTGTTTTAAAACTGAATTGTACATTTTATGTGTAGGTACCGTCGAATCAGCACTGAGCTAGCACTCAGTATCTAGTTTTCATGATCGAATCCCACTCCCAGAAACAATTTTACCTTAAATACATAGATTTTCTACAAATTAAATACAGCAAGTACATTAGTTATAATTAAGAGAGTTACAAATCAGTGTTAAATCTTGATGGAAACAGCGACCTCACAAGCGTAATTTGTCTTAGCATTGTTGTATATTATTGTATCTTAGTATCATGTTCATGAATATCAGTGAATGAGTGTATACAAAGTGTATTATGTTTTATTATGTGATCATAGTAACTTAGCCAGCAGTACCTATGTTGCTAAGCGTGCAAGCATACTGCAGTCTGTAGTATGCCACAAATTACAAGAGTAGAAGGAAACAAGTGATTGCAATGGTGAATATTCCAAAAACCAACCGTTAGCTTTAGAAAGTTCCAGAGCAAGTTACGCTGTGATTGGTCCTCTAAGGCAAATTACCAGTCCTATTTGAGTCGAAGCGACGCTGAGACAAGTATACAAAAGAAATTGAAATGAAATGTGTAGTGTTTAACGCCCGCTTTTACTACATACGGCACGGCAGGCGGTGACACTGATGATACATGAGATGAAGATGGAGCACCGGAGGAATGAGATGGCGGGGGAAACCGGAGGTCCCGGAGAAAACCCGCCCCAGCGCCGTGTTGTCCACCACAAATCTCACTTTGCGGTCGCCTGGGATGGAACCCGGGCCGCCTTGGTAGGGGCCAAGTGGTCTAACTACTGAGCCACGGCGTGGCCTCAAAAGAAAGTGTTTAGATGGTTCGCAAAACCTCAAACGATGAATTCGGGCTCGCGACCTTCTTGCTGTTTGTAACTAACATACCTATTCTAATTTGATGTTGCTTCATATTATCTAGACATGTGCTAATTTACAAATTATCTTAATACTAACAACCTGAATGTTAATTTCACCATTAACTTCCTTGTGTCTTCCGGCAATATTACATTATAACAATTACGACAACACACAGACACAAATAATAAACAAAATACCATCAGGTATAACCAACATATTCAGTACATGTCCATCACTGATAACTGCAGATTACAAAGTATCTCCAAGAACCCCAACGAGTTCCATTAGCGCTATGTCAGTATCACAAGTCATCAGACAATGATCAAGACTATTTTACATAATACCATTCTGGTTTATTTACTTACTACTTTGAAATTATGGTGTACAAGAGTAAGTGTTTTATATTTATAATGCGTGCTCAAACCACGTTAAATAAAATAAAAACGAAATGTGCACTTACAACATTACCAGTCAAAACCCTTAATTAAAGCCATAAAATATGTTTTTCATAAAATGCATGCATATATTTGAAAGAAAAGCTAGTAAACCCAAACCATTAATAACATTATTAAAATGAGTATAATAAATTAGACAAAAATAATATTAATGTTATATTCAAATCTAAATGAAGACAACAAATTAAGCGCCTAAAAGGATAAAACTATGCAAATATTAATAATATAATTATTTACCTGGAGCCCCCAAAATATAAAACGGATTTAAATGTCCAAGTAAAAGTCACTGTCGATGAATTTCTTTATATTTCAATTTAGTAGGTAAATTTATCGGCTTCGATATCCAAACACTACCACGACCACTGACGGTTTCAAATTGTTTCCTTTTTGTTTTTTAAATGTTTTTCATTTGTACTTCTCAATTATAATGCAATTCTATATTTCTATAGTACCTAAATGTTCTGGGGTGACAATATTATTAGATACACATCTGCTCATTGCTGATTCACCAAATCTATTAGCAATGGATAGATGTGTAGGTATTGGTTGAGAATTTGAACGCAATCTCGTCTATTTTCTTGCAGCTGTATATAATGGTTTTCTCCGACCACTATCCGCAGACTACAGTGCATCCAGAACAGAGCGCTGCGAATTATCTACGATACCTACTGGATTCCCGTCCCATATCCTTCATACCTACTCCGGAGTCCCTTACATTGTGGTCGTGGTGCGGGAGAGATCCCGTACCATCTACAGTAAGCTAGACTCCCATTCCAATAGTCTGGTGAACACCCTTGGCCGTTACGACCATAGGGCTCCTTGCCACCGACCGAGTTACCGGTTGTCCAAAGATGCCTTGGGTAACCTGAACTGAACAGGGCCACTTTCCCCTGACTCTATACCCCCAAGCCCAGAAATGGGCATGGTAAGTCCCATACCTAAGCATTAGTTCCTTTCCCTCTAGCCTGTCAAGCGGGGAAGGGATCCGTCCCTTTCAGCTGCCAAAGTGCGGGCGCTGCGGACCCTTAGCACTCGTGGTACCTCTGACGTTACTAGAGGAACCTCGGGCCGAACAGCCGAGCCCCTCCTTCGGGAGTTGTTCGGATTGGGATGGTCTCGAGGGGGCAGTGTGTTCCCGATACCCGTGGGAGATTGGGTACGTCTTCGGACGGGGTTGAGGGAAGCCATTAAGTTTCCGGGTACTAGCCTGCTTAGCTAGTAGAAGGTGTGCTAGATCACCAGGCGGCCCCACCGAGGTCATATCGGTAGTCTTCACCTTGAGTGTTGACGCGCGTAAGTGGCGTATCCACTTCCATCCCGTCTTGTGTCCCTAGGACCAGATGGGGGGGGGGGGCTTGTTAGGAAACTAGGTCTTGCCCTACGGAAAGCCCCACGGAGGATGCCGGGCGCCCTTTAAGGGACAGCTCGGATAACTCCCTGTTTGAAAGAGGCCCGGGTCTTGTTGCTACGGGTTCAAGGCTAATGGGAGTAGAACCTCTGGACTCAACTCAACTGTCAAGCGGACTGTGCTCAGATGCCTCCCAGGCAAGCGGAAGAGCGCAGCCAGCATTGGGCGCACACCCCGCACGGGGCACTAGCGCCCATTTAAGGCCAGATATAGCACTGCCTAAGACAACCGCCTGCGACAATCGACATTTCTTTTATACTGCCCAGATAAAGCCGCACTAAGCGGCTAGGTGCTGGGCAGCAAACACTTCGCCCAAGTAAACCTGGGCGACTCGGCCCGCCTCGGTAGCGTGGTGGTAGCGTATCTGCCTCACGTTCAAGAGGTCCCGAGTTCGAATGTCGGTCAGGGTGAGCTACCTGGATAAGGTTTTTTCCAAGGTTTTCCCTTATACTGTAAGACGAATGTCGGGTAACTCTAAGCTCCATGGACCCTGAGCTCATTTGAGCATCATTTCGCCCATTCCATTCATCGTCCGATATTACTTAACGTTGGATGACGTAAATAACAACAAATAAAAAAAAAATGGGCGACTCGCATCTTCTGCTGGTCTACTGCTGGTCTCCTGCAGACGTCTCCTTTTGCTCGCATTTTCAGTCCTTCCATTCCGAACAATTGACATACAGTTGAAACTAGTTTATACGTTATTCACTTCTACATTTTTCGCACCTTAGGTATTACACTACACTTTTAGGGACCAGTCGTTCTCCGTTAAAATGTTGCTCAATTATACGTTTTCTCGGTACTGCGTCACTTTTTCTGATCTCCATACACAAAATATACCCATTTATACGTGTTTTTTTTAAGCGTACGATGGTATGCTTGCTTTAGATAGCTTCGGAACTGCCTCGTTTGCGGTTTTCATTGTTGTCATATCGTTTCAACAATCTATTAAGCTTGGTTCCAACAGTCACTTCTCTGCTTTAAGTCGAATACTGCCAGTATGTTGCTTTCATTATTATTTATCTTTTCATTGTTGTCATATCGTTTCAACAATCTATTAAGCTTGGTTCCAACAGTCACTTCTCTGCTTTAAGTCGAATACTGCCAGTGTGCTGCTTTCATTATTATTTATCTTTTCATTGTTGTCATATCGTTTCAACAATCTATTAAGCTTGGTTCCAACAGTCACTTCTCTGCTTTAAGTCGAATACTGCCAGTCTACTGCTTTCATTATTATTTATCTTTTCATTGTTGTCATATCGTTTCAACAATCTATTAAGCTTGGTTCCAACAGTCACTTCTCTGCTTTAAGTCGAATACTGCCAGTATGCTGCTTTCATTATTATTTATCTTTTCATTGTTGTCATATCGTTTCAACAATCTATTAAGCTTGGTTCCAACAGTCACTTCTCTGCTTTAAGTCGAATACTGCCAGTATGCTGCTTTCATTATTATTTATCTTTTCATTGTTGTCATATCGTTTCAACAATCTATTAAGCTTGGTTCCAACAGTCACTTCTCTGCTTTAAGTCGAATACTGCCAGTATGCTGCTTTCATTATTATTTATCTTTTCATTGTTGTCATATCGTTTCAACAATCTATTAAGCTTGGTTCCAACAGTCACTTCTCTGCTTTAAGTCGAATACTGCCAGTGTGCTGCTTTCATTATTATTTATCTTTTCATTGTTGTCATATCGTTTCAACAATCTATTAAGCTTGGTTCCAACAGTCACTTCTCTGCTTTAAGTCGAATACTGCCAGTGTGCTGCTTTCATTATTATTTATCTTTTCATTGTTGTCATATCGTTTCAACAATCTATTAAGCTTGGTTCCAACAGTCACTTCTCTGCTTTAAGTCGAATACTGCCAGTGTGCTGCTTTCATTATTATTTATCTTTTCATTGTTGTCATATCGTTTCAACAATCTATTAAGCTCGGTTCCAACAGTCACTTCTCTGCTTTAAGTCGAATACTGCCAGTGTGCTGCTTTCATTATTATTTATCTTTTCATTGTTGTCATATCGTTTCAACAATCTATTAAGCTTGGTTCCAACAGTCACTTCTCTGCTTTAAGTCGAATACTGCCAGTGTGCTGCTTTCATTATTATTTATCTTTTCATTGTTGTCATATCGTTTCAACAATCTATTAAGCTTGGTTCCAACAGTCACTTCTCTGCTTTAAGTCGAATACTGCCAGTGTGCTGCTTTCATTATTATTTATCTTTTCATTGTTGTCATATCGTTTCAACAATCTATTAAGCTTGGTTCCAACAGTCACTTCTCTGCTTTAAGTCGAATACTGCCAGTGTGCTGCTTTCATTATTATTTATCTTTTCATTGTCGTCATATCGTTTCAACAGTTACAACAGTTTCGAGTTACAAACAGGAGAAGAAACATGTCTGAATATCAACTAACAACGAAGAAAACAAGAAAATCCCTAACTTTTGGTGAAAAATTCTGGATGAGGTTAAAAACAGTCATTTTTATTATGGTGCTGAGTAAGGTAGAGCAACGTGTTCCTGTGCTTTTATAGTAATCCTTCTCAGCCTCATTCAGGCTTGTGTAACAACAAGGCGGAGCGAACTCCACTCACACATGTTGGACTATAACGCACGAGATTTAAATGACACTTTTTGCACTATCCTTGTCTAGCACGGGAGTTGGGTTTCAAGGAAAGAAAAGCCTTAAAATTGAAGATGGTAGGGAAATTGTGATTAGGTTCATATATTTTTTACAGACGAATGCGAGGCCCTAGAATGCGGAAAGCCAACTATATCTGTGATTATTTTAAATCATACTGCTGGGAATAGTGCTGGTGTCTGCCTTAGTTCTAGGTGGCGTGGGAACAAAGGGAAAAACTTGTCTGCTTTTTGGATTTTTGCGTAGTCACACACTAGTTGGTTATAATCACTATTGGCCTGTCCACAAATTCTCCGGCCACTAATGTCGTATCTTGTTTTAAACTTTTGGAGCCAGCCAACAGAAGCTCTCAAGTCATCCGTCATGTTAAGCTGCTTCGCAAAAAGTAGTGCCTTCTGTTGTAACATCTGTGTCGAGCATAATTCAAAGAACTGCTGCTGCAGGCGTTTCATCTCGTAGGACTGAGAAAAGAATACTTAAAGAACAAAATGAAGTACAAGTATGTGTAATTTTGTAGAGAATCCTGGTAAAAAACGTCCGAATGCAAAACACACAAAAATAGCGACAGACTCTTTCTGTGATGCTGCAATAAGACAATGCATTTATTCACTCTATCGGGCTGAGTTTCTGCCCAGCTTGAAGACATAAATAAAGTTCTAAAAGAAAAAACAATTGTTCAACGGGAGTTTATGGAGCTTGCAAAAAGCACTGCATCAAGTGAAATACAGATTTGTAAAGAACTTACGCGGAGAGAAGTTCCTGGTGGAACGGCCAGACGTTGTTGCAAAAAGATTCGCGTTTCTAAGTAAAATGAAAGAGGTAAGGACTTCCGGTGATCCTATTATTTACTTACATGAAATCTGCATCAATATAAATCACACGAAACATAAAGTGTGGAAAAGTGAAGAGAGCGATTTTGAATTTCCGCTACGCATCCCAATAGGTAAAGGACAGCGTTTTCTTACACGCGGGGAGTTACACAGATTTCATTCGCAACGCTCTTCTGAGTTTTAAATCAAAATCAAGCAAAAATTATCATGAAGAAATGGATAGTGAAACATTTAAACATATAGCGCTGCTGCAATGCTTTCTATGGATTTAGCTTTGTTAATAGAAACCTCTCAGATAACGCACTGGTTATTCTCCGAAAGATGAGATGGTTACTGACGCGTTTCTCGGACCTCTGCTAAGCAGTAATGAACTCAGCACTTCAGCTAATGAATGCGCAGGAATCACAAATGACAGATACATGTTATGTCCACGTGGAGTAAAACAAAGGGTTGCAATGTCTTCGCTGTGTTCTCTCTAAATCATCATTCATTTCATTCTGTTAAGTTTTCTTGTGAACTTCATTGGTGCAAGTGGTGTTTCCTGGCTATTCTTAAATATGTGGAGACCTTGGGACGTATCTAGCTTTGATGGTGGAAATAGTGTCAGTAATCCAGCCAGTTTATCTCGTAGTGATAATATTAGTGGTGCTAGTAATAATGTTGCTTCTACTTCTAGTGTCGCTGGTGGGACAGCAAATGAAGCAAGAGTAAAAAGAAGCAAGCTACCTTTAGGAACCCTCAGTAAACAGTCCCAGCAATTAATATGTAATGTTTTTAAGTATATGGAAGCCAATAAAATAGGAAAGGGACCTATTACTGAAACTGCTAAAGCAGTAGGCTTAAGCAGACATACAGTTAGTAAAGTTGCGAAGAGATTTCTTATTACGCCAAAAAAGATGGGCACCAGGCAACTAAAGTTAGGTAAGGTTGATAATTTCACCTGCGACATAGTTCGTAGGGAGGTGTACAGATTTTATAAAGAAGGGCAATCACCAACAATTTTGGAATTGCTGCATAAACTTCAAACCGTGTGCGATTTTCCTTACAAAAAAAGATTCACTTAGGCAGTTCTTAGTGAAGTTAGGTTTCCGCTTTCGCACGTTGAATAAGAGGCGTGTGATTATGGAATCAGCAAGGATTGTGGCATGGAGATACAAGTACTTGAGCAGGCTAAATTATTTAAGACAGGAAGGGTGTCGTATAATTTATTTAGACGAGTCTTGGTACGATACTCATGATGTCGTAAGAAAAGGTTGGGATGACGACACTTGCTCTTGTTGCCTTCCAGCCCCTGTGTCACGTGGAAAAAGAATAATGATTCTGCATGCAGGTGGTAGCCAGGGTTGGATTGAGGACTACTTATATTTGTCCTCCAAAAGTATCCGGGAATCCTTGGCCGATTCTCATCACGAGGTGAATGCCGAAATATTTGAAGCTTGGTTTAGGAACAAATTTAAACATTCCTCCTAAGTGTGTGATTGTCTTAGATAATGCTAGTTATCATTCACGGCTAAAGATAAAAATTCCCACCATGTCTAGCAGAAAGGACGAAATGATTAAATTCATGTTAGAACATAATTTAGAAATACCCAGTCCAGTTCCTGTAAAAGCCGTGCTTTTGGAGAAAATTCGAGAAGCTAATATACAAAAAGTGTATGTAATAGACGAAATAGCAAAAGATCGTGGTCATGAAGTTCTCAGGCTAGCGCCATATCACTGTTGTCTCAACCCAATTGAGTTGATATGGGCACGCCTTAAGCATGCCGTAAGAAAGCGGAATGTAACTCCCCCTTAAGTGACAGTGTGTGCAAAGTGTTGAGAGAATGTGTACCAAATATAGATTCGAGTGTATGGGAAAAATGTGTTTAGCACACCATGCAACAAGAACGAAAATTTCAGCTGCGGGATATTTCACACGACTGCTTCGTTCGTTATACACGTGAGTGAAAATGGCAGTGACAGCGCGGAAGGCGAAGACATACCGTAATGTGAGTAGAATATATACTTTGATATTATTAGCAGAGGGCAGTTGCACTTAAGAACCTTGCTAATCTTATTGTTACTTGGTAAATATTCTAAGAAATAAATGTCAATGTTTGCAATGCTGACAACTTGGAGAAAACGGGAGAACGTTGTTTTCTCCACAGCGAGCGGGTCGACACATCTTATCTCTGCCTAACTGAATATCTAAATCTTATAGCATTATTTGACGCCGCCATGGTAACCGTTTCAGTAGCGCAGTTATAATACACAACGCAACTTATCATTCTACTAAAATCAACAAGGCTCCGATATCACCATCACTTACAGCAGTAATGCAATCATGGCTCTGTGACATAATATTGAGTTTGAACTGCGTTCCACCAAAGCTGTACTTAACAAATTAATAAAGCTGAAAAAAGACGGTCTCAAAATTTAAGAAATAGATCGCATAACGCAAATGCACGGCCACGCTGTAATACGTCTACCTCCGTATCATTGTGATTTAAATGCTATAGAACTTATATGGGCACAGATTAAAAAATGTCGCGAAACACATCATTTAAGCATGGGTGTCCAAACAAAATTGGCGGGGAGCTTGTGAACACGTTGAAAAGATAGGACAGTTTTATTGGGAGAAAGTTGGATTAATAGATGAAATTAGTCATAGGTTCGTAATTAATTAAGATGATTCAGATAGGAAATATGAAAAACATTTTGAAATTTCTGACAGGGAACAGGAACCAAATTTGGAGGACGAAGAAGAATCATCTGCCATTGATGTGTTCGCCCTACCTGCCTGGCTGACTGGCCATAAAAGAGGGGCGGGTTAGAAAGAGATGGTGAGTGCGTATTTCTTTCTCTTGCTACAAACCAGGGCCCAAGTTAAATTGTTACAGGTCTGGATGCACCATTCGTGACGCCACAACGCGGGGCCCATGATCTCACTACTTTATCGTGATCACTGGGTATTTTCACCATCTCTGATAAATATTTTGAATGCACTGATTTCGAACTACTATCAGGACTGAGGGTTTGGCAACGCTGAGGTAATCAGGTTGGGGAAAAGAAAGTACTTTGGAATCACGTATCTGTGTATAAGCTGCCGGGGAGAAAAATTAACTAAGCACGTCTGTAACAGGGTATCAGATGCATATTTAACTACTGTTTGATTCAGCAGGTTTACCTGCTTTTCTAGGAATTTAGTTTTGAAATATTCTGTGAAATCTTTATTCATTTCCTCCCAACTCCTCGTAGTTCCTAAATACTTTCTCTCTGGACATCAATTCTATAAGTTGGATTAGACATATTAATAACAAGATTAGAATAACAAAGCTAAAAGTACTAGTTCTTGTGGTGCAATTGGTTTAGTTTGCTGTCTATGCACTTCATAACTTTATGTGTATCTAAACATTTTTATGTCAAATGAGAATGATACATAAAGAAATTGATATTTCGTGCGTTTAACATACACATATATAACTAGAAACTGTAATAAACTGCTGCTACAAAATTTTAGATTAAAAATAAAGAATGCTAACACAAAGGTGGGGGTGAATATTTTGGAGGGAAAAAATAATAATAATGTGAATTTGTGGGTTCCTGAAATTAAAAATCCAGTTGCAGATATTTCAAAATGCTCTTTATTTCGTTGGAAACACAGTTTGTACACCGTTGGCAGCAGAAACAGAATGACGTAACATACACAAATACAATCTCCAAGGTCGTCGACCACAAACAAGAGTTCACTTTCAAAACACAGCTGTACGCACACGAATCAAGTTCCAATTACAACTGCCACAACTGGCGATCCGCGGCTTATTTTATAACTCCACTCATGTCCTAGAATATTGTGGAATGTTCTCTAACAATCAAGACGGCACTAGAAAGTGAACCTTCCAGTCATCTATATTTATCTGTTTCGGTAAGCTTTTTACCTCCGCGATGCACTGACCGTGCCTTTGTGCGCACCGGCCACAATAATGGCTCGCGACAATAATAATACATGTTCCATGGTTCTGTGGTGATACACGATCCCTTATTAAATATGTAGGTTTTATGGGCACTAAGAAATATTTCTGAAATCGATAATGCTAACCAAAAATAAAGCAATGCAAACAATGGAGAAAGCACTGTTGCAAGATGTAATAGATTTTAAGAAAAGAAGTGTTTATGTTTCTTTTTTTTAAATACAAAGTTGTATCAAGTAACCCCCGCTGCTTTGGAGGGAATTCTTTGTGGCTCTAATGGTTAGGCGCTTGCCCACTGTTCCCAAGGACGCGGGTTCAAATCTAGCCCAGAACAATGGTTTTTAAGTGTGCTTAAATGTGACAGCCCCTGTCAGTAGATTTACTGACGTGTAAAGCCGCTCCCGAAGAAAGAAATTTCGACAAACCGATATATAGATAGATATGTAGGTATATAAAGGCGGCCAACTGCAGCGGTTATCAGTGTCGACAAATCGGAGGCACTGATATGATTCCTGGCAGGTGACATGGTAGTTAACAAACAAAATTACTTTTTAAAATATGCTGTTTTTGACTTACCGCAATTTGAAGGTTACACCAGCGTTTGCCTTATGTATGCATTATGTATGTATATACCAAATTTAATTAATTTATTAAGTTGTTAGAACGGCTTTAGAGTTAAGTTTGCCTTTTTATCAACACGGTTTTACTCAAATGACCTTTGGTGAAATATGTTTTTGAAAACAACTTGCTTAAATTTATTTTTGTATTACACATAGTAAATTATCTATAGATATTCATACTAATAGATAATATAGGTATATATTTAGATCTACTTACCTACTTATGAAGTTAAAAACTTTAATCGTTATGATATCACGTTAGAAATAAAATAAACAAAGACAAAAACCCTGCAATGATATGTCAACCCCTTGTCCTTATTTTACACACGGAGCTCATCTTGCAACTTTCGAGTTTCAAAAGTAACTTAAGAGGTTCTGCGGTTTTTGGGTTTGACTTTTGACTGTTACTTGAGTGCTAATGACTGTTCAATAAAAGCTATATAAATGTTTTGTACCCAGAACTCATTTGTTTGTATCTACAATGGTAATTAAGGCGATTCTGCTCCGTGATCATATTGGAGCCTGAAATGTATAAACTATTTCTTTCTACTTTCGTTGTAAGCAGGAAAGCAATACAGCTGACAGCACACATACCTAAAATTTGGGCAATTTGGGGCTACACAATAACCATTACATAAATTAAGGCCTTAAATATATCGAGGAGAAAGATCTAACAAGTAAAATTAAGATTCAAAATGGCGGTTTGGCCGGATAGGCTCCGCCCTGAAGGTTGAGCAGTGTGAAAGCGCGACTGCTCAGATGTGTGCGCCCGCTACCGGCACACTCTACAAGAATATATATTTCCGAACCACAGGCACACCCAACACGCCCGCCTCGGTAGCGTGGTGGTAGCATGTCTGCCTCACGTTCAAGCGGTCCCGAGTTCGAATCTCGGTCAGGGCGAGTTATCTGGATAAGGTTTTTTTCCGGGGGTTTTCCATATCCTGATAGACGAATGTCGGGTAGCTCTAAGCTCCATGGACGGTCCCGAATTCGAATCTCGGTCAGGGCGAGTTATCTGGATAAGGTTTTTTCCGGGGTTCTCCCATATCCTGATAGACGAATGTCGGGTAGCTCTAAGCTCCATGGACCCCGGACTCATTTAAGCATCATTTCACCCCTTCCATTCATCGTCCGATATGACTTAACGTTGGAGGACGTAAATTGTTAAAAAATAAATAAAAAAAACTGTAGTGTCCTCTCAGAGGTTACGAATGTAAATGTGTACACCAATCTTCTTCATCAATATGTAGACAATACGAGTTGGTATATTTTAAAATATTTGTATATTATGAGCTTATATTTCCTTAATTTTGTAAACCTTATGATGTCTCATTAAATTTGATATTTTGTACTGTGGGCCTGGGCGGTTTCAAAGACTTTGCATTTATCTCAGTAAGCAATTTTTTTATAGGGTGGAAAAGGCTAACTCCATTTAATATGTTTGTGTCAAGTTGCACAAACGTCTAACTTTTCTCTAGCACATCAGGGATCTCTCGGCGCGGGTACAGGGGACTATTGCCGCACTGTATCCAATGTTGCGTTATGGTTTGATGCCTGTTCACTTAAACCTACAGCTCCACCAAGCGCTTGTGATACCCTTGTGGTACATTCCTGCGGGATCTGGGGCTACAAAATTCTACGCCAAATTACCACACCACAGAACTAACGTGGTTAGGCCTCTTGGAGATTATGACCCAACTAAGAGTTGTTTCATATAACCTTGCTCCCGCAGAGAGGTATTCCTCTGCGTTTTACTAATTGGCTAATGCTTTCGGCACCGTAGGTGGTGCAATGTACAACAAATCCAGTTGAAAGCAAGGTCAGCGATAGAAGTCATAAAAACAAACATGTCACCAATACCGATAATGCAACTGCTACCGTCAGTCATCCCGAGAGAGGTTTGGACATAAGAATCCTCCTCCTTATTTATTTTAGGAATTAACATAAATCCAAATAAATGAACTTTGTTATGAAAATATAAATTTGAAAATTCCCTTCCACATATTAAGATAGGCATATCATATTAAATAACGAACTCATTTTCACCGTACGACAACCTGTACCACGATTACAACTAATAATGAGAGGTGATTAGGTCACGTGCGCGTTAAGAGATACTGGGTAAGCTTACTTGAAACAAGGATTAAAAGCCGATTAAAACTTTTTCGGTTACCCCGCATGGCGTGCAGGCATCCGGAGTAACATTGGAGCTAATCCTTACAGCAGTTAATGCTGAGCTCCGTATTATAATTCAACCAAGAGCTGATTGTTCATACAATTAATCTCTCCACCAATGAAATTTCTAGAAAGTAAACACGCCCACCAGTATGCATCAGCTCTTACACCCTGCTATCCACTGAGAGTGCAATAACCACACCATTAATCTCTTCCCATATAAGACTCATTAACCGTCGTAACAGTTCCGTTGGGAGGCATAACTCGTTTAAGGGTGGATACACAACAAATATTTTCGGGCCGAATATAGACCGTCAGCACCTCGGTTCGTGCAGCATCAGGTGACAGAAACTCTTTAAGTTATTTACGAAATCGAGACTAGCTCTTAGTTACTCAGCATCACTTTTCCTAACTTCCTATTAAGTAATTCTGTTTTGCGGTAGAGGTTCTATTCTTTTTTTTTTTTTTTTTTTTTTTTTTTTTTTGCGCCCCAAAATGGGCTACTATACACGGCCTTAGTTGACATAATTACAAATCTCCGAACATACTAGGCTCTAAACATCTGCTAAAAGAAAATTAAATATAGGTATTTTACATAAGCACATGGATTCTGCTAAACTGTTTCTCGACCTTACAGAGATTGAGTTCAAGCACCTGAGCGCACAACGGAACGGCTAGAGGTAAGGTGGAAGCAGACTGCAGGACAGATCAGGCGGAGATCTGAGGAGAGCCGACTTCGAGTTCCGCTACGTACATCATACGCAGCAGTTCACGCAAAAACTTTTCGAACGGCCACTGGGTCCATCAGCCATATATCACCCAAAACTGCAGAACTGGGCATGGCAAGGCTCGTCACGCCAACTCCACCGACAGAAAGGCAGCTTACTTGTCAGTTTATGGACGCCGCATTTCCATCGGATAGTTACTCAATTGGCATCATGAGACTTGAATGTACCAGACCGGATCTCCCACATCACTCCGTCAATCAAATCGGTACGGTGCAGTAACAATATGGGTGAAGTGCTACTTCACTTAATATCCCTACCCGGTCACGCCTTCATTGGTAATTGGCCGTTGCCTTGGACACCAATAAACCTTGCACTCTTTCCTTTAGAACTTATTTGACCCGATGACCTACCACAAAGAGAGGCTTGCTAGTTGGAGACAATTTCCATGACATGTTCTTTTTGGAGTTAGTATTATTTTCAGTTACAAATGTTTAATTACGTAACGAATATTCCACTTCTCCTTCATATACGGTTTCATATTGCTTAAAATTTTCCTATTTATAGCAATTCTATGTACATTATTACGCTTATTGTATAACTCTTCAAACGCCTGAAGACCACATCTAGTAACAGCTTACAGAAAGTGGAGCCTTCAAAGTTAGACTTGGGACACTTCGGTAGGTGAAGTAACGCAAGGTAGCACCCCCGGGACGAACATATCAGATGAAGGAATAGTAGGAGACAACGGAAACGTAGGGTTCCCTTAAATTTACTGGCTTGATTTGCTGTCTCGCAGCCGGCCATAGCTTCGCTACAGCGAGAACTCAGCAGTGAAGGCTTACATGGCCACCTTGTAGTGGAACCGAGAAGTTACAATCACAAGTCTCTGCGCCATCTGCCCGCCGTAGAGTGACACACATTCCCGAAGTCACCGTATCTTCAAAGAGGGAGAGGAACTGACAGCAGTAACAGTGGACAGCACTGCAGCCCTGGCGACCGGCCAAAAACCACGAAACATCCATGGTCAGAGTGGGCGAACACCAGGGATGGAACCCAGAACCTCCCGAATGCAAGTCTCAAGCGCTATTGCAGAGCCACCTCAATCAGATTATTCACCAGTAAAATGTTTTAATAAGTCTACATAAAGTATATCGTTTCCTTATTTACTTTGTACTAGAAGAAAAACTGCTTTTTATAATTTCCCCCTGAAGTAATGCATTTTATTTGTAGGTATAGAACAATGTTATTCATTTAAGCAGTAGTATGAGATGATTGTTGTCTGCTATGCAGTGGTAATTAACAATCACTTAAAAATATACCTATCCGTTTCCACTTTAAACATTCAAACAGTCAAATTAAAGGTCAAAACATTATTACTCTTAATGTGTAAAAAGAAGATATAACATTACAGTTCACGTGTTCCTGTATAGTTTTCACCCTTTTAGGCTTAGGTATAGTGCTTGAAATTTTCACGGATCCTTCAACTTTTTAATGTGTGGCGCCCACAAAACTATTTTGACTGGTAGGGCAATTAGTTTTGGCAAATACTCGTAGATATCTAACATTTCGGCGAAATAGGAATTTGATCTTGAAGAAAAATTAATGAAGTTGTAAATATTGTGGTTTTAATGAGAAAAGTTACAAAAAAAAAAAAAAAAAAAAAACATTGTATCCTCTTGCCTAGATCGACTATTTCTCTTTCTGCATAAGATAAAACATTCTCGCAGCATTCTCAGGTGTTATTATACCACATACAGACTTCTCTACCATACGCACATAAAATTGTTCTGCATAACATCAAACATGAAAAAGTTGCAATTCTGAAAAACATACAAACTCAACAAAATGAAAAGTCTGGAAAAAAAGCCATAATCTAATGCACAAACTGCAATTTTCTCCCTTCCTTCCGCACATTAAAATACTTTATGCTCGACCATGCCAAACTTTAGTATTTATACGACTAGTAGCAGTATTTTAATGAGCCTCATTAAAGTATAAGCACCTGTTCATTAAAGTATTGGTATTCGACCAATCAGAAGTGGCCACGTAACATTTTGAAAACCTAAGTGTCGATTATTCTCGTTTCGGTCGACAACGGCACTAGCGCCAGTTTACAAAAAAAGTCAAAATGTCTGACACTAGTAACAGTGACCATACACCCCAAAATAAAATTGAAATTTCAAATACAATACTAAATTCAGTAGAAAAAGAAAGCAAACAAATTAACATCAATGCACCTTTAACTTCAACTATTCAACAAAGCCCATTTCCACAAATTCATTTCACTAATTGTACAATAAATAACCCATATTTGAAATGAAGACAGTTTTGTTCAGATTATCCGTAGCATTAATTGCAAATGATATTTCAATAAATTCAATTTGTTCCAGTTTGTCTATACTTTCTTTTAACTTAAACTGTGTCACACTTTAACAGGTGTTTATAGGGAAGTAACCAATATTAATTTCTGCGCCTTCGTACTACGTCTCACTTTAGATAAAGGAATAACGATTGTAACATATCACTCAAACCAGAAATGAATACTTTGAAATGAAACCTTTAATTTAGATACATGATCGAGCATAAACAGACGTATGAAACTTTTACTATAATGGTAATTAAAACGCTCGTATCAAAATTAGCCGAGCGAGCGAAGCGAGGTTAACAATTCTCGCGTTTTAATTATTACCATTATAGTCTCGTTGCACAATATACTATTAAGTGACTTACCTTTCAAAGAGAGACAAACTGCCCAAAAGCTCGTGGACCCAAGCAGCCTGGCTGATGACGCGTCCTTAGTATGCTGAAAGCATAAAGTTACATCAGTTGCTTATTCTGTAGTACATGGTCACATTAAATTATCTCAACCTAGTTTGATCCTGCTGTAAACTGGGAGGGAAGAGACAAAACAGAGATTGGGACAGAAAACGGTTAACCTGTTGATCAGTTTAGCGAAGTTAATAGGCGTGTTCTTTTATTTGCATACGTAATATAAACCCCCTCCTTTAAGTACGGTACTTACGTAGTTTTCTAATCACTCCTCTGCGAGAGAGCAAAGTATGCAAATGTTTCGATTCTTATAAACGTAGTAGCCCCACATTTTATTTTTCTGCTTCACATACCACATAGATGTGTTCTGGATTATACACACTATTAACTTACCTATGTTAAATCAAGCTGAATTTTATTTAACAATTACTGAAAGACACTATTATATCATATTTTTGCCTTCCTATACCAAACAGCTTTCTCGCAACGAGGTCTATATCGAGTCGAATGCTGATTAAGATATTGTTTATAGTGTGGAGTTGCTTCTGATATTTAACAATGTATTTGCTGTACGGCAAAATATGACGCAGGGGGGTAGTATGATGCAGGGCTGTCCGGAAGAAACTATGATAGAGCGAACTGAAAGATTCTGCCACATAGTGATCAACATGATGATTCATTGATGTTGAAATTGATCAAACTGAAGTGATAGGGTAAGTTATACATTTGTTTCACTACCTTTTAGTGTTATTTGCACGTATTTAAGCTCTCTCAGTATTTTAATGTTTTGCGTGCAAATAGGCAAGTGTTTAGGTTGAAAACCTATTTACAGTCGGTTTTTTAAATTAATTTTGACGCCACTGTTACTAAATTCCTCCAATCACACATAAGGGTTTTGATGTTCAATTACAATTAAAACAAGTTCATTTCAGAGAGTTCAGAAAATGATACACCTTAGAATTGCTAGTTCTTATTACTGGTAAGATCTCGAGGTAGGTATACTTGTTTGTGTTTATTTTATCAATTATTTTTGCTAAACCAGGCTCATGTTAGACAGTTGAATAAATAACGCTTAGAAGTTTTTCCATTTATTTAGTGTGTCATACTGCCCTTCATGTACTTATTTGGTAAGAACTAAAATTGTGGACTTGGTTTCTTTTCTATCCTTGTTTCTTTTCTCAACATTATTGATTTTATAATTTTTTTCGGATATGATTGGACTTTCTTCTGACTCTACTTACTTTTGTCTTTTATTATAGATGCCTCGAAAAAATCAACGCAAAAGTGACAGACAGAGCTGGACCAATCTGGGATTGGCTGCTGCGCTGAGAGAAATAAAAAACGAAGGTGTCAAGATTAGAGTAGCAGGGAGAAAGTATGGGGTTCCTGAGGCTACTCTCAGAAGACACATAAAAATTGGAAAGGAATCGAAAGTTCCTCTAGGAAGAACGCCCATCTTCACTCAGGAACAAGAGCGGGAGTTAACTGAACACGTCATATTGTTGTCCAAGATGTTCTGTGGTTTAACACCTATTGAGCTGAGAAGAGTGGCATAATGAGTGCGCCGAAATGAAATAAAATGTGTTTAACGCACGCTTTTACTACATACGGCACCGCAGGCGGTGACACTGATGGTACATGAGATGAAGATGGAGCATCGGTGGAATGAGATGGCGGGGGAAACCGGAGGTCCCGGAGAAAACCCGTCCCAGCGCCGTGTTGTCCACCACAAATCTCACTTTGCGGTCGCCTGGGATCGAACCCGGGCCGCCTTGGTGAGAGCCAAGCGGTCTAAACACTGAGCCACGGCGCGGCCTGAGTACGCCGAGAGAAATAACATCGAGCATCCATTCAATACGGAAACGAAGCTCGCAGGAAGAGATTGGGAAAATTCGTTTGTGAAGAGAAACCCATCAATTAGTCTCCGTCAGCCTGAGAACACAAGTCTCAATAGGATTTCCTCTTTCAATAAAGATGAAGTAACATTGTTTTATGATAACCTGCTCAACGTGTTTGAAAAACACAACTTCTCAGGTAGTCGTATCTATAACATGGATGAGTCTGGCATAACAACAGTTCAAAAGAAGTCACCTAAGTATATGCTCAGACGGGAGTAAAAGAACGTTGGTGCTGCGACATCCGGTGAAAGTTAAATATGTCGTTTAGTATGTTACATAAATTCAAAAATAAATAGGGGCAGGTGACTCACCTGGTATATTTCGTCTCTTCTTAGCTTCCCCTTCCATACCTATAGGTATTTAAAAAAACTGTTAAATAGCTTCACGTAACACAATATTGCACACGCTATAAACCAGGAGCATCGTTTCAAAACGTATTAAATCCTCTCGCAATCGAAATTTAGTTTGATGCGATTTTATACTCTTAGGTATGCGGTTCAAAACGTATTACATTTTAGCGCAAATTATTTATGTTTGTAACTCTGCTTGATAATGCGCTTGTTAGTGCCACCTATGTCCCACATTGATTGTTGGTTCATTATGTTGTGACGGTGTTTGCATTGTCTCTGGTTATTAAAATGGAAACCTCTGCCGCTGTTGGTGACAGATCAAGTGGAAGCAGAAAGTGAGTTCGGGGGAAAATTAAACATGCATCTGAAAAAGAAATATTAGTTAAATCCATTTTAATGCTATTTTACTAATAGGTATATAATTAATCGATGACTGTGTATAGCATAACGACAGGAATTGAATTTTCGTGCTTTGTAGCTTATAGCCATCTAAATTACAATAATCATTACAGGTAAGCAAACTCAGATCCACACTGATCAAATTTCGAAGTCTCATGAAAACACAAGGAAGGACAATATAAATGTAGCACTATACCAGCACACTTTCTGGTGAAAACAAGGCAAGTGGTAGGTATATAGTGTATCAAATAAATTGAACCAAGTTGTTTGATTGAGCCACATGACAGTTACCTCTCTTAAGAAACACAAACCAGGAAAAGTTCCCAAACGTGATCGAGTTCTTATTGCAGTTCCTCATAGTTTGTGCCTTACCTACAATGATTTAAAAGCTATAATTTGAGCACCCCACAGATGGATCAAACTGTATTAAATTCTAATGAAATACTAGGTATTATTGTTCTCATGAATGGTTCAAAACGTGTTTAGTTCCAAATTTACGGTTCAAAACGTATTCAATACAATTTTCAATTTAAAAATAATTGGAAATAAGGTGTCAAACATATTTAAATTTTCATACTACTTAGCTCTCTATAAACGTTACTTATTTTGGAAGAAAAATGTTTTTGTGTTTTCCTTTACAATTAGGAAAAGGGGACTTAATACGTTTTGAAACGATGCTCCTCAATTTAACATACTCATAGGAACTCTGTTTGCAAGCTATTCACTTTTACTGCGTCACATTCTTTCTCTGTGGTAAGACGAGTGGCGCCTGTCACCACTTCTTTGTTTATTTGACAAAAGACGAATGCAAGAGGTTAGAGGGTTGCGGTTTCTTTTAAAAACTGCCTTAAACCCTCCTTTACATTTCTCTTGCTTTGTCCCCGATGTAAACCCAATAACAAAAAAAGTTTCTCGCTGCCTAAATTTTCCAATGCGTATATATAAAATTTTCCGCAATTGCTTAATATAAAAAAATTATAACACCCGTCTGATTTAAAATGGAGAAGTCAAACTTGACAGGTAGGAGCACTGTAGTCTTCTCTACCTGAGAAAAATGTTTTGTAGTATTATAGCGGTAAGCTTTATAGTTACCGCATGATGAACATACAAATAGCAAATATCGGACTTTTACCGTAAAACAAGCATTTTCGAAACATTTGGGCCCATAGAAACACAAAACGACTGTAAAAGTAACATAATCTGACAGAGAAAATATTCTGCATAAGACAGTGTGTTCAAGGCTTCAAATTATTACAAATAATTATTTATACCATGTTAATAGCGAGCTGGCTACACATCAGAATTGAACTAGCCTGAGAGTATAGTCAATGAATTATTTTCAAAAGATGTTAATATACCATTAGTATTCCAGATAACATGGCAGGGTTTACGTAAAATAGCTTCAATTCAATTCAAATTTAAACTAATTTTTTCCCTGGTATTTTTAACAGTGTGCACTGTTTTAATACAGTAAAGTAGCGGAACACATAATTTTATATACGATTGAACGTGTTAAGTAACATCAAAAATAAAAAGTCATGTTTTTCCTACCAACTTATCTTCAATAAAATAGAAAAAGTTACTTTTGATCCCATTTATAAAGGCATTTTTAAGATAAACATAAAAGTATACTCCCATTAGCCTTGAAATATATCAAAGATAATACAGCAAATATAATTATAGAAATCTATTATAAGCTAATGAAGAGTAGGGGAAGAAACAGCAATAAAATTAAAAAGAAAGAAACATGAAATGTTGAATGCCAAGATCCAGGCCCTATCATTATGGTACCAGCTTTTTGACCACTAAGCTAAACAATGCTAATTTATATGAGGACTAAAATGTTAACGTCTAGGAAACTGGCTCATCTTTAAGAGCATTTCCAAATAGGCATATGTTACATATTTGCCATTTACACAATACAACAGATGCACTATGGCCAGATTGCTTCCTGCCGTTCCTAACCGACGGTAGTGTTGGAAATTCTCCCGGCCTCTCGACTCCAACAGAACTGAACTTTGCTCTACTATACCTTCATCAAAATCACGACCGACGAATAATTGGTTAATTTACTTTATCTTGTTTTGAATAACGAGGTAAATAACATTTATAAATTAAAACTAGGAATATTTCATATTATAGCTTTAATTTCTCGGAGTTAAAACGAAATAAGTGTTATTAGTGCGAGTTAATCTATCAAACCCAGGACTAAATTAGTGTGCCACTCATTGCTTGATATACAAATATACAGGGTGGTAGCACACTCTACCTTAGATTAGAAGGCTGATTTCTACAGAAGCGGACTATCGATGAAAACGAGCACATTTCTCTTCATTTTGTATATTCTTACAATCAAGTGTAACATTAGATATACATTAGGGTTAGAAATAAAAAAAGTATACATTTACCGCGTTTCCTACACTATCATCAGAAACATGTGATCCAAGAATGAAATATGTTCAATTTATTACCGAGAGGGCGTGAGTTTGTCGTACACCAACCAATAAGATAAAAGCACATTTCCATTTACCAAACCTTTATCACCGACAACGCTTCATTAAACCTGTACTTAAATGTTAAATAATTAAATCTCCAAGACAGCATACCACTCAAATGGAAAGTAAGAAAGACTATCCGGAAACAATATTGGTAAACTTCACTACAGTAACACAATAGTCGTATCCCTTCTGCACAAACCATAATTTATGTTCATATTTGCTACATAATGAAATTAACTGGAATAGATTTATTGAAAGTAATAACCAGGGCCCGGATTTTGATGAAAATTCATCTTTTTTTCTGAGTAGTCATGGACGATGCTTTTTGGAAATTAAGTGCATTCTGGAACAAATACATTAGATATACTTATATGGTTTTATAGGTCATCAAAATGCATTTTTTCCATATTTTTATAATAAAGTAATTTTTAACATTTAGATGCATTTTCCGTTCATTTTCTTTCTTTTTCACGAATTTATTGGGCATTTTCATCTGTAGCCCGCATTCCGGAGGCCCTGGTTCGATTCCCGTGGCGGATCTGACCCTGATCCATGGGCTTATTGGGGGATTTTAAAATAATCTGTGTTTAAAAGTTTATTTATATCATAATCTTTAATGAAATAGTAGCTTTGTAAGTGTGGTAAACATATAATTAACACAGGTCAGCGACGAACAGTGCTGGTGAATTTATGACGAATCAATTCGAGAAATCGCCGATTACATCATGCAATACGTGTGGATTACATAAGTCAGGACTTCAGGAGCTAGAAGAGTCGAAGTAAGGAGAGTAGTTTGTGAGGTGTGTAAATTTGTTGTGTTGTGGAATTGAAATGCCGAAACAAAAACAGTCAACTGCGTCCCGATTGAAACAGTGTGATTCCGAGTTTGGTGGAAACATATTCTCTACTGATGGAATTGTATTTTTCTGTGAAGTGTGCGAAATTAAAGTCGCTGCAGACAAACTGTTCACCGTACATGTTGGGCGGGAAAAACATTTGCGAGCTCTTCAAAATGTGAAAAAAAAAGACAAGCTTTAGATCGAAAAATTTACTAAATTTCGGAACGGTAAAGGGAACTAATTAATGTTGTTGAAATCAGAACTAATTTGTCAATAAATTTAAATTAATTACTTTGAATGGTTTTTTGTGAACAATTCTGGGAAATAAGACATTCGACTCATCACCAATTTTTTCTTTTTTTCCATGAAAATTTTCCGGTACGGATTTCCAAAGGTGATTTAACACTAGCTGACTTATAAAACTTTCTAATTAAGGCCCCTTTGGGGTACCCAATCCAAAAAAGAGAGGCAAGGTTTATGTGAATCAATTAAAACCATACAGCAGAACGTAAGTCAGAGGAAGTAAATCGCGAGGAGCGCACCAGTTCCACCGTTTAACCCCTACTTGCAGAATTTAGTAAATATTGTAAACGAGAGTAAGGTAGTGGTGGTAGTAGGATAGTGGGAGAAGGAGGTAGGAAATCTAAGAACTAAGCGAATCAGTTTTAGTGGTTATATACATGATGACAAATCAGAACTTCGAGAAACAGGAACCACAAAATAAACCCTGACCAGGGCTACTGGAAGAAAAGCTATGTTTACCGTAAGCTAGAATATGAACTGGTACGAAGAGTGGGTGAAAGAGCAGTTAAATTTATATAACCATAACAATCTTGAGATTGGATAAGAATTGCATTAATAGTTGAACTCTACACAGAAAGACAAAAGCGACAAAATAAGAAGTTGAAAGGTTACAAATATGAAACAGGATGACTCTTTAAAGAACTGAAACTCATGCAACGCATAGTTCCAGAACTTGTTGAAACGAAATTTGGTCAAAATAGCCAGGTTAATATCTACCTTAACAGAATACTTAAGTCGATTGATGTTACATTCCTAAAAACGTTATCAAGTATTTTATTCACAACAATATCAGAACAATTTTTTCCAAAAGCATAAATATCGTTCGCGTGTTCAAGTGCTGCGGATAGGAAACAATCCACACAGTGCAGCATCATGGGAAATTAGTGAACATCATTCAAGCAGAATGCCACAGACTGATTATTGGCACTGTTGATGTGTTTGTGGATGCCTTTAATCAGCGGAGATTATGGATGGAGGTGATGTCAACACTTCGGAATCTACAGTTGCTCTTATCTGGTTATATATCTTCTGGTGAAGATTAACTATCCTCTGACCTTTACCGGTTGAAAATATAGCATCACATTAGTCCTATTCATCCGTCCATCTTCGGAAGACACCATCGTCTGTATCGTACCATGTCTCGTCTAAATAGATATCCTGGAAGCATAACTCTCTATAGTGGGCATTTTTATATAAATAATCGGTTCGCCATATTTGTATTCGCTTTTACTCCACTGCTGGGGTTCGGCGACTTCTATTCTTAAACATAAAATTCATAGATTTGAGAAGTTTGAACAATAACGTTCTCAGATAAGGGAACTAGTACTCCGTTGTTTCTAATTTTTTCACGAACTGCATTCAAAATTCTTTTCAACATTGCAGCTGTATGGTTTTTATAAAATTCATATACAGTTCTTCTTATTAAATCCATTATGAAGCTATCCATTTTATGAAACACACGAACAGTTTTGTTTTCGACACGTTTCTTCTTTGTTCGAGTTGTGTTGTTCTGAATGTCTAGTTTGATAGTCTTATGACTGTACATCAGGGAGCACCTGTTGCTGCCACAGTATGTGCAATTGGCGAGTCACACTTATCGTCACCTCCTTTGAAATTATTGTTCACATTTTGAATAATGTGTGCCGTCTGCTTATGAACTGGTTTTCCACGTCCTATAGGCGAGGAACTTGTTTTGTTAGTAACAGGTGCATTACCAGTTTCCCACGGCCGCCACATATTTATACTGGTTAGAGTGTGCAGTCTCTATTGTGCGCCTTTTCTCGTGTAAGAATGGCTGCGTAAACATTGCAACTCTGACTGGGTTGTTGTTCTTGCTATGAACACGCCGGTCACGCGACGTCCTTATTGCCCCCTCCCACTGTCTCAAACGACTCTGAACAAAGTATACGATTCAAATCAACTTACGGACAATGGGCACTTTATCTGCTGAGCTTCCTGAATGTTTCTTATGCACATCTATAAAATTTGGGTCCAAATGTCCTAGCTGTCGACGGACCCTTAAGTCCACCCACTCTACAAAATTGGCTTAATGATGAATCTAACACAATTACCAAACAATATTGGGAATATTCTGACGTATGCGTTTAACTGAATAGAGCTGAGTGTATGACAAATGATCTGAATACGATTCCTAAGATAGTATGACTTTGTGGGTTCGTAGAATTAAAAGTGCAATTTGCCGAAATTCTAAATGTTCTTTATTTGGTTAGAAATACACTCCGTAGCAGCGGAATTACATCACATATCACAATCTACAGCACCAAGGTCGATGACAATAACAAACATCAGCTCTTGTTACAACACTTCACAGCTGACTGTTGTTACACAACTCACTGTTTTACAACTTGTAATTCGATGCTTAGCCAACCGTCGCCTCTTTAAATACTTCACTTAGAATTCCTAGATTATTCTAAAATAAACCAGAACCCGAATAGTCTCTATCAGTCAAGAAGTAACTAGAAATTTCCATTTATCTCAGTTTGTTTCGGCAGGTCTTTATCTGCATGTTATCTCTATCTGCCGGCTCTTGGTTTTCACACTGCCCGCCTATCAGTTCCATTTGTGTAATAAAGCCGCGCGGTCAGTGTTTAACGCCCGCTTTTACTACATACGGCACCGCAGGCGGTGACACTGATGATACATGAGATGAAGATGGAGCACCGGTGGAATGAGATGGTGGGGGAAACCGGAGGTCCCGGAGAAAACCCGCCCCAGCACCGTGTTGTCCACCAAAAATCTCACTTTGCGGTCGCCTGGGATCGAACCCGGGCCGCCTTGGTGAGAGCCAAGCGGTTTAACCACTGAGCCACGGCGCGGCCGAGTAGATACGGGTTCGCGACACTAGTGTGAGCATCAGCAGATTAAATTACAAAAATACTTTGTATCAGTTTATCAAAGGAAGTTTCCACTACTATCCTGATTTCTTTACATTGCCATTTTGCGTCAATAAAACTGCTGCTGCAATAATTTTGATGATTTTAGTACCAACAAACACTACAGAAGCAAATTTGTGCTTTGTCAGCGGTGCATTACTTCTTTAGGTTTTCTAAAGTATGGAAATTATTCGTTCTTCCACACTAGCCGTGTGTAGGCTATGGTTTGGACAGGTACAGTCAGAGTGAAAAATTCAATGCCATAGCTGGTATTTGAACCACGGATCTCCCGGTCTCCGTCCGGTTGCTCTTAACCATTGAGCTACAATGGCTAACACGCCGGCATGGCATTAAATTCATCAACTGAATCTCATATTTCCCGGTATCCATTCGAGGTTCTCATTGCATATGAGATATGCACTGATTGTGGCGACTTACTATGCTCAATTTGCTCAATGAGTAACCATAGAGGCTAGGATTGCCAGAAGAAGCCTGAAGAGGAAAAGAGAAGAGCAAGGGCATTATGGTACAGGAATGTTTTAACTTTTGGTGAATTAGCTAAAAAACATGTTTTATTATTATTATTATTATTATTATTATTATTATTATTATTATTATTATTATTATTATTATTATTATTATTATTATTATTATTATTATTATTATTATTATTATTATTATTATTATTATTATTATTATTATTATTATTATTATTATTATTATTATTATTATTATTATTATTATTATTATTATTATTATTATTATTATTATTATTATTATTATTATTATTATTATTATTATTATTATTATTATTATTATTATTATTATTATTATTATTATTATTATTATTATTATTATTATTATTATTATTATTATTATTATTATTATTATTATTATTATTATTATTATTATTATTATTATTATTATTATTATTATTATTATTATTATTATTATTATTATTATTATTATTATTATTATTATTATTATTATTATTATTATTATTATTATTATTATTATTATTATTATTATTATTATTATTTTGCATTTTCCCACAAGTTGCAATTTTACATGTTTGGATATACATTACTCAGAAACCACCTAAGTTAGAGGTCTGAAACAAACCATTATGTTTAATAAAATAAGTGGAAAAATATTTTCATATAAACCATTTTGAATTTTTAAAAATTAAAAACCTGTGCATTTTAAGGGAAAGAATAATGGTATCAAATTCAACAATTTTTTGTCTATATACTATACTATATAAAAATTCTAATCCGGTTATTTTTATGCATCACTGAGTACTTTATTTCTCCTAAAAAATTGGATTCTCTGTGAAACAAATTGTGGTGGTTATGTGCATCTAAATAATACCATGCGTTTAGAAAATGTTGTTTGTTGACGTCACCTTATAAAGCTTCTGAGAAAAATTATGAATTTATATCACATGTTTAGCATTATCAACATGTTAAGAAATAGTTGCTTGTTAGATGGTATGAATTTCATTGCCCTGTGACTATGCAAACCCATGAATTTTGATTTTTCAAAAGTGTGTAGTTGAACGCAAGCATTGTGATTTCCACACGTCTCTCTGTCCTTAACATTTGAAGTTCATTTGGCAATATTTTGGCTTGACTCTCAAAATAAAGCATAAATTTCTCTATGTTTGCTACTGCTTGTGTGTGGGTCATAATCACAGCTAGTTCATCAACACTGTCTGAATTTAAATACCCTTCATTTTCAGTAACATGCATGACGCAATAATACCTTCCTCTGTAATTGGTTTATAACCACCGTCATTGTCAATGTCTTCTTCATCAACATCGGAATATTTTTAAAAATGTGTATTTAATCTTCTTCCACACTTAATTTTTCTTTTTATTCAATCTTGTTTTCTGGTAAGTCACGCACAAGGCCACGACTTTTTTCATGACTTTATCAAAGTTTCCCTTCCAACCTGGTCCCAGACAGATGGGGTGAATGTATTTGCCTGATAAAGAATTCAAGTACTATACCTACTGAGAATAGCAATTTATTGTCTGTAAAACAAGTCTTCATTAACTGTGCTAAACAACATACTGTTTTTCACATCTAGTCCAGTTTTTTTTTTGAGAGAGAGAGAGAGAGAGAGAGTCAACATGAAAAATTCAATGCCATGGCCGGGATTTGAACCACGGATCTCCTGGTTTCCGTCCAGTCGCTCTTACCCTTTGAGCTACCATGGCCAACATGCCGTCCTGCCATTAAATTCTCCATTTGACTCATATAATTCCCCGGTAGATCACTTAGAGCTCTCGCATCCGAGATACACCGTTTGTGGCGACTTACTATCGTAAGTACTTAAGTCCCAGGCTTCATCATTTAACTCTTATTATTTTAGTTAATTGATGGCAATTAATCATTTCTTCACACTAGCCGTATATAGGCTAAGGTTTCTTTTTTTTTCTTTTTTGATAGAGTCAACATGAAGAATTCAATGCCATAGACGGGATTTGAACCACGGAACTCCTGGTTTCCGTCCAATCGCTCTTACCCCTTGAGCTACCATGGCCAACATGCCGTCCTGCCATTAAATTCTCCATTTGACTCATTTAATTCCCCGGTAGACAACTAGGGGCTCTCGCATCCGAGATACACTGTTTGTGGCGACTTACTATCGTAACTACTTAAGTCCCAGGCTTCATCATTTAACTCTTATTATTTTAGTTAATTGATAGCAATTAATCATTTCTTCACACTAGCCGTATATAGGCTAAGGTTTCTTTTTTTTTTCTTTTTTGATAGAGTCAACATGAAGAATTCAATACCATAGACGGGATTTGAACCACGGAACTTCTGGTTTCCATCCAGTCGCTCTTACCCTTTGAGCTACCATGGCCAACATGCCGTCCTGCCATTAAATTCTCCATTTGACTCATATAATTCCCCGGTAGATCACTTAGAGCTCTCGCATCCGAGATACACCGTTTGTGGCGACTTACTATCGTAAGTACTTAAGTCCCAGGCTTCATCATTTAACTCTTATTATTTTAGTTAATTGATAGCAAGTAATCATTTCTTCACACTAGCCGTATATAGGCTAAGGTTTCTTTTTTTTCTTTTTTGATAGAGTCAACATGAAGAATTCAATGCCATAGACGGGATTTGAACCACGGAACTTCTGGTTTCCGTCCAATCGCTCTTACCCCTTGAGCTACCATGGCCAACATGCCGTCCTGCCATTAAATTCTCCATTTGACTCATTTAATTCCCCGGTAGACAACTTGGGGCTCTCGCATCCGAGATACACTGTTTGTGACGACTTACTATCGTAACTACTTAAGTCCCAGGATAATTTAATGGCAGGACGGCATGTTGGCCATGGTAGCTTAAAGGGTAAGAGCGACTGGACGGAAACCAGAAGATTCGTGGTTCAAATCCTGGCCATGGCATTGAATTTTTCATGTTGACTCTCTCTATCAAAAAAAAAAAAGAAAAGAAAAAAACCTTAGCCTATATACGGCTAGTGTGAAGAAATGATTAATTGCCATCAATTAACTAAAATAACTAGTACAGGTTGTCCAGATGTCTGGGTTAAAGAGGTCCAGGTTAATGAGGTTTCACTGTTCATTTGTTATTGAAATTTGAATATTTTACACATTTCAGGTGAAGAATGTAAAAGGAAGTTACTAAATGCTCTACAGTTTATGCAGTTATTTGCCAGTACAAATCCTTAACATTCTTAAAATCTTGTAGCTTAGGTAAAATCTGTTTTAATTGCCCAGATGTTCAGAACTGCACCTTTAATGACACAGTACATAATCATAATACTAGACAGAGAATGGATATTCATGTGAATAGAAGTAACACAAGATCTCATCGAAACAGTGTAATAAACCTAGGAATCGCTTTTTTTTTTTAAATAAACTGCCTATAGCCAATAAAACCACTTGCAATGTTTCAGCATTTAAAAAGTTAGTTTTGGCATACTTGCTAGACCACTGTTTTTATTCTGTTAGTGAATTTATGGAAAGTTTATAATATCGTTACATTTCTGAATTAATTGTGTATATTATAAAATTTCTTGAGATATCTTTATAAAACATTATTTTGTACAAACACTGACTTGCCCCTATTGGATGTGACTTGTTAATTTACAAGTATAGTTAATTGCACTGTAAATTCACAATTTGACGTGTCTTATATCATAGTACTCATGTACAATGTATGATTTACAAGATGAATAAATTATCTATGTATCTAGATAGTGTTGGCAGCATTGCTTTCAGTGGAGAAACAAGCATAGTTTGGTTAATTGATGGAAATTAATCATTTCTCCACACTAGCCGTATATAGGCTAAGATATTTTGATGGATAGAGTCAACATGAAAAATTCAATGCCATGGCCGGGATTTGAACCACGGATCTACTGGTTTCCGTCCAGTCGCTCTTAACCTTTGAGCTACCATGGTCAACGTGCCTTCCTGACATTAAATTCTCCAGTTGACTCATATTTCCCCGGTAGACCACTAGGGGCTCTCGCATCCGAGATACACCGTTCGTGGCGACTTACTATTGTAAGTACTTAAGTCCCAGGCTTCATCATTTAACTCTTATTATTTTAGTTAATTGATGGAAATTAATCATTTCTCCACACTAGCCGTATATAGGCTAAGATATTTTGATGGATAGAGTCAACATGAAAAATTCAATGCCATGGCCGGGATTTGAACCACGGATCTACTGGTTTCCGTCCAGTCGCTCTTAACCTTTGAGCTACCATGGTCAACGTGCCTTCCTGACATTAAATTCTCCAGTTGACTCATATTTCCCCGGTAGACCACTAGGGGCTCTCGCATCCGAGATACACCGTTCGTGGCGACTTACTATTGTAAGTACTTAAGTCCCAGGCTTCATCATTTAACTCTTATTATTTTAGTTAATTGATGGAAATTAATCATTTCTCCACACTAGCCGTATATAGGCTAAGATATTTTGATGGATAGAGTCAACATGAAAAATTCAATGCCATGGCCGGGATTTGAACCACGGATCTACTGGTTTCCGTCCAGTCGCTCTTAACCTTTGAGCTACCATGGTCAACGTGCCTTCCTGACATTAAATTCTCCAGTTGACTCATATTTCCCCGGTAGACCACTAGGGGCTCTCGCATCCGAGATACACCGTTCGTGGCGACTTACTATTGTAAGTACTTAAGTCCCAGGCTTCATCATTTAACTCTTATTATTTTAGTTAATTGATGGAAATTAATCATTTCTCCACACTAGCCGTATATAGGCTAAGATATTTTGATGGATAGAGTCAACATGAAAAATTCAATGCCATGGCCGGGATTTGAACCACGGATCTACTGGTTTCCGTCCAGTCGCTCTTAACCTTTGAGCTACCATGGTCAACGTGCCTTCCTGACATTAAATTCTCCAGTTGACTCATATTTCCCCGGTAGACCACTAGGGGCTCTCGCATCCGAGATACACCGTTCGTGGCGACTTACTATTGTAAGTACTTAAGTCCCAGGCTTCATCATTTAACTCTTATTATTTTAGTTAATTGATGGAAATTAATCATTTCTCCACACTAGCCGTATATAGGCTAAGATATTTTGATGGATAGAGTCAACATGAAAAATTCAATGCCATGGCCGGGATTTGAACCACGGATCTACTGGTTTCCGTCCAGTCGCTCTTAACCTTTGAGCTACCATGGTCAACGTGCCTTCCTGACATTAAATTCTCCAGTTGACTCATATTTCCCCGGTAGACCACTAGGGGCAATTTGACGTGTCTTATATCATAGTACTCATGTACAATGTATGATTTACAAGATGAATAAATTATCTATGTATCTAGATAGTGTTGGCAGCATTGCTTTCAGTGGAGAAACAAGCATAGTTTGGCTGCACTGTATTCTTCAGTATGGCTACATTACGCGGTTAGTAAATAAACAAAAGAATGCCCTCCAACACGAAATTGCGCTAAAAGTAAAGAAGTTATATTAAAAATCATGGTTGTATATAAAACCATCAAAAAGTGTGAAGGAATTAGAAAAAAAATCGCCGCGTGACATATTAAAAAGAAGTGCCAACTTTTGTGTGATGTTCTATTCTGAACATGTAACTTCGGGCCATTCATTCCTTAGTGTGGAGGAAAATCAACTTAAGTTGGATTAAATATGTTCTATTGCTGATAATAAAAAATATAATTACAGATCAGCAGTTCTAAATTCAGATATCTTCTGCACCACCAAAACCTAAAATTGCAACAGGGCCAGCCCGTTTACATGTGGCCCCAGATCTGAAATTCTGCATCACCACCGGAGTACCGCCTCGGTTGGCCGGCTACTGGGACATAGCCCACCTCAGGTAAAATTAACTCAACATAGATTATCAGGAGACAAATCTCGATGACAGTACACACTGGCGCATAAATTGTTTGTTCTGCAATCTCTTATCTTTTTGGTTAAGTTGTGGAAGACCTATTGTCTCTGTGTCAAATGTCCTATGTATTCTCAGATGGCTGTATCACATAGGCTACAATTCCTACGTTAGTATCTGTATATGAAAAGGATGACAAGGTCCTGTGTTAATAAAATTTAACTCTTGTTAGGCCGATGTCTATGTTTAGTGTGTGTATATGAATGGGATGGCAGGAAATTTAACCCAGGTTAGGTTATGACAGCCAGGTTAAAGCACATCTTTGAAGAGAATGACAGGACCTTGTTTTATAACAATTTAGGTTATACTACAATGCCTAGGTTAGATTGTGGTATGAACAAGGTCCTGTTTTATTGAAATTAAGTCTCTCAGGTCACAGCCTAGTTAGTGTGCGTGCTTGCGAACACGATGATAGGGTCCAGGGTTATTAGAGAGACATCTATTCTTTCAATAGAACAAGATATTTATAACATAAATATCACAAATCTTTTTTACTTGTACAAATTCATGAAAGTATATTAGCTTAGCCATTGTTTACATGAAAGGGCTCTACAAAACTTGATGTATCCTTCATGTAGTAATATTATTTTATATCCTGCTTTCATAGAATTATTTTTATTTGTTGACTTAGTGAACATATGTGTACTACATGGCCTTTAATCATAACTGTCTACTTTTTAAACTTCCTGTTTCACAATCCTTAGACATATGGTATTGCCAATATAGACAACCATGACTGTTTTGCACTTTTCATTTTGTGTTATGGTTTGTGTGCCTTAAAGACGTCATATTCTAAGGTACATTTTGTGCATTTATTATAGAAGGGAAATAACTGATATTTATTTTTATTATGTCGCTATAAAGTGCAACAGATAATGTTACTTGAAAATCCTATAATAAATTGCTGCAATGAGCATGAGAAGCTTTAGCCAGCTCCAAACTAATAAACTTTACATGACCATACTGTCACTGCAACAAAAGAATGCTTTTATCATCACTTGATTTCTTTTTTGTTATTGTATATAAGAACAAAGTATACCGACTCCAGAAAGGTAGAGCTTGATTTTTTGCGAGGGAAAGGTTTGTTTATTTTGCAAAGGGAAGGAAGCTAGGTTTTGGAATATTGGTTTTGTCAGTCCTTAATACAGAAACAAATATTTACACTAATGTTGACTGTAGATTGACTGCACATGTGCATGCATGTGTGTTTCTTTTATTTCTTTTTTTATATGATGAAAATCAGTGTAAAGGAGCTTCACAGTTTTTTTTTTAATGTATATAAAATTTCTCTTTGAATAAGATCTTCAATTCTTGAAAGAGAATGATGCATATTATGATAGATAAAGTTTGATGCATTTACTGTGGTAGCATTGATTTCAGTTAATATCTTGGAGTGAAGGAAGTACTTTGGCACATGCAAGTTATATTTTCATTCATTAACCTAAAGTATTCTTACAGCACTTTAAAAATTCAAGCAGACAAACTAATGGGGAGAGAATTCAAATTTATATTCTGTGGAAAGAACAAATTATTATACAGTTTATGTTTAGTCATAATTTTCAATGATTTACATAGTATTTACATGCTACTGCATGCAGTTTTCAACTTTATTATGTGTACTGCTTAGAAAGTTAACTGGTTTGCTCTTGATAGTGCACATATTTGTTGTATAATGCCTGAAAATGACATGAAATTATCATTTATAGAAACATAGAGGTGATTTAGTGTCATTCTTATGCTAAGAGATTTCTATTGATGAAACCTTCTATATCTGTAGACAGCAGCAAAATATTTCTAAGGCATGATGCCATGTTCACTAAAGCAATCATTTATGCTAGCATTAAGGCCTTTATTCTTCATTATGAATTTACTATAGGTGTTTATTTCTATAAATTTATTAAACTTATGAGCAATATCAAATGTAAGGAGCTTAAAGCAGGCTTTGTAATTATACCATGCCATTCACCAGGAAAAGCAGTATCTTTAAATCAATGTAGGTGTAAAGTTATACAGTAATGATATTCTGCATTTTAGTGTGTTGTAGTTGTGTGCAGCAGTGTGTATAATATTCATCAACAATGTTTACTTGACATATAACACTTCTTGCAATTATAAATCTTGATTACTTATTTCTAGGCATTATGGGGTGATAGAGGGCAGATTCTGTTTCAAAGGTGGATCTAGATGTGGTCGTGGAGAGGGTCTCCATGTTTGTGTCACAGATCAAGGAGAGGAAATCATTGCAGCATTCCAAGGCAAAGTTGCTCGTAATAGATGTCCTGTTTCACGAAAGCTATCTGCAATGACTGAGAGCCCCTGCAAGACAGATCAACTTAGTTGCAGTATGTACAGTGATGCACCACAGGCATGCTGCTCAGGATCTGAAATGGATCCAGCATCCCGTCATCATAGTAATGAAGACTTGCTTTGTCCCTGCAGGTAACATTACCATTATTATATAAACTACCAAATTTACTCATTAAATTCCTCCTTTCCTTCTCTTCATGTAATCTAGAGACCAATAATAAAGAACAGGGAAGTTATGTGAGTAGAGGAGAAGATCAGGAGGAAGGTGGGCACACACCACGCATTTCAGCCACTAATCAAAGCAACATTTAATACAAAAATAGCTGATGTAATATGCACTTTTGAGATTTTACGTCATATGTCATGTAATGTTTAATTTGTTAAATGGTTGTTATATTAATTAGCTTGACCCCTAGAATCAACTGTAGCAACAAAAACATTGCAGAGTATATTACCACGTGAACATGTATGTATTTATTTATTGTTTACACACATAGTATACCTGTGTTTTACTTTCTGCTGTTTTGATTAGGAAAAATATGAATAATTCAGTTTCTTCAATGGAATCCTCAGTAATCAAAATCACCTCTATTGGTGATAAACCACCTAGGTTTGGATGCTCTTTAGGATAATTTATCATCATCATCGTCATCATCATCATTCAAATATAGATTACATCTATCTAAATGAGGATAAATTTAATTTTGTATTCTTCCTTTCACTAGAAGGAAGATTTTAATCATTTATTTCATAAGGCCCAAACATTAATTAATGAACACTCAAAATTTCAGCAGAGAAACACTCATTTTATAATAAATGGATTTCCTTTGCTTAGTTTCCACAAAGAAAATGGTTAACAAACCATAATCTCGCATACTTACACATATAACCCTCAGTTCCTTCCTTCTATAAAATTTTTCAGAAGTCAGGTGTAAGAGCACAACTTTTTAAGTGGAAATCCAGAGTTTATTTTTCCCTTGCATTATTGTGCATCTATGAGCCCCTCAGAAACTAAAATAATACTTGACACTTTAAAATAATCTAATTAATATTCTTGTAGATAAAGTCAGTTCTCCTCTACTTTTGTTCATAAAAGTGGTTAAAATTAGGTGTGATCATTGTGTTTTATGTTTTTACCATATTGAGAGCTGAAAAGCACCTCTAACACCAGATGTGTTGTAGGAAATTGTGCAAATAATGTGTTGCTATTTACACAGTTTATTATGATTCCTTAACTTGTTACTTTTACTCTAAAGCACACTTAGCATTATTTAATATTCTGCACTGCTGATTGCAATGAAATGACTGATTAATTAGATCTTTTATAGAACATGCAAACATGCATGTTTATGAATCACAGGTCAGCATATGGTGTGCAACAGAAATTAGATTCTAACATACGAGGTGCATCCAGAAAGTAAGTCCCAATCGCATCCAGAGATGGCACCACCAGCTGGATAGGAATGCGTATGTGTAGGAAAAGAGAGGAAGTATATGGTAACATTGTAGTAAAGTTTCAGTTTTGTGATGGCAGTGGTTACTGCTCTGTGCTAGGTGAAAATGGCTGCTCCGATATTGTCTCCCGCCAAATGCGAGGTTCGTGCAGTCATCCAATTTTTGCATGCTCAGAAGCAATCTCCAGCAGAGATCCATCATCAGTTTTATCACATTGTATGGACAGAACATTATGTGTGACAGTATGTGTGCGCATGCCACACCAGAGACAAAACAACAATCAATGCATTGGGAACATAGTGGTTCACCTGTGAAGACCAAATTCAAGCACACAATCTCTGTCAAAAAAATCATGTGCACTGTCTTTTGGGATCGATGTGGTGTCCTCGTGCATATTTTTACCATGAGGGGAGACTGTAAATGCTGATCAATATTGCCAGACGTTGCATAAACTCAGGAGGGCAATCCAGAACAAGAGACGTGGAATGCTGACAAGAGGCATTACGTTTATGCATGACAATGCAAGATGCCATACAGCCAGTGCCACACGAAATGTGTTGAATAAGTTTAGTTGGCAGGTCTTGGAATATCCACTCTACTACTCAACCTCGCCCAAGTGACTTTCATCTCTTCCATCTCACAAAGCGTTTTCTGGCAGGAAAACATTTTCACAGTGACACTGAGGTGCAGAATGAAGTGATTTCGTGACTGCAGACATTGGCAGCAGAATCCTATGATTTGGGCATACAGTTAATGGTGCACCATTACAATAAATGCCTCAACAATGGTAGTGACTATGTTGAAAACTAGCCAGTGAGTCTATGTAATTATTCCAATAAATATTTCTTACTTAGTGATGTTTTTGTTCTCTTTATTGGTCATCGGGACTTTCTTTCTGGATGCACCTCGTAGATTGTAGTTTATGGAGAAATTGCTTTTCTGCTCTGAATCATTTTAGCTATACAAAGCTGTTAACTCTATATAAATTAAGAATTTAATTAAAAATAAATTCATATCACAGAATGAAATTTTAAGCAGAAAGAACTCTTTGCAGTTTACTCCATGCAGCAATAAAACTGAATGCTTTCATATGGAACAGTGCTTCATAATTGAAGCATTCTCCACCATGTTTCTCATCTCTAACACTAGTCTCAAGTTTTCAACTGTTTAATATTTCGAATGATCAACTTTCCACTAAACAAAGAAGATTATCAAGAAGAATACCTACACATAAAAAAAGTAGCTATGTCCAACGGTTTCAACTCAAATTTAGTAGACAAAACAGTTAACAGAATCAGCAAAGCTAAGAAAATAAAAGAAACCCTAGAACCTACAGGAGAAAAAGAGAAAGACATTTTTAAAAAATTCTCCTTCCATCCATCAGCCTATAATAAATTCCAAAAAATCTTCTCTAAACACAACATAATTCTTGCACCTCAAAATAAGTTTAATATCAGAAATTTGTTAAAAGCCCCCCCCCCCAAAAAAAAAAAAAATTCAGTTACTACCAAAGAAAAACCAGGAATCTATGAGATCAAATGTGAAACTTGCCCTAAAATTTATATAGGAAACACAAAAAGAAACGTTGACATCAGAGCTAAAGAACATATAAGAAACATTAAAAATGGTGAAACAGAAAAATCAGCAGTGGCTTTTCATTTTTTGAATACTAGACATGACATCAACTTGGAAACATCTTTAATAAAATACGTTAATCACCCCATAGACCTTTCCGTATGGGAAAAAATCTTCATTAACAAAAATCGTCATAGAGTCATGAATTTTGAAACTCCACCACTGGAGTACTTTGACAAGTACATCACGCCATCTATGGACGATACGGAGAAAGAGGAAACCACTACAATTTGCACTAGTCACGTACCAGCTGATGATAAAGAGCAAAAGCTCTTGAAACACATCCTGTGAATAAACAGTGTGAGTGAAGCAATGTGTCAATATATTCTCGATTCACTTTTGTGCTGAATTATGCTTCACTGTCTCTACGCTTCTTTCAAGTTTATACTTTGAAGAAAAGGTTTACTACAATAAAGAAACATACCTGGGTGACCACACCAGCCAGTTACCTACCCACATATGCTGCGGACAAATACGTCCGTTCAGGCCTAGGATGTTACAATAGAGAGGCAGAGAGAGAGAAACCTACTTGTACATCTTCACTATCCAAAGTGTGAAGGAGTGGGGGAGTGAGGTCACACATACCTCTGCAGTCAAATGAACTACTATTTGTGTTAATCAAAACAGTCACTTGTGACAATATCTAAGGCACCAAACAAAAGAAACTAGACATACTTCAAGCTCTCTATCAGTCAAAATACCTATAAACCTTCTGCTTATTTTTCTTCTGTACCCCATAACTCTTTTAAAGTTTATGAATGCCTTTATCTTTTTGTTTTTTTTTTTGTTTTTCCAAACATGTCATTTTATTGCTTATAGCATCAGTGTTCACCACATATGGTACCATATGTTGTAAGAATGGGCATTAAAAAGAACTAGACTCTCACTGATCTGAAGGGTTTCACATTCTCTTGTGAGATGTTACACATCACATTCTCTATTCATTGCAGTGTTAATATTTCATCAGTTTAGTATTAGGGTATTTCCGAACATGTTAGTTTGCTGTTTATTTCTTTGAATGCTTCTAATCAGCAATTTCTATAAGAATGCTGTTTTGTTATGGCTTTGAGGCAAAATATTTATAATCGTCATAGTAAAAATTTGTTTTCTTACTCCTTTGTTATTAAACACTATAACAAAAGTTATAATTCTGAATAAATTGTTGTTGCAGGACCCAATTTGGGCACATGATACGGACGTCCAAGAGGTGGTAGCAGGACAAGTTCTTTGAAACGTTGTGCAAGTTGTATTAGCAAACTGGGAGCTCCCTCTTTGTTTCGTTCTTCCACAGTCAGCACCACTAATGCCCCCACAGGGGAACCAGCTTCATTCAGCCCTGCTTGGAAAATGGATATGGCACCTCCTCACCACCATAGTAATTGTGATCGAATGTCACTATCATCACATAGCAGCAGTGGAGGCAATTCAGTATATTCCGTCCCACATTTTGCTACCCCTGCTCCAGACTGGTATGAGCGTCCCCAATTGACACCACCCAGTGTGCCACCCAAGAGCCCCAAAATGCCACCAGGCCTATCATTAGATCAAGCAGCTGCCTGCCACTGTCAATGTTGCCCTTCTGTGAGACCACCTAAGCCTCCTGAGATGTCCTCCACTGACTCACTTGGCAAGAGAAAGGTGAAGAAACCCCCTATACCCCTTCCAAATGTGGAACTAGTACTAACATCATGTATGTTTCAGCAGCTGACAGTTGGTCCTTACGAGAACTATGATGCCCAAATCTCTACTGGGAAATTCATTTCAGAAGGTAAGTGTACAAATATAGGTAATATTAGAAAATTGTATGCTAAAGAAATGTTTACAATGGCTTTAGGATATATCAGGGAGCAATCCAAAACAGATTTGGCTGTATTTTTTTTAATTAATCTTGGTAATATACGCATGCATATACAAATTAGAGCATTGAAGTGTTTCTTGTCAAATGTTTTTTTCCTCCAGTTTTCTGTTCATCTTTCTTATGTGAAATGGATTGCAAAATCAATGTAATTCATAAAGGTGGTCCTCTGTAGCATGGTTGACCTAATAAGGAATTTCTTAACACTATAACCATGCTATTTATTAGCAGTCAAATATTTCTACCCACTTTAATTCAAGTACACAGGTTTCTCATGCACTTGAAATTATACAATTTTGTATTGTATGCTGTACTACATATGTACAATGTACTACATAGTACTTTATAATGCACTTTTATAACTGTACAAAAATTATAATTGCAATAGCCATATTACCTTCATCATAAGAAGGTGTAAATGACATCCTTGTGCTCCCATACATTTCTCACATCTTTTAAGAAAATTTGCATTAGGAATCGTTAATTATTCATCGCCATGTAAATAAAATCATTCTTTATCCATTATGAAACAAATTAAAACCCGTAAAGGTTTAGTGGTATTCCAGCCAAAGCTTGCAAAATTCCTGATTCTGCACAAGCTTCCTGAGAAGTGTCTTTGGGTTTCATTATTTTATCCAGTATCATCAAGTTTTTCCTTTGTAAGAACACAACAATGTAGTTTCAGTTTTTTTCCTAAACCTATGAAAATATTACAAATAGTTTCTCTGCGAGGTATAGGAACAGCAGGAAATCTTATTGTTTCACCCCTCTGGCAGTGACATTATAACATTGAAACAGATGATTGATAAGTCATCTGAAAAGAACCAGTTAGAAATAGCTCAGTGCAGAGCATACAATTTCACATAATGTGACCACACATTGATATGAAGGCTCGGTACAGATAAGGCACCATGGACTGTTCTGTTTTATCATTAAATAAATTATAACCATGGCATTCTGTTCACAATGATTAACACTAGAAGGACCATACCAGTCATTTTGACCAGTGAGTGTTCTTTAAAACATTACAGATCATTCAAGTAGTTTGTTACTGAAATATTTCATGACTTCTAAAGAATTAGAGCAAGTGTAACTCACTAAAATGTTCAAGCTTTTACAGTAGAGTTTAAAGAAATTATACATACTCTTTAAAGTATAAACTTGAAAGAAGCGTAGGGACAGTGAAGCACAAACTAGTACAAAATTGAATCGAGAATATATTGACACATTGCTTCACTCACACTGTTTATTCACAGGACATGTTTCAAGAGCTCTTGCTCCTATCCTATCCTCCTATCCTGAGTCGAGTATCAGCTGAGGATAGGAGCAAAAGCTCTTGAAACATGTCCTGTGAATAAACAGTGTGAGTGAAGCAATGTGTCAATATATTCTCGATTCAATTTTGTACATACTCTTTACCTTACTAATCAGTAGCAGTTACTTTGTTGGTATCATAACTAAATGATCTGTTCTGAAAGTAATGCAAAGTTTGCAGTCATTGTTGAAAACTACTTTGATAGCGTTTAGCATGGAAGTAGGCATGTTTTTAGAAACTGTGTCAATATATCGAATTGTAAAGTTTGTTTGTTTGTTTGTTTGTTTGTTGAGATTATGCTTCACCATTGCCAAGATGTATCTTTGAGATACATGTTGAGTTATTTCCTTAGTTCCCCTGACAATGAGGCAGGTGGAATGAACATATTTAGTCATGATTATATGATAATGATGACAATGCTGAATATATCCTTCATCAATTGGATAGAAGTGAATCGTCCACTTCATACTTAATGATAAAAGCCTATAAAGGAACAGGCAAATGACAACGCTATTTGCAAATGGTCTCAAGTCTCTGCCTCATGCAAAAGATGCATATTCAAATTAACATTCTTCGAGCTCTACAGGAAGTAATTTTTCCAGGTGTGGGAAGTAATGACTCTGCTGTTGATGTGGACAAGAATTGGGCCAGGAAATACACCTGGAAGATGTAATGTATTACAGAAAGACAAGGTGATACAGATCATGGAAAGAAACATATAAAGTGGAAACTATGCCGCCACATGGGTAGGTGATGCTAACATTCTCCAGAGTATAAGGAGCTAAACCAAAATTAGGGCCCATGAAGACCTTTAGGACAATTTCTATGGCCACAGGGGTAGGGACCAACACTTTTCTCTCTCATGTTATGGGTAGGAACAAATGTATTAAGATGAGTGAACCGATATTTGATAATAAACATACATTCAACAAAAGACTGAAGACCAATGACTTTGCAGCAGTTACTCCTATCTGGAGTCCATTTATACACAACTGCACATTGTGCTGCAAACCAGGTGCAGTTTTTACTATAGATAGGAGCTGTATCCATGCAACACTTGATGTGACTTTACCCACATATAAGTAACAAACCAAATAAGTTTGGCTTACCACAGACTTTGAAACAAAATTTAAGGTGAGTAACTTCCCTTTTTCAAGAAAAGACCTACTGCCACCAGAAGTGTTGCCATAAAAGTGATGCAAAGTTTCACTTCAACAGAAAGAAATGTTACTTGTGACAACTTCTTTACTTCTAAAATACTTGCTAGTAATTTAAAATGGAAGAACACAACCATGGTGGGGAAACTGAAGAAAGTATGAAGAGAGATTTCCCCTGCAAAATTTACTGCTGGATCTTGTATGACTCCATCTTATACAAATCTAATGATATGCTATATCATATGATGTGATATTTCCTTATCTTGGAAAGCCCAAGAACAATTTCTTTCTACTTAATTTGATGCATCAGTCTGTTGAAGTGGATCAAGAAACACAGAAAAAACTTCCAAAACTGTTAGCTACTATAAATGTTGGCCATACGCATGCATTGGGCACTGTTGGCAATGAAACTTGGCAGTTTTCTTCAGTGTACTGGACCTAGTTGGAATCAATGCACGGATCCTATACCAGAATGTCATAGGAAAAAATGTACCCAGACAAAAAAGTCTTTTGAACATAGCAGAAGAACTCTTATCTGAGTATATCCTGTTGAGGAAAAGATGAACACATTTAATTGTTAGGGTCACCAAGGAAAGTAGAGCATACAAAACATGTCAAAATGGAGGATGCAAATGTCCTAATACAACCAGGTATATCTTCATGAAGTGTAAAATGTATTGTATGTGACAGTTGAGTCACATGTGTGCTTTTGAACTAATACATTGAACTGGTCATGTGACTGTTACGTATACTCACGCACAAATAGACATTACCAGAGCTACAGATTTGTCCAGAAGGCTAAGAAAGTAATGCAATTGAATATATAATGTAAATAAACATAATAATTCATACCCTGAATTAAATTATATCATAGATGAAAAGATAAAAACAGATTGAAAAAATTGTGCCTTTCTATGATAGTAGCAGACGGCGAGCACCAAGGTCATGGACAGGCAAAACACTGTGCAGCTGGTTTGAATGTTTTTTTGGATCTCTTGGTAGTAAAAGAAGAGCTGTAATACCAACTGATCAAATAAATAGTGGGACTTGAGTTTGATATATGTAGATTTGTTTTATAATTACTATAATTATAATAATTATAATCCCCAAATTCAGGCAAAGAAATCCTTCAATTGCAGTAAAGATATCACACTGTCAATTTCAATTTTTTCTGATTTTATGAAAACCAAATGACTGGACAGCAAAATAATCACTTCAAGTCTTTATTGCAACTTCTATCCATACCTGTTTTTTATTTTTTGGTTACACCACTTACGAGGTGTAATAAAAAATAACAGATTTTCTCGATATAGAAATAAAGTGGAGTGCCATTGTTACTAAAATTAGGCAAATGAGTCAACCTTGTATGCACTTTTCTCCACTTACAAGTTTTTTGATGAAGACTAGTTTCTGGGAACCTCTTCCCTATCGTCAGTTCTGTGGTTGACTGCTGATGCATCCGGTGTCTGCATCTGGCTTGGTGTCGTGCTGCCATCTAATGTCTGGGTAAGTTGATGACGTCATCAAGAAGTAGAAGAAGAAAATAGAAGAATGAAAAGTATGGAAGACTTCATGAGAAGATACAACCTAATAATTTCTGGTATAGAAGAGCAAAAAGGAATCAGAGCAGTTCAGGAGATACAGGATTTATTAATGAAGAAATTATAGATGAATATGAGAAGCTTGGAATTGGGAAATTGGAAGGCAAAAAAATATATTGGTGAATTTCAGCAATATGAAATTGGTAATAGAAGTATTAAAACAAGCAAAAAAGTTAAGAGGAATGTCTTAGTTACATCAATAAGAATTTATCTTATGAGCAAAGAGAACAAAGGAGGAGGCTAATTGAAGAAAGAAGTAAGGCCAGAAACAAGGATGTAATACATTTATACAAAACATCAAACTGCAGATTGATGGGAGAGTAGGTGAGCAGAGATGCGGCATAAGCAAGATCCAAGACATGGAACATATGAATGATGACACAACAGACTCAAACAAGCTGACTTCGATATCTAGTGTAAATGTCCACAAAACACATGGAGTGAATGCTGTGTGCATTGATGGAAGGAAAATGAGTAACAGTGCAAATGGAAGAGAAGAGGGGGAAATCTCAGAAATGGCAATTGGTGGAGCAAAGAAGAAAATAATAAAAAATAAAATTGCATTATGGCAAGTGCAGAGTGAAACAAGTGTGGGGATGCAAGGGATTACAAAAGGGGTGAGAATTAGGCAGATTTTTTTTTTCTTTTTTTGTGGTAATTTACATCCTCCAACGTTGAGTCATATCGGACGATGAATGAAATGGGTGAAATGTGAAATGATGCTCAAATGAGTCCGGGGTCCATGGAGCTTAGAGCTACCCAACATTCATCTTTCAGGATAAGGGAAAACCCTGGAAAAAACCTTATCCAAGTAACTTACCCTGACCGAGATTCGAACTCGGGGACCTCTTGTACGTGAGGCAGACACACTACCATCTACGCTACCAAGGCGGGCAGGGGCACATCAGCAAGGCAAAAATATGGCTATTATGGGTAAATTGCAGAAAGTAAAGAATTAAATGGGACCATGTGAAGGAGAAGAAAAGATGTGAGCAAATGTGATATGGCTGTCCAAATTGCAGAAAGGGAAGAAGTATTAGAATGGGGTTGTGAGAAGCTAAGGAGAGAATTTGAGAAAGTTTGTTAAAGTGATGGGTAACTGGAAGAAGGATTAGAAAATGCGGCTAGTGAAGTTAAATAATTTGTAATAAGAAAAGGGGACGCAAGAAATGGGGTGATGTGCAAGTGAAAAATATTGAAAGGTAAGTTAAGTGAATACAGACCCTGCTAAATAATTATAATATGAAGTTGAAACAAGTAATAATAATTTATAGGAATAGACAAAAATTTAACAAATAGGAAAAACCGGCATAGGATAGAAAAGTAAATGGAAAGCAATGACTATTAAGCGGGGAAAATACGTATAAAGTATGTAATTGTATTGAAAGGTCACTCCGTTAGCAAAGGGACCAGGGCACAGCACAGGAGTAGCCCAAAATATATTTGTTTAGTACTCAATAAATCATATCATATCTTAGTTTCCCTGCTATTTGAAACCATATTTGGAAGCTGATCTGAATGGTGGATTCACTGATACAAGAATTTTTTTTTCCAATAGCTTTGCCTTGAAATATTTTATTAATTGTATTGCACATTGCAAAAGTTCTATTTTACTATGCGTGATTGGAGGAATTTAGTAATTGATGCAGTGTCAAAAAACAGACTACAAATGGTATTTTCAATTATATTTTAATACTTTGTAATTGATGCTTATGCTCAGCACTGAATGTTATTCTGGAAACATTTTTCATGCATTGTCTTTTATTTTGTTTTGCTCTCTACAGCTTAGGACGATCTGCTACTACTACACTGCACCCTCGATCAGGAAAAGAATACCAATTGATTGATCGTACAGTTCTGGAAGGAGAGTTTAAGGTATAGTGTATGTCCTACTGAAAAAAGAATGTGAGGTTTGATAATATAAATTGTGCTACTTTTAACCTATATACTTAATTTAATTCACTACTGAAGTTTTAAAATCAGTACATGAAGACAACCCGTTTTCTGGCTAATCAGAAGGAAAATGTAATATATAGTTGTATTATATATACAAACTTGTAAATATGTTTATATACCTTTTGTTAGTCAAAATATTACTGAAATAAAATGTTTGTTATACCTTCATTTCAATTACCTCTGTAATGCAGAGACTAAGTTCAATCAAAAGAAAAGTTTTCTTTCAGAACAGCTTAGTTTTCTATTCAACAATCATTCTTCATACATCCTGAAATATGTACCCAAAACTATTGTATAAGTAATTTTCAAACAGTAAACAGTAAATATTTTTATTTTAATGCTTTTTAATAAGCACTATCTCTAATGATTCTAATTAAGTATTGGAATATAACAAATATTCAAGTTTACTTTGATTACATTAAAATTCAGTTTTATAAAATCAGTGAGCACTGATTTTTTTATGTCAATATTAGAACAAAGTTAAAGTAAGGCCTGCTTGTATTTTACAGCAGTGAGAATGAGTATTGAGGTTATATACTGTAAAGTATCGAGAAAAATGCATTATGTGTGTGTCATTAGAAATGCTCTTCAGCGCCTACACTCCGAGTGTAGAGGGGGGTGTGTTGTTATATGTACAGTCACCTCAAATCATATACATATATCTAAAGCAGAAGGCACTTATAGTAACTTCACACAAAGACATACTTCTACAGTAAATAAAATAGTCAAGATGTGAACATGGCTTAGCACTGTGCCTTCTTTATTTAAGATAGACACCAACCATTTTCTCCATTAAATTAAATATGTTTATTTTCTTTAATACATTAGTGTACATATTTTGTTTAAAAATATAATAGATTTTTGGTTCTTTTTTGCAATGTAAAATCAAATCCAGCCAATCACAAATAGAAGTGAGGGTTTAATATGTATTTGTAATATTTTCCCAATGTTGATTATAATACATGACAAATAGATAAGAAATTCTATAGCAACAATTTTGCTCTTGCATATGTAAACCTGGCACATTTATTGTTAATTTTAAATAAAATAATACAAACGAAACTATAAAGCTTAGGCAACTGTAAATATAGAAACCTCAAATGGACCTCACTGACCACTTAGTCTATCAGGTTAATATGAAAGGTTAAGTAGTAAATAGTTTTAAGGAACATAAAGATATTCCAGGAAATGAAGAGAACAAATTTCATGAAAATCTGATAAGCAATTTTTGTAATATACATAACTGGTACATATGTTTGGAGAAAATTGGTTAAGTTAAAGAATATGTGGTGTTTTCTAATTTAGTTTATCAAAATTCAATGTTCTGAATGTGCTTTATACCTCTTTAGACATTAAAATATTATCATTCACTATAAAGGCTATTAATTATTTTCTTTACTTTTATTAAAAGTTGTGGCCACGCCGTGGCTCAGTGGTTAGACCGCTTGGTTCTCACCAAGGTGGCCCGGGTTTGATCCCAGGCGACCGCAAAGTGAGATTTGAGGTGGACAACATGGCGCTGGGGCGGGTTTTCTCCAGGACCTCCGGTTTCCCCCGCCATCTCATTCCACCGGTGCTCCATCTTCATTTCATGTATCATCAAAGTCACCGCCTGCAGTGCTGTACGTAGTAAAAGGGGCGTTAAACACTGCACATTTCATTTCATTAAAAGCAAACTTCTATTTGCTTTGAGGTTTCAATAACACTCATGATCAACTCGAGTAATTAATTTCAAACAAGTTAGTATTTTCTTAATGAATAAGGACTATGATACAATGAAGCACAAAATTAATATAACTATGAGTCAAACTAGTACTCCATATAAAAATTATTTGTGGTTGGTTTATTGACACTCGTCACTTACTTTTTCACATATTTATGAGAGACTAGTTTCAAAGGCCCTGGCCTCCATTTTCAATCTCTTCCCACCTGCATCTGTTGTTATCTGCTCTCTCTGGTGGTGGAACTATGAACTTTTTTGTCAAATTATCTACTGGCGGGATTTCAAAGTTCATTACGCGATCCTTATTTTTCCAGATGAATATGTTCTCCCATGTTGTCAATCTATTTTGGTTTATCACTCCTTTTAATAATTTTGGATTTGGATCAATGTCATGGTTTTCATTCCAAAAATGAAATGCTACTGCTGACTTGTCTTCTTGTTTCAATCTGATGTTTCTAAAGTGTTCTTTGTGACTCTGGTTTTTAAATTTCTTTTTGTTTGACCTATGTAGCATTTTTCACAATTCTTACAATTTATTTGGTATATTCCAGATTTGTTACCTGAAGGAATTTCATCTTTTGTTTTTGAATTTAGTAATTTTAAAATTGAGTATCTACACTCCTGGAAATTGAAATAAGAACACCGTGAATTCATTGTCCCAGGAAGAGGAAACTTTATTGACACATTCCTGGGGTCAGATACATCACATGATCACACTGGCAGAACCATAGGCACATAGACACAGGCAACAGAGCATGCACAATGTCGGCACTAGTACCGTGTATATCCACCTGTCGCAGCAATGCAGGTTGCTATTCTCCCATGGAGACGATCGTAGAGATGCTGGATGTAGTCCTGTGGAACTGCTTGCCATGCCATTTCCAGCTGGCGCCTCAGTTGGACCAGCGATCGTGCTGGACGTGCAGACCGCGTGAGACCACGTTTCATCCAGTCCCAAACATTCTCAATGGGGGACAGATCCGGAGATCTTGCTGGCCAGGGTAGTTGACTTACACCTTGAAGAGCACGTTGGGTGGCACGGGATACATGCGGACGTGCATTGTCCTGTTGGAACAGCAAGTTCCCTTATCGGTCTAAGAATGGTAGAACGATGGGTTCGATGACGGTTTGGATGTACCGTGCACTATTCAGTGTCCCCTCGAAGATCACCAGAGGTGTACGGCCGGTGTAGGAGATCGCTCCCGACACCATGATGCCGGCTGTAGGCCCTGTGTGCCTCGGTCGTATGCAGTCCTGATTGTGGCGCTCACCTGCACGGCGCCAAACACGCATACAAACATCACTGGCAACAAGGCAGAAGCGACTCTCATCGCTGAAGACGACGCGTCTCCATTCGTTCCTCCATTCACAACTGTCGCGACACCACTGGAGGCGGGCTGCACGAGGTTGGGGCGTGAGTGGAAGACGGCCTAACGGTGCGCGGGACCGTAGCCCAGCTTCATGAAGACGGTTGCGAATGGTCCTCGCCGATACCCCAGAAGCAACAGTGTCCCTAATTTGCTGGGAAGTGGCGGCGCGGTCCATTAGGGCACTGCGTAGGATCCGATGGTCTTGGCATGCATCCGTGCATCGCTGCGGTCTGGTCCCAGGTCGACGGGCACGTGCATCTTCCGCCGACCACTGTTGACAACATCGATGTACTGTGGAGACCTCACGCCCCACGTGTTGAGCAATTCGGCGGTACGACCACCCAGCCTCCCGCATGCTCACTATACGCCCTCACTCAAAGTCCGTCAACTGCACATACGGTTCACGTCCACGCTGTCGCGGCATGCTACCAGTGTTAAACACTGCGATGGAGCTCCGTATGCCACGGCAAATTGGCTGAAACTGACGGCGGCGGCGCCCAAACGCTGCGCAGCTAGCGCCATTTGACGGCCAACACCGTGTTTCCTGGTGTGTCCGCTGTGCCGTGCGTGTGATCATTGCTTGTACAGCCCTATCGCAGTGTCCGGAGCAAATATGGTGGGTCTGACACGCCGGCGTCAATGTGTTCTTATTTCCATTTCCAGGAGTGTATTAGTAGGTGCCAAGATGATATTTTGTTCCTTGAATATCTTTTTAAATTTATTAAATGTTTTTGGATGATATGTGAATGAACTGAATATGCTGTTGCTTTCTTTTTCTTTAATAAATGTGGTTGCTTCCTTAATGGTTTTCTTTAGTTTAGATTTTCTAATTTTCTTCAACACCAAACTTTTGTTGTATCCGTTTTCTTCTGCTATGTGTATTATTGCTTTTTGTTCCTTGAAATATTCTTCTTTTTCCATGGGTATGTTGACTAGTCTGTGTGTAAGGCTGTTTATTATTGCATGTTTATGTGTAATTGGGTTGTGGCTATTATTTTTTATATAATTTTCTGAATGTGTTGGCTTCCTGTAAATTCCAAATTTTATTTTTGTATCATTCCTGATGATATTTAGATCCAAGAAAGGTAGTTGTCCATTGATTTCCTTTTCTATTGTGAATTTGATAGTCCTTTCTTGCAGATTGAGTAATTTTAATGCATCATCTAAATGTTTACTTGGTACAATTGCAAAGATGTCGTCAACATATCTATACCAAACCTTGAAGATCAATGGGAAGGACTTTTTAATTTGTGTTTCAAATGCACTCATAAATAAGTTAGCCAAAAAAGGTGAAAGTGGATTGCCCATTGATAATCCTGATTTCTGCTTGTAGTGTTTTCCATTAAAGCTAAAGAAGTTTTGTTCAATGCATATTTTTGTTAGAGAAATATATTCTTCTGCTTCTATTGCTTCCATATCAATTGTAGCTAGCCATTTTTTTAAACACAGTCTGCTCCATGCTCCATGCTCCATGCTCCCTATATTACTATTGTTTCCCTAGAATGCATTTCGTTGGACCTTCCTAAATTTCTCGCCTCAGGTTGATCTGAGAAAAGTTAGAGAGGTCCTAACAAAATGCATTAGTACTAGTTCGACTCAAAATTATATTCAGGTATTATGGTATTAAATTTATACATTCTTTCAAAGTAATTATAAATGCTTCTTATTGAAGACAATCCTGATTAGAAGGCAGGCTTTCTGGTCTTGCCCATTTAAATACATACTTTCTTTTATGTGCATACAGGGTGTATCTTTATTGGTGTCAATTATTTTTGGTACATCCTCCCAACATCAAAACAATAAAAGAAATTCATGTGTACATAGGTCTGAAAATTGTTGTTTGCAGAATCTATAACGGATTTGCCCCTTTGTTGACACCAATAATAATTAATTTAATTAAATTGTTCTCCACAGATTGTTTTATTGTTTTTGTTTGTTTGTCTGTAGTAGAGTAAAGAAAGCACAAGAAAATGTACTCTGTAAGTGAGCAAACCCATTTGCCTTACATGTTTGGCTCTGCAGATAGCAGTGCAACATGTGCATGTGAGCTTGTGATAGAAAGGAACATCCTGATAGATGGTTATCTTGTTCAAACATTCTTACAAATTCATCAATATTTGAGAGATAGGCTCATTTGAGAAAAATGTTTTGTAGGTTGCAAGACCAACAGAGGTATGAAGCTTTGACCATGGAAAATGAGTTCATGATGTGGATGCAAACCATCAGATACCACAAGATGTAATGCAGTTAAGGAAGATGTTGGTCAGATAATTATCTGGAATATTTTACATAAAAATCTTCTGTACCTTTCAGCAGTTGCCAGGATTGAATGTGATGGACTTTGAGTGAAGAAGACGTTCTGTCTCTGATGATGAGGTATCTTTGGACATCATTCAGTAAATCTTATTTTTACACAACAGTGTGCCAGCTCATTCATTTGGACAGTACATCATTTCTTAAGTGATAAATTTCTACATAGATGCATTAGTCTGGGGGGGGGGGGGGTTCATTACACAACCTGCCTGGGTCTGTAGCATGGTGGTAACCTGTCTACCCCATATTCAAGAGGTCTTGAGTTTGAATCTGTCAGGCTGAATTATTTGGATAAGGTTTTCTCCAGAGAGAGATGAATGTCAGGTAACTCTAAGCTCCAAAGACCCTGAGCTCATTTGAGCATCATTTCATCTATTTCATTCATTGTCATATGAGTTACATTGGAGGACGTTAATTAAAAAAAATTGCACTGCCTACTCTCCTGATTTGAATGCAGTAGATTTCTTCATCTGGAGACATTTAAAATTCCTGGTGTATGTGAGTTCAGTACTAGATATTGTCACTCTTAATAATGTATCCATACTGGATTTAACCACATAAAAAATAAGGAAAGGAATTTGCTACAGAGTACACAACAGCATGGAACAGATGTGAAAGCCACTTTGAGTAAATTTTGGAAGCTTCAGTTTTCTTTTGTAACTCAGCAGTAAATACTTTTTGGACTAATGTCCAAAAGAAGATTTTTTTATTGTTTTGATTTTGGAAGGGTATTCCCTAAATATCTGACATCAATAAAGATGCACCTCTATTTAAGTTTTCAAGAAAAGTTCTTAACAGTATTTACTACTGATCTGTTGTATACTACATATACTTTAATTTTATAAGTGGGTATGCACAATACTCATGGAATTAACTCGAGAAGCACAAATGAATATGTTGCTCTATTTTAATATCAATTTCACTTCATGGACACAACCTAAGTTTAGAACTGAACCATGAGAAGCAGTCACTTGTTTGTTTTAGTGCATACTTGGAAACTTATTCTGCATAAATTAAATCAGTAAGTTTCTTTATTTTTTTAAACACTACAGCATATTATAGCATTTTAATTGTTCATTGTATACATAATGGATATTTTGTTTGATTGGCATGATTTATCCTTTTAATGTAATATTATCCCGACATCAGTTTACATTGCTCCTTGTATAACAATAACCAACACTAATGAAAGTGAGTAGTGACCATTTTACCCTTTATAAAGAAATGCTTTGGTAACCTGCAAATAGAGATGCATTTCTTCAAGAACAGAACAGAGTGTTAAAACAAGAGAATGATTGGCAAGCAATTCAAATGAAAAATGGAAGTGGATAAATAGTTCAATGCATCTTAAATGAGTGTAATATTAGCTATAATAATTAATTTTCCTTGCCGTAGTTTCATCTAAGCAAATTTGAGCATCAAATAATATGAAGAATAGCTTGTGAAACAACTTAAGAAATAACAGTGCCTAATGATTGAATTGCAAATATTGCTGTGTTATTGTATGATGTGAAGGGAATGAGGAGTTATTTAGCAACATTGGAATCCTTTCCATTAACTGAATATACTCTTAATTTACTTTACTATGGTAAACTTTAAAGAAAAGTAAGTTACGCTTAATTTTCAAATAAAGCGGGGAAGCTATGGTTGCATTTCTGCATCTTTTGCATCTTTTCTCAGTGCAGCTTTGCATCATCCTGTTACTGAATTATAATGAGAAATCATTAACTGAAAGGAAATGGAAAAAGATATGTGCACATAAATAATGATATTGAAGTTAAACATATCTTGAGTAAAGATTATTTCAAAAAGTAATTTGGAAATTAAAATAACCTTCCAGACGTACATACAAAGTTATTTCAAATAACCCACAAGTAAATATTATGGAAAATAACATTTTCTAATCTAATATTAGAAAGATCCTTCCAAAAGAAGAAAAACATTACCTAAATTACAAAATAAAGTCATAAGATTTCTGCAACAGGTAGCTCAATGGGTTAGAGTGACTGGGTGGAAACCAGGAGATCCGTGGTTCAAATCCCGGCCATGGCATTGAATTTTTCATGTTGACTCTATCCATCAAAAACCTTAGCATATAAACGGCTAGTGTGGAGAAATGATTAATTTCCATCAATTAACTAAAATAGAGTTAAATGATGAAGCCTGGGACTCAAGTGCTTACGATAGTGAGTCGCCACAAATGGTGTATCTCGGATGCAAGAGCCCCTAGTGGTTTACCGATGAAATCTACGAGTCAAATGGAGAATTTAATGTCAGGACAGCACGTTGGCCATGGTAGCTCAATGGGTTAGAGCGACTGGGCGGAAACCAGGAGATCCATGGTTCAAATCCTGGCCATGGCATTGAATTTTTCATGTTGACTCTATCCATCAAAAACCTTAGCCTATAAATGGCTAGTGTGGAGAAATGATTAATTTCCATCAGTTAACTAAAATTTAATATATTCACACATAAAAACTTTTTTCTCCAAAAATACTTGATACACGCTTTAAAAATATAGCAACTTTTATAACTGATGTACAGAGAAACCTGAATCTAAAATTTAAAGTTTCTAAAAGAAAAACTCTATGGCCTGGGACTTTTTATATAACATACAAAAATCATACTATAAAAAGCACTAAATATTTTTTTTGAAAAAACTATTTAAGATAGAAAGATGAATTTTGAAAGCTGAACTAGATTCCCTATACCCCACTTAATGACAAAATTTCAAGCAGTTCTGATGTAAACTCTGGATTTTAGCATTTTTCACAGATTGCCTCTGCTTAAGTTTCGTCATTCTATAGGAATAAACAAAGTATGTGTAACTATGTTTTCTTCAATACTTCAGTCTGGTAATGAAAACATATACACTCTAATTTTGTTTGAAAGTATGTAATTATCTTTATAAATATGCCCATAAAATGTGTGAATCATTGACCTAAGCCACCTTGGATCATAAGGGAAAATGTGCAGTATATCATATGAAACGCTTTGAAATCAAGAAGGATAGTCTTCTTTAGAAAATTGGATGCACTAATTTACACTCAAGAAATATCAAATAGTGATGCAGTGAAGTTCGTTTGGTATTAAGAAATCAAATGGGAAATGAGTGTGTAAACAATATTGCAGAAACATGCAATTTATTTGAACTGAATTTGAATCAGGAACACTACCTCATAAAAATATTAATGTTGCATTTCAAAACTGCAATATAAAATTATTGCCTGGAGAATACTTCAAGCACTATGTTCAATTAAGGACAGAGAATACAGAATATGTGATATGTCATGTCTTCAGATACTCGCATAAGTTCATTACTAAGATTTTGAAATCAACATCTGTGACACAAAAGAATGAACATTGAAAGAATATTATCAATGTTGTATCTTGGTGGAAATTTTCTCTGTTAGTAAATAGAAATACTTTTGGTAATCTAAAAAATAATTACCAGTGAAAGGATAAAGGAGAGAAAATCTGTCAAGTTGTAGATGCACAACTACAGAGATGTCATTAAAATATAATGGAACTACTTTTTTGTATAAACTTATAATTTAAAATCTATTAAGACCAGTAACTGTAATGGTAAATAATGAAAGTGTGTTATAATTTACTATACGCTTATAATCATCATTCAATAAATAAAGTGTTTTTTTAATATTCAGAAAGGAAAATGTTCAATGAAAAGCAATGGTGTTAGTAATAACACTAAAGATGCTAAGTACTTATAACAGAATTACAGATAAAAATTGGATTGTTATTTTGTGGATTATGAGGTCAAAAATTTATATTCACCTGTTAACTCGTTACAAGATTAAGTGTAAGGGATGCAAGGGACTATGATGTGCGTTCCATAACCTCTCCTATCCAAATCCCAACCTCAGCCTGCCCGTGGTGCAACTTACTTTTACCAATGAGGCTCTGGGGACCGAGCATTAGCGGTATAACTACATCAGAAATACAGGAAATGCTATTTCACCTCTTACGCTGGCCTTTAACGGCATACAAATGTTCCACAATTGGTGCTTGTGAGAAAAGCCAATGGACTTTAAAACTCCTCCCGGCCAGGTCCGTTGGACCTATTAACCTAACACAGGTGTGGCCCTCCAGACATACTGGGGGTTAAAGTGAGTGGATGATGTGACCACCATTACAAGCGAAAAATTGGTGTCCACTTAAAAAACGGTTACATTTATGCTACTTAAAACATGACAAGTCCTTCAGATAAATTTTCCAGAGGTAAAATAGTCCCCTGTTCGGATCTCCGGGTGGGGACATCTGCAGGACGTCAATTACAGAACACCCTCAAAATTCTCCAATGGAATGCAGGAGGACTTTTATTAGGAATTTATACAAGTCCAAATTGTCCTCTGTGCAACAAAGAAGAGGAAATTACTGAAGAACATCTTTTAACCTGTGAAGCCTTACCTGCCAGACCCACTACACAGAAATATTGGAGAGCAAGAGAGCTAATGGCTTAATTACCAAAGCCTAGCATTTGAAAACAACAACAACAGATTAAGTGTAAAAGAACACTTAAGCCAATAGCATTTAAACAATGTCTGTAATACTCAAATTATGCAAATGAGTCAACCTTGTATATACTTTTCTCCACTTACAAGTTTTTTGATGAAGAGAAATGTATATACAAGGTTGACTTTAGTAACAATGGCACTCCACTTTCTAAAATACTTCTTTTTATTCTATATAATGTCTGTAATACATTTACCAGTTGATAATTTGATAAAGAAGCTCATAGTTTCACTGCCAAAGAGGAGACAGCAGACAACAGACAATAGTTGGAACTTCGAGTTTGAAAATGGAAGAAAGATCTTCCTGAACTAGTCTCTCAGTAATATAAAAATTAAGTGACAGAATTTTAAAAACAGACTACAAATATGTTTTAAACTAATGTCTGTAAAATTTGGTGGTATTGTCACAAACCTAACCAATTTAGCAACATTTGTTTAAGATTTCTAACCATCAGTCATAGCAGTGTGGGGGAGTACAGTTACAGGAGATATGTTTGTGAAAGATATACCAAAAAGGATAAGTGTTGTGGCTTAAGGAAGAGATTGATTCTGAATTAACTTTTTATAATAACACCTTTAAGAACTAAGTTCACATAATCAGTAGCCAGGTCACAGTCCTACACCATGGGGCAGATATGACAAACACACTCATATTATACTGTCATGACTACAATGCAGACTCAAGAGAGCGAAAGTCATGCCTGCAGACAGTAATAATTCCTGTAGCTCCGCCCACTCTCTCTGTTCTAATAATTTCATAATGCATTTAGAAATATATTTACCCGCCACAGGCATGGATCAAATGTTCCGACATGCTGATGATACAGTAAGCACATCAGGAAGACCAATCGAACTACCATATGCTTGCCACAGTATGACAGCATTTAATTTGTGCTATAGACTTTGGGTAACATGATTTAACATGCACGTGTACTCAATTGCACTATGAATATTTTTGTCGATGAATACAACATAACACTCAGCATTTCATTGTCAGAAAATGTTCAGAAATGTAAAATAATTGAGACGTAAATTAAGGGAGGAATGATAGTTCAAAGTATTAAATTAAAAAAAAAAAATAGTTGTGCCAATACTCCATATTGTCTGAATCAGTAGTATCAGTAGTATAGAACACTAAAGTATTAGTGAACATTGAACTTTCGTGTAAATAAAACTGTGAGCAGCACATTTACTCATACGCAACATTTATTTTGTTGAAGAGAACGGTACACTTCCATGCAAAAGATGCAGAAAAACTTGATACTCCTTTTCTTTAAATGCAGGACCAGTATATACATTTTGCAGAACATGTGTACACATTGCTAGAAATCAAGAAATAAAATACAGCAAAATTAAATGTTTAACATGAAGAGAGGGGAATGTTTTGAACAACTATTTATGTGTGTCAGTTGTGCATAAAATGGGACTTCAATAGGACTTAATTAAATGTTATATGCCAAGTTTAATTTGCAGGAAAATAGGCAAGTATGAACAACATACTGAAACATTTGAAAATGAGCTTTGGATAAGGGCAGCTTTTCTGGGAAAAGCTGTCAGTGAATTGAGTATAATTGTGTATTCTCTGGTCCTGGGGAAAAAAGGGAAGGAAAAAATCCAGGAAAGATTACAGAATTTAAAACCCAAGATGGATAATTTGAAAAAGTAATGGTATTAGTTTAAAAACAAAAACAGAGCATAAATTTCTATAATTGCAAATTTGATAATTTTGTGAAAATGAAGTAACAGATCTTAAGTTAGTCTGCATCTGATTGCAGGGGCTGAGGGGAAGAGGTGAGGGCTCTCCATGATACAGTGTGCCAGGAACATCCTAATCTGCAGATCCTCCAAAATTGCATCATGATCAGAGTCACCAAAGATCCAATTCTGCTCTTCAATGACTTGGTCCTGCAGCACAGTGAGAATGCTAAAAGTCTGATGGGAGGAGAATGGGACTTAAGTGCTATTTTTATTTTATCTAATTAAGAAGCATACTTATGGAAACCTGCAGTATATGTATCATTTAATTAATGCAGGATTACAATTTTAAAACAAAAAAAATGAAGATAGTGAATACTAGCTAATACTGTACATTATTTTTCATTCAGAAAAAGATTTGAAATTTTTCTCTGTTTCAATGTTGTTTTTTTTTTTTAATTTTATTTTCTCCTGTTTTTCTGGGTGACAGTCTGGTACCACAGAGCAAGTGGCATGTATGTAACACTGCTTGGAGGCACCTTCTTACTGTTTGAATAAAACATTTTTTTAAGGCTAATATGCAGTTTTTATTTTCTTTCTCCACTCCTAATCCTAATACTTGAAAGATAGTATTTAAAATTGCTGGAGACTCCTTAGAGCTTTATACAGGCTTTAAACATAACTTAGGATTTTTTTTGAGTAATATTGTAGACCCGGTTTTAATAGGTAGAATCTAATGTCTGCAGCAAATCAACTTATAGTTCTACAGGGTATTGATATTCCATTATACTCCTTTAAAACTAAAAGGTCTACAAAAATTATTTTGCTGAAAAATTGAAAATAAATAAAATTTCAGTTGTTCTTTATACAGTAATTTTACAAACTATAAAATGGAAGAAAGGTATACAATTTTGGGACTCATTTTGATCCCCAATAAATTAAATGCTGTACCTTGATGAAAAACTTAGTTTACTATTATTAGAGCTTGGTCAAATGTCCTTTCACTTGCAGTGTATGCATGCTGCAAGTATATGTTGATGAGTGTGGAACTGTAGACACTGCAGTCAAGGGTGCAATAACAAATCCAATTCCACACAAACATGCCACCATCAACAGTCTCACACACAGATTAGTAAATCTACCCCTCAGCCAGCAAGAATATCAAAACGAATACCATCAAATCTTAAAAACTGCAATTAAAAATGGATATGGAAAAAGCTTTGTAGATAAAAAAACTAAAATCATTCAATCTTCAAAAAAGATTAAAACAGATCACAGCTCTTGCACCAATAAAACAAGATATTAGATTTGCTAAATTTACTTACCACCCCTGGGCCACAAAAAAGTTCCAAAAAATATTCAAGAAATACAATATAACATTGGCACCAATAAACAATTACAACATTAAAAACCTACTTAACAGTAATAATACTGATAAGATAAAACCAGAAGAAAAGTCAGGCATTTTGAAGATTAAGTGTAAAGACTGTGAAAAAATTTACATAGGGAGGACAAAAAGAAACAGGCACCAGAAAGAAAGAACATTTTAGGCACTTAAGATACAAAAACATTGATAAGTCCGCAATAACAGCTCATTTCTCGTCTGAAATCATGAAATTGAGGATAGCACCAAATTACTGAAACATGTACAAAAACATAGTGAACTCGTCATATGGGAGAGAATATACATAGAAAAACATAAAAACCAACTAATGAATTTTGAAATCCCGCCAGAAGATAACCCCACATTTAAAGTATAAACTTGAAAGAAGCGTAGGCACAGTGAAGCATAAATTAGTACAAAAGTGAATCGAGAATATATTGACACATTGCTTCACTCACACTGTTTATTCACAGGACATGTTTCAAGAGCTCTTGCTCCTATCCTCAGCTGATACTCGACTAGTGCAAGTTGTAGTGGTTTCTTCTTTCTCCGTATTGTCAATAGATGGCGTGATGTACTTGTCAAAGATGTCCGGTGGTGGAGTTTCAAAATTCATGACTCTATGACGATTTTTGTTAATGAAGATTTTTTCCCATATGGAAAGGTCTAAGGCCTAAGGAAAGGTCCCCATAGTATTTGAATCGTTGTAATTTCTAATCTCGTAATGATAATACTCAAATGAGCAAAATATTGTTTGCTAATGTTCTGGATCCTAGACTACTGGCATTCCAGTAGTAGGATGTTAATTAAAAATACATGGAGTCAACTAGACACTCTGTGTGCTTCACATACCTCAATTTTCTTTTGACGCATTTTGCCTCCATTTGAAAGCATTATCAAGAAGTTGTTGAAATAGGGTGTGAGTTGATTATGAATATCTCCTTGTATTTATGAAATTGCTGGACACAGTAGTAAATTTTTCCTATCGATAATAAGAGTGGTTGCTTACAAAGGCAGCACTGTAGTAAATCGTACATATTTATTTTATGAAGATGTGCATGACTGGTAAGTTAAGCAGAATATACAACTTTCCATACAGCCAATAGTTATGTTGATCTCATTACATAACTGTCATTGGTGTCACAATAGTTGATAATTTTAACTTTTTTTGGTAATTTCAAAATGATCAGCATAACATGCAGTATTTAACCAGCTTACCCATTAAGTTACAGCAGAGACAGTAGGCTGCACAGGCAAATGAGCCTTTTGTCTGAATAAAGTTAATCATCTAGGGACTTTCACAAATATTTGTTTTACTTTAGCTACAAAACAGTCCACATCATTATAGCAGTAATGTATAGCTTCTGCTACACAGTGAATGCCATAGGCCAAACAGGTTAAGTGGACCATCTTAATATATATCAGTTGAAGTTCCTTTACCACTTTAAACATGAAACTTGCATCATCTGTAACAAAAAGCTGTACATTCTTCGTTTTAATTCCATCCGTCCATAAGAGATTGAGACTCTTTTGAAAAATGTCAACTGTAGTTTTATGATTAACTGTTTCTATAGCTTCAGACATTAAGAGAAACATTGAATTGAGAAACAAATTGAGATCCAAATTTTATTTTTCTCACACAAAAGCATATTTGAGAGATGATATTCTCCTAGCACTTAAGTGCTTCAGTAGAGTTGTTTCACTGGGTGGCTCCCATTTAGTGTATTTCCTAATGAAGATTCTAAACTCAGGATGATGTAATTTGTGAAATGGTATGTTGATATCTTTAAAGAAGTATGATTGTAGTGTGAATTTTCTTGTACTTCTGCCTTTTAATTAGTGGATGATATAACAAGTGATTTATGTTTTGTTTTGGATCTCAATGTTGCTTTAAGAATGTTTGCTTCTCTTTACAATTTAGTATTTCTGAGTGATACAACCTACATTGTGTGTTTTCTCCATTTTCTGTGAAATGATTTGTACCAAATTCTTCTACTAATATTTTCAGTGTACAAAACATGTGATAATTCTGGCATACGGAACTTTGTATAGTGCAGAATGGAATGTAAATACATGTGATGTTGATGCAAGGTCTACCCGAAAGTCCGAAGACTCCGGGCCTCTATCAGCCCAGGAGTGATGGAAAACTCCGCGGTTCTTTCTTGGGGCAATACCTTGAGTCTAAAATACCCCCCCCCCCCCCATCGACAACGCACTGCCAGTACTGCAATCATACTGCATGCTTGTGGCTCCATATGTTCAGTATGATGCCATGTAAAACAGGCAGAATGGCAGATAGAGTCAACATAATAAAGTCAATGTGAAGAAGTGGTTAATTTCCATCAATTAACTAAAATAATAAGAGTTAAATGATTAAGCCTGGGACTCAAGTACTTACGATAGTAAGTCACCACATATGGTGTATCTCGAATACAAGAGTCCCTAGTGGTCTACCAGGGAAATATACGAGTTAAATGGAGAATTTAGTGGCATGATGGCAAGTTGGCTATGGTAGCTCAATGGGTAAGAGCGACTGGACAGAAACTAAGAGATCCATGGTTCAAATCCCAGCTATGGCATTGAATTTTTAATGTTGACTCTATCTATCAGAAACCTTAGCCTATATACGGCTAGTGTGAAGAAATGATTAATTTCCATCAATTAACTAAAAGGCAGAATGGCAGTTTACTGATATTTGTCCTAGCTCTAATTATATATCATAAACAATTTTTCCTTTAAAATGTGTGGTTTTTCTCAAAAAGGAACCATCATACAGGTGCACACCTTAAATTTGATGGTATAATGCCTGCTGTATATAAACCATGTGCACCAAAAATTTGCTACGGAGTAGAACTTCAATGCCCAAAACTGAAGCTTGGAAAGTGCCACATGCGACCACTTGAAAGCAGCTGCTGGACATCCTTCGGCTCTGCTGGTGTGGAGCATAGCTCTCTTTATGACTGCCATGTGTAGGCTGCTGCCAAAAGGGGTAAACAATCCCTCCTGTACAATCTGTGTTATTATGCCTATATGTTCCTATGTATTCTGGACTCATTTTCAGGTACTTCCAGCTCCGCACCCGATTTTTGGCCCATAGGCCCCACATAGAGCAGAGATTATGCCATCAAGCTCTCCAGCAAATACAGTTTTGAGCATAGTGATAGTTCCCTTGTTAGATACATCAAAACTGAAATCCTAAATAAAACTCAAGTTGCAATTATGTGATTTTTCATTGACAAGTGTTATAAATTGTTATAAATTATCCATTTTTTAAGTCACTACATATTTATTTAAGGGTTCTAATAAAATTTATACATGAATTTTAGAAACTATGATGTGGAAATTGTCAAACATTTGCTTAGAGACTGGAGAGTAGTTTCACCAGTTTTGTGTGATTGGAGGAATTTTGTAACAGTGACATCAAAATTAATTGATGAAACTATTTGTTGCCGGTTTTTAACACTTCATCACTTACATTTTTATATTATTGAGACACTAGTTTTGGAAGCTGTTGCGTCCATTATCAAACCCAAAGATCTGACTATTGTCTATTGTTGTCGTCTGCTCTCTGCTCTCTTCATAGTGGTGGAGCCATGAACTTCTTTGTCAAATTATCTACTGGTGGGATTTCAAAGTTTATTACTCTGTCCTTATTTTGCCATATTAATATGTTCTCCCACGTTGTCAGATTGTTTTGGCTTACACCCCTTTTAGTAATTTTGGATATGGGTCAATGTCATGGTTTTTGTTCCAAAAGTGAAATGCTACTGCTGACTTATCTTCTTGTTTCAATTTGATGCTTCTAAAGTGCTCTTTGCCTCTGGTTTTTAGTTTCTTTTAGTTTGACCTATGTAGCATTTTTCACAATTCTTACAACTTATTTGGTATATTTTGGATCTATATGCTGTTACAGTGGATTCACATACCACCCAAAAACATTTAATAAATTCCAAAATCTTTAAGAAACAAAATATCATCTTGGCACCTACAAATAGATTCTTGGTATTCAAATTGTTAAATTCAAAAACAGAAGATGAAATCCCACCAATTAATAGATCCGGAATATTTCAAATAAGTTGTAAGGATTGTGAAAAATGCTACATAGGTCAAACTAAAAGAAGCCAAAAGAAACTGATGTGGGAGAACAATTTAATATGGACAAATAAGGAGAGAGTAATGAACTTTGAAATCCCACCAGTAGATAATTGGACAAAACAGTACATAGTTCCACCACCAGAGAGAAGAGAGTAGATGACAATAGATGATAGTCAGACCGTCAAGATTGCTAATGGACGCATTGGCTTCCAAAAACAGTCCCTAAATAATATAAAAATATAAGTGACAAAGTGTTAAAAGCTGACTGTAAGTAGTTTTATCAATTAGTTTCACCAAATTACATTGCACATTAAGAAGTAAAATTCAATAAAAAGTCAAGAGGTAAACAAAAATCTATATTAGCTTGCATTGTAATCTTATTCTTAGCATAAAATGGAAGTGAATCCTTTCGTTATTGGTAAATCATGGTAGCCCTTCAACAGGCTCTTCAGCATCTAACACTACGTGAGCATAACAGTTTAACTTTGGAGATATTGATTTAACCATGATTCATAAACATCAGCACGATACAATGAACAATAGTAGGTATAAAAATGGACAGTTGTTCCTGAAATTTATGGTGTATAAACAAAAAGCATGACCTTCAGAATTTGTAATGGTGCAAAGAAACATAAGGTAATTTTTCCAGTTATGCCTAACAAATATAGTGTGCCAGAGATTTTTCTCTACAGAGGCTCAATGTTAGAGAGGGTCTAGCAACAATTATTTTGGTAGCAAGAGCTGCTGTTTGTATCAAAAACAAAATTAAAACTGTATACTCAGCTCAATCACAATGGAGGTGTTGGAAGTGTTTTCATTGTAGCTGAAGGCAGGCTTCAGCTCTATTATACATTTTGTCAAAGACTATGAATAAAAGTTTCATGCAGCTCTTCTTTGCATTACATCCTGCAAAATTTTTTTCTAAGCTCTGAAATCACTTGCAATATTGCATCCTGTAAGAAGTCACAAATATAATTGAAATATAAAGAAATGTCTTTAAATTATCTCTAAACCTTCAAAAATACGTCAATTTATTTGAAATAAAAGGAGTAAAATCTACATCCAAATGCCCATGTGCCAATGTTGGTAGCAGACAAGTTGCATTGCTGCCAACATTGCTCCCCAAATATGCTGCTCTTTGCTGCCAATGTTAAAAAAAGTCAGTATAGTAAACAATAAATGAACTGACAAAAGTTTTTACTGATCTAAATTATAACTAAACTAGTATCTAAACTAAACTAATGTTTTAACTAAACCACAAGTTAAATCTTCCAGGTGTCCATCATTTTCACTGATCTAAAGTATAACTGAACTATTATCATAATTAAGCTAACATTTTAACTTAACCACAAGGCAACTCTCCCGGATGTCTTTGATCAGTTCTTGAAATGAATCAGCGTTCCTGGTTTTGCAGTCTTGGCGCCACAGGTACTCTACTCTACAACATTTGACTGTATTGAATACCATCCCTTGATAAGTGATGCTGAAGGGATCATCAGTGTGACTCACTGTTGTTAGTGTGGATATTTATTTTGGGTCCTCGAAATCTAGACTGTGCTTTACCATTATGTAGACTAAAGAAAGCCCATCTACTATGCTATTATATTTACGCCAACAATTGGTGTGAGTTATGCTGGCAAACTACACATTCTCCTTAACTAAACAATTAGGGTGGCAGCATCTCTTTTTTATTGGGGCATACTGTCATCTGCACTTCATTAGTGATAAAGCTGATCAGCCTAAGGATATCATTTCTTTCACGATGCAGCCGCAATGGTACTTGCTCCTTCCAATTTGGCATTCATTGATCTAAACATTAAGGCCCACACCGCCTTTTAAGGTATTTGTTATCCACTGAGGATGTGTACACCTCCCAACAATAGCAGAACCAATCGGATATTGTTCTGTGGCTTATGTTTTTGTCTCCAATGGAACAATGGATAACTATTATTAATTTTTAGATGAGTCGTATTTATTACACATCTGCTTCAATTTCGTGAATAACTGTTTGTATGAAAATGCATGGGCATAGCTGAGTGTAACTAAAAGTAGTTGGGCAGGTGGTAACCTTGAGTTCTCTTGAGTACCCTTGGCCACAGACTCCAAGAACTGTTCATGCCCTCGCTTACACAAAAGTATCTTGTATCTCCAATCCTGTTTCCTAATGAGGTGAAGGCATGCACCCCCAACATAACATACATGTTCTCAGTACACTTTCATCATACAGGAACTGTATGCATTGTTCCTTATCATGACACAATGGTGCAAGATCTAGCCATAGCATTGAAACACAAATTTCACTAACAAAGTTTTTTTATTGAATGGTAGGGACCAAACATGATGTGCATTTTCACAGTAAACATAAATATACCTTACTTTTAACAATGGCACTTGTGGTAGACACATGTACAGTTTAATACTGTCTGTAAGACATATATGGAGCATTAGTGCTGAGGTTGGCAACAAATGGCTCTGCAACTATTGAGGTTACCTGCACTACTATTAATGGTAACTTTGGCAGTTTTCGTCAGCATTCATCCAATTTTGAAGTTAGAAAATTTTTTAGAGAGCGTAAAGGAAAGAGTATCCATTTATTGCTTAATTGACTACCCTAGGTATTTAATGACATTCTCTTTAATTTCACAGAACATTTTTGGATTAGTTTTACTCACCATTTATTTTGCCATACCCAAAAGGAAATAATCTGCTTAAGTCAAATCAGGAGACCTTGGTTGCCAGATACCTTTAGTCATTATTCTTTCCCCAAAAATGTAAGTTTCAAGCTACTGGATTGATATACTGTTGAAAGAAGCAGCACTCAATTCAGCTGAGCATGGGTGCAAATAATTTGGCTGTTGGCAGGTCCTAAATACCACACGCTCACTCAATTCAGCTGAGCAATAAAGTTATCCCAGACATCAGATTTGACTAAACTGTTAAAAAAGATTTGACCCCCTATAATTGCTCTCATGATATGGCAATACATTGAGAAGAAAACCCTTTTAGTTATCTGTTACTGAATGCTATGACTGAGGTTCAGGCTGGCTTGCACATCAGTATCTTGTTTAGAGCTTACTGGTCTCACAGAATATCCCTTCCTCTCCCAATGACCTCTGCTTCAGCTTGTTCATTAATATAACTGGATACAAATTCCAGCAATTTTACTTTCTAATAAACAATGAACCCATGCTTCAGTTTGGGGAAATGCCTATACATATAGTTAATTTGGAAGGCTTTCTTTCAGAAGCACAGTTAATTGTTTGTTCGAGATTGCTTCCATATACATTGCAGCTACCGTTTTCTTTTTCCTTCAAGGAATAAAGAACAATTAATTCTAGGCTATAAGTAAATAATATAGAATTTGTTACACAATTTCGTAAATAATTACAAATATTCTTGCCCAGTATAAGATATTAGAAGTAGAGCCCTCTCTGGACAGCAACAAGCGTCGGTTGTTAACCGATACTTCTCTCCTGGCGGACAGTTACTATAAGTAAAACATCGTCTGCCATTAACGTGTTACACTCACGACCAACCTTTCCACAAAAGTTTATTTGTCCATATGCCGCAAATTTGAAGTACACCTTTATGAGGAATAGAGTTGTAGAGTTTGGGATTAGGTTTCAAGTTTCAAAGCTATTTATATGAGCTTTTTTTTTTTAATTGACTTTTCATTATTTCCATTTATTTTCTTATCTATTTTCCTAATTTCACAAATATTCACTATACACATAAACACCCATGCCCAAGGCGGGACTCCAACCCGCGACCCTCTACGCGGCGGAACACTAGAGACATACGCTTTAGCGACCATTGCTACAAGGGCCGGCACCTTTAGACAAGTTCAAAACCAGGAGTAGCGCTTTTAAAATATAAAAGCATTGGACAGATGCATGGAAATCAAATCTCATGAAAAAATATTTTAATCACTTTCCATGCCTAAAATCTCTTCCCAATATTTCTGTAACAAATCTGAATAAATATACTGGTCTGTTAGATAAAGTAAAGAGGGAATTTGAAGTAAGGCGATTGAGTGATTTTAAATCCACGGAAAATGATTTTGCTCTGATTGCTAATCCTCTTGCAATAGATTTAAGGGTTAAACAAGAATTACAGAAGAAGTCGCTGATTTACAATGTGATACGTATATTCAATTGTAGTTTAAGGATTTGATTGATTCGGATATCAGCGCCCTTTAAAAAACTAGTCATGGCAAAAGCCAGATATAAAACTTTCTAAAAACTATACAAGTGTCACATAAAAAAACATCTAAAAATTTCGTTCACTAAATCCTAAACTCTAAACTAGACAAGAATCTAAAAATCTTCTCCACGTGTCTCCACGCACAGCCTACACGTGGGTGGGCCTGTTCACCGTCTCCCTCAACCACGAAGAGGAGCCCACACGAGGGAGACTGTTGGCTCGGGACCCCGGGTGCGCCAAACCCGTACCTACCGAAGTAGGCCCCTGGGGGAAAAAAATCTGAAAGCAGGTACATATCCATCTCTTAGATCGTTTGCTGTCGGTGTAGCAGCTATGTTTGGATCCACATATGTATGCGAACAATTTTTTTTTCCCCAAAATGAAACTTGTAAATTCGAAGCAACGATCGCGATTAACAGATGATAATTTGCGTGCTATACTGAGAGTGGCTACTTGTGATATATCACTAGATTCTCATAGTAATTGTGCACTATTGAAATCGTATCTCATATATAAGCATTGGGTGAAAGAGTAATCAAATAGTTATATCCCCCTAATTATGATGCCATTCTGTACAAATAACAGTATAAAGGTATGTAAATTTAGTGTCATTTTTGCTTCAGTCTGGATAGTTTCAGTGCTTGATTTGTGAAAACTATTAGAAAATGACACGATTAGCATGAAACACAAATGGGTAAGTGTAGTCATTTATCACAAATTTGAAATAATGAGTAAATTTAAACAAGGACATCCATTACAGAACTGTAAATGGAGAGTAAATAGTAACGCTTGCATTGTAATTAATAACCAACATCTCCAATTAATAAAGGTTCATGAACATTTTTTGATTAACCAATATTTTGTTCTATCCTCAATGTCAATTCCTTCCATTACTGCAAATTGTTGAGTACTGTGTTCATATTTTAGTCTCAGAAAATAGTGAAAGTAATATAAATGCCAATGAAATGTAACAAAACCTAATTCATTGACCTTTACCACTGGTATCATTGGAGCTTATAACTTACTTCACTCAATTATTTGATTTTGATTTGATTATGTTAGGATAGTAAAAAAGCTGGTCAATTCTTTATTAAAACTAAAATTAAAGGTGTTCTTCTTTGTCAAGTGGTATATTTGACATTGCTGTTGCAAAATATACAGAAAATTGTTCAGGAAGACTGAGGAAATGTTTGATTCAAAGAATCGGAAGAAATATTCTTAAAATATTTTGGGACAAACGTTGTTCTTTTACAGTTATTATATCAACACATAATCACTGAATTTCTGAGTTCATGGTAAAACAATTTTACATTCTGACTTTCCAACATGAAAGCTGTTTGTTTTAATGTAGGTTATATGTACTTTCAGAATGCAGAAAGTTGTTTTTAAGTCAGTTGTAAATGACAAAATGCAAGGATTAAAGTATATGTTCATAGCAATATGTTATCAAACCAAAAAATGTTTAATCGAGCAAACAATTAATACCTAGTCATTAAAGCACACCTGTTGCAAGCTGTTTCTCGTTACAAGGGTCTGGAGTAGTTCTGCTCTTAATATCACTGGGAATAATATCAAAGGTTTTACAGGTTGAAAATAAATATAAGGATAGCATTAATGGGTTCGTTTACTTTCACTAAATTCTATGTGCTTACATGTATCAGTGGTTACCGTTATCTGAAATAAAGTGAGATAAAGTGAAAATATTCATCTTCAAGTAATATCTTCCAAATTTTTATGTGTTATACTCACAGTACATTCTCAACACGGTTTTCTACAAAGTTTTATTTACTTCTGCTGCTACAAATATTACTGCAACTGCCACTACTTTGCAGGACCTTTCCCTGCCGAAGAAACTACCATTACTGCCTCTACTATTATCACTATTATTAATAGTACTATTAGTACTAGGTACTATTACTTGTTTTTTTTTTTTTTTAAAGAAGACATAGTCAAGTTATTAAAAGTGAGATATTTCTTGTATAGAAAATGAGTAGTTGTCAAACATTTTTATGATTACTCACTCAGATGAGATGTTCTTCATCATGAAGAACATCTCATCTGAGTGAGTAATCATAAAAATGTTTGACAACTACTCATTTTCTATACACTATTACTTGTATTACTAGGACCATTATTGCTGCTACAACTTGTGGATACGTTATGATTTACCAGTTACAGGAAATTATACAATGGCCGCTCAGAATGAAGTGAACTTCTCAGTCTGTAACCAGGAAATTCAACATAACTATTTCGTTTGTCATGCAGATGTATTAAATTACACTATTTTGATCGAATCTTAGAGATGTGTCACAAATATTATAACGTAACAAATTTTCGTTCAAAATATAGTTTCTGGAGTTGGGACAGTTATTCTTCTCTCTCTCTCTCTCTCTCTCTCTCTCTCTCTCTCTCTCTCTCTCTCTCTCTCTCTCTCTCTCTCTCTCTCTCTCTCTCTCTCTCTCTCTCTCTCTCTCTCAATTTAATTCCCCCAACATTAAGTCGTACTGGACGATAAATGAAAATGATATGATGCTCAAATGAGCAAAGGGTCCATAGAGCACTGCGCTGCCCGACATAGTCTCCCAGAAAAATAGAAATCTCCGGAACAGTCATCCAAATAAGTCAAGCTGACCAAGGTTCAAACTGAGGATCTCTTGAACGTAAGGCAGACACGCTACTATCTACACTACTGAGGCAGGGGCGTTAAGATAGAAGCATTTATTGAAGATATTGAACATTATATGTTTAGTCCAAATTTTGATTGTGAGTTATGCTGTACGCAGACAAACACGCACCCACACTTTTATAAAAACACTAATTTTAGAATTAGATGGACATTAAAGCTTTGTTTGATATGGAATTTGGTATCAAAATTGGCTTAAGGATTCTCATACCATTCCCCCACACGAAAATATCGTTTTTGTGGACACACTAAATTTCTTTAAGGACTCATTAACTTCACATTTCGAGTCATTCACATACTAACAGTGAATCCTGAATAGTTTTGTAAAGGACCAACCAACACTGCATTGTTGCTTCTATAAGTATAGGAATGAAAATGTGGATTATTGTTTGAAACACAGCATTCTAAAATGTTCAATATGGCGTGCTATAAAAAGCTTTATCCCGGTCTGGGTATTACAAATGTGGACTTTGTAATAATGTGGACGAGTCTCTGTCGTCTGAAGTACATAACAGTAGTGCGCTGATGCCGGCTTTCAAAAAATTAATAAATAAATAAAAATAAGAACTATAAAACGACTTGATATGCAAACAAATTGAGGTCACAATTTGTCCTTACATAACAATGTATTAATACTGCTTTGACATATTAAGGCATCCACTGAATACAACTGTTCACCAGCTATTCATACTGATTATTAAAAAATGCTCACCGGCTCCACCTAACATGTACACAGGGCCGCAGTGGAAGGGAAAAATGAAATGTGTAGTGTTTAACGCCCGCTTTTACTACATACGGCACCGCAGGCGATGATACTGATGATACATGAGATGAAGATGGAGCACTGGTGGAATGAGATGGCGGGGGAAACCGGAGATCCCGGAGAAAACCCGCCCCAGCACCATGTTGTCCACCACTAATCTCACTTTGCGGTCGCCTGGGATCGAACCCGGGCCGCCTTGGTGAGAGCCAAGCGTTCTAACCACTGAGCCACGGCGCGGCCATGGAAGGGGAACGCGGATGTACGCCATGCCCCCACTATTTTTCGGACGGGGACGCAGTTCCCTTAATACTAATATTATTTATCCATTTTTAATTCATTACCTTTCTTAATTAAAACATTCAAAATATTGCCTGATTTACAGAAACAAATTACAATAGTAAGTCAAAATTAATTTTAATACATTTTCCAAAATACGTCATAATTTCAAGGTACGGTATCAAACTTAGAGCCACATACTATTGCCACGTACTATTTGCAGGAGAGGTTTTTTTTTTGCGATTTACGTCTTCCAACGTTAATTAGAGTTACCCGGCATTCGTTTTTCAGGACAAGGGAAACCCCCGGAAAAAACCTTATCCAGGTAACTCACCCTGACCGAGATTTGAACGTGAGGCAGACACGGTACCACCACGCTACCGAGGCGGGCAAAGTTGAGTCTGAGTGACCAGTTAAACGACAGAAGGTTTTCTGCATTCATGCTTGGGTTTGGGGTTTTGACAAACATTGCAATAAAAGAGAACAATATACACAATGCGGTTAAAGCGTGCTACGTATCGAAGTTACTGTAATTTCCGACTAGTCCTCTTGCATCGTGTAAAAGTTTCTGCGACCACAATTTGAGATTTCAGAAACCCATGAATTCATTTGTCAGTCTAGTGTTAAAAGATCCGGAGAGTATTTCTGTATTGCTTCAATCTTGAATATTAAAAGTTTCTATAAAGTACTATAAACTATTGTTTAAAGATAGATTATTATTGCTATTGTTTTTTTTTTTTAATTATGAAACGTACTATAGCCGATTATTTTACTAAACCTAAATCCTCGATTTCCTCTTTCTCTGACTGCTCTCCAACTGCTTCTAAAATCAGTCAAACTGACAATCAAATTCAAAATAGTGAAATAGTTTCTGGTCATCTTGAGTCCGGAAACTCGTCCGATTATCCTGTATGTTGGAGTGACAGTACGTGACGTGAATTCAAGACAAAGTATGAGTGAATAGTCTCCAAGGTAGGCAAATTGGGGTGCTCAGTTTGTAAAAACGTGCAAGATTTAAAAGTAAACAAATCACAGGGAGTATATATTTCTAAGGAAGAGAGTGGAGTTCTGGTGGATCCAATTGGAGGAACTAAAGAGACCCATCTAACATCTCTTAAAAAAAAAAAAAAAAAAAAAAAAGTCCACAAACATAAGAATTCTGAAGCTCATGTAGCAGCATGCATACAAGAGAAAGAAAGACAAGAAAATGTTCTACAAAACCTTGTGGTTGAACAGCAGAAGATAATTCCTACAGTACGAGGAAAGTGCTTAGCGCTGCATACTTTGTAGAGAGAGAGAGAGAGTGTGTGTGTGTGTGTGTGTGTGTGTGTGTGTGTGTGTGTGTGTGTGTGTGTGTGTGTGTGTGTGTAGTGTTTAACGCCGCTTTTACTACATACGGCACCACAGGCGGTGACACTGATGATGCATGAGATGAAGATGGAGCACCGGTGGAATGAGATGGCGGGGGAAACCGGAGGTTCCGGAGAAAACCCGCCCCAACGCCGTGTTGTCCACCACAAATACTTTGTAGATAAATATAATAAACCGTATTCAGATTTTCCTGAGCTTCTGAGTTTGCAAATGGAAAATGGACAGGACATAGACAAAACTCTACACAGAAAGTTCAGTTGTGTCAACATCATAAGTTCCATTCCAGAAACTATGGGAAAAAGACTTTGTTCATCTATAATATCCAACCGATGCAAAATTTCTGTATTCATAGATGAATCTACATCTGTGATTTTGCATACAGTTTTAGCAGTGTATATCAGATCAGAAATTAGGGACGGAAACACACACATTTTTCTTAGATGCGATCGAACTTCAAAAATCAGAGACAGAAAGAAACAACAGAAGCTGAACTTTTGAAATGTCTTCAGAGACATGGGTTTTCTTCAAGTTATTTAAGTGATAATTTGATTGGCGTATGTAGTGATGGAGCAAGTGGTAGAAATACTGGTGTTCTGGAGAAACTTAAAAGGAAATACAATAGGGTTTCAAATGGAATTGCTTGTGTTACAGAATTGAACTAGGAGTTGCTAATGCAATAGAAGATAATTCTGGTGTGACACACGTTGCCAAATGTTTTGATAAGTTATATGCATTGTACCAGCAATCTCCGAAAGATCAACATGAACTGTCAGCTGTTGCACAAGAGGTAGCCGCTGAGCCTCTGAAAATTTTTAAAGTATTTTTAGTGCGATGGGTGAGCTCAAGTTTTAGAGCAATCAAAGTAGTCTTGAAGTCGTATCAAGCATTAAATACTCATTTTATCGCATATTCAACTGATATGACTTCAAAACCAAATTCGACGGAAGAATTTAAAGGATTGCAAAAAACACTACCAAGTCCCGAGTTTGTATTCAGCACTGCACTACTGGCTGACGCTCTTGAAGAAATTGGTATCCTGTCGCAATACCTCCAAAAAGACAGCGCTACTATATACTCTTGATACAGAGCAATCACAAGATCAATAAGAGGCATTGAACAACTGAAGGAAAGTCCAAGAGTTTACTTGAAGGAAGCAGAAAACTCTATTTCAGAAGGCCGTTTCAAAGACGTTATGCTGGCTTCCAGAAAAGAATCAAGCAGAGTATCTATCCAAATTAATAGGAAACAACTTTTCCAAAGTTTTAGTGACAATTTTAAAAATAGGCTAATTTCCAACGACGAGGATTTCAAACCCTTAATGAAAGAAATTGATGTTCTGGACAGCAAGAAGTGGTCTTATGACATTTCCAGGCCATGGTTAGAAGGAGAAGAATATCTAAGGGGATATGTGAACGCTTTGCTCTTTCCTTTCCAAATTCAAGAGAGAGTTTCAGAGACTACATAGACAACAGCGGACAGAGTATTCTAGAAGAACTGAAAACAGTTTTTCACTCGCTGTGAACACGTCTGACTATGACAGTGGCTCCAGTATGATGAACTTAATTATGACACTTTGAGGAACTCTCTTTCTGTATGCTATCTCTCATCTCTGATGTTTATTACTATTAACGGACCAACAGTACATATGTGGAACCCAGAGGATTACATAAAAGAATGGATAAGAAGTCATAGGCATGCTGTGGACAAACAAAGCAGGAAGGCAAATCCACAAGTGCAACATTCTCATTGGTTCTCCAGCATCTGGAAGTTTTAGGTGAGTCCCCCACAGTTTTTGTTAGGAATACGACCCTGTCTATTGTTCTCACGAATTTAAGACAGCTGATTTAAAATACTATAAAGCACGATTTCTTATTAAACTAACTCTTACAGAAAGTCCTCTGTTGTTGATGTTTTTTTTTTTGCCTTCTTGTTGCGTAAATGTAAAAATATTAGGTTGATATGCACCTAATTGTTTAATTTCAAGTTTTTCTTCTACCTTCAATAAATGAAAGGAGCTTTTCAATAAATAATCTACTCTATTCATTTTAAAGTTATTTAGCTCATTCAATAATGATTGGCACACCCCCTATAACTCCTACAAAGTAGCAATTTAAAATAAGTATTGATGTATGGGTGAAGATAGGCGATAGTACTGTCTGCTGCCAACAGATTATTTTGCTACTTCTCATAGATGGCGCACTTGAGCAGCAATTATACCGTCTTGTGTGGTTTCTCTGGAGGGAAGAAGTGACCAATACAGACATCCACAAAAGGTTAGTGGCCATATGTGAGGAGTCTGCACCAAGACACAGGTCAGTGTTTCTTTGGGTGTCCGAGTTCAAGATGGCAGGGACTGTGCTGAAAAACGCAAAAGCACTATTCAACCAGCAACTGCGCGTAAACCAAACAATACTCAGCTTGTCAATGACCTGATATTGGAGAACAGGCGAATCATATTTATGAATTGTGCAGGAAACATGTCTAACACGGGGAACCTTCCACACCATAATCCATGAAGTTTTGATGATGAAAAAAGTGTGTGCACAATGGGTGCCACATACCCTCACCAATGCGCAGAAACAGAAGAGTGTGGTGGTATGCCAACTGTTGCTGCAACAGTATAGTGGAGATTTAGAGGAATTCTTTGGACTCGTCGACGAGTTCTTCCACGAGACTCCGGAAAAGAAACGCCAGTCTATGGAGTGGAAGAATGCTGCGAGGCCTCGCCCCAAGAAGTCACGGCCAGGACTATTCGATCGGAAACACACGTCAACTGTGTTCTGGAATCAGCAAGGGATACTGCTGGTGGATTTGCTCTCTCCCAATATGACCATCAACAGTGAGCGGTACTGCAATTCACTGCAACAACTCCGCCGTCGCATTCAACAACGCCGCCATTAAAAATAGGGCCGTGGTGTTCTTCTCCAACAATACAATGCACGACAAAATGGCAGTCCTCAGAACATGACCACCATCCATACACTAGGGTTTACTGTGCTGCCACATCCTCCAAATTCACCCGATTTGGCTCCTAGTATTATGCCCTATTCGACTCGATAAAAGAGGTCATGCGGGATAAGAAGTTCAGTGGCGTCGGGACACCCCCAAAGAATGGTTTGCTACGCAAATAGGGAAGCTGCCAGAACGATGGAACAAGTGCATGGACATTGGCAGGAAATACCTGTAAATATTACCGGAATGAGTTTGTTCAATAAATGGTTCCTGTGAACAAAAAGAAATGTTGTAGTGCCAATCATTTTTAACCCCCTGGTACACTACTTGTCCACAAAACAATTAAGATTCCAACAACAATCACATGAATGTTAACCTTAATGCAAGGGGCTGCAACCAGCGGGCTCTAAGGGTCGCTAAATGCGATGTATGACAAGGAAAGTTGGGGAATGGGGGAGATACAGACATGTGAGTGGCAAAGTGTATAGAGAGGTGAGGAGTGACCGTGATCCCGTATAATCTGGCCCTTCGCGACAAGGAGACTGGCGAGATTGTCGTGTACAACACCGCAGGGTTGCAAGCTTTGGTAACCATTAAGAATCGTGGTATAATAAATTCTTGTTTTCAATTATTACTACAATAGTATTTCTTCAAATTAAAAAGCGCCTATAAGTTGCGTGATGCTATTTGAGGAACCCGGCCCCTCTGGCCCTTAATAACAGTCCACCCTGGTGCAGACGCGAGCAAATGTATTCCGATGAGTGCAAGACTGACCTACGGGAGGGACGCGAGATTCTTATCAGTAGGGAGCGGATTTATAGGCACTAAAAATGTGTGAAATAGACAGGCAAAAAGGCACTCAAAATGAGCAAAATAGGCACCTAAATAGGCACTAAAAATTTGCTAAGTAAACACTTAGAAATACACAATTTTAGTAAAATGGCTCTTAAAATGCACTACAATAAAATGACAATCAGTGCAACATATGCTGCAACAAATTCGCTAAACACATACTATTTTGCGTCTCCCTACGCGAAATAGTTCTACATTTATTCCAAATTTCATAAATGGCTCTTCAGCAAGTTAAAATAACAGATACTGTCGTATAATTAAAAAATATATAAATCCACTTCACTAAATAAGAACCATAATGTGCAGAAAAGTGTGAAGTAATTAACAATGTCAAAAAACAAAAACATGGGCTTGGGGGGGGGGCGGGCTTAAGGGTAAAAATTGAAATATCTGAAGCTTTTGTTAGTGATCGATCAAGAATGAAGTAATACCAAATTTCAGCTCTCTAGTTACAATAGTTTCAGAAGAATTAACAATTTATGTCTAAATTACAGGCGATTTTCAAAATGTTCCACATATTGTAATTTTAAAAATTAATTCTTGGGGTACAAGTTTCTGCACCCATTTATGACCTGCACCTATGTGAGATTTTTGCCTTCGCCATGTCAACGAAGGGAAAAAATAATCATGCCTATTTAACAATTTTGTAAGGCAAGTCTGTAAGGCAGACACCTACTTACATAGTAAGTGCAGCAGTAAGAAATTTCTCTTCCCTGAAAACTTCACGTTGAAACCAACAACTGCAAAATCTGTTGTCACAAATTACAAGCAGAAGAAATTGGCTAAAAGGCAGTTTTAGGCACTAATAAGCAGAATAGGCACAAACGTGTGAAATAAGCATTTATAAGCACTATAAAATAAGAAATTAGGCTAATAATTGTAGGAAACGTGCTTATAATTTAAAAGCCTACGTTTCTGAACAAACGAACAAAATAGGTAAATAGGGCAAAATCCACTCCCTAGTTACCAGTTAATTGCGCCAGCACGGTTCAGTTTCCTTATCCTGACCACCGAGTTCGGCGCACAGGTATTTAATTCTTAATGGAAAATAAAAACAATATTGCCACATGAAACGTAGGTGGTTTTATACAACTCTCCAGTACCAACTTATGTATTTATCGATCCTTTTCTTGTTGACGTCATTTTCTCTCTCTCTCTCTCTCTCTCTCTCTCTCTCTCTCTCTCTCTCTCTCTCTCTCTCTCTCTCTCTCTCTCTCTCTCTCTTCCTCTCTCGCACACCTTTTAATATCCGTTTCCTCTTTTTAAATGCATTTCCAATACTCAATCTTGTAGTTTTATCTGGAACGAAGTATTTCTACCTTTCATAGGTTAGCGATAATTAATATAATATTAAACTGTGTGGTACTTAAAATTAAGTGTATCTTCTTCCGAAAATAAATAAATTATTTCCTTCGTTACAGCTCTCAAGAACAGATTATATGGACATACCACTACAATTAATATAACCACCAAGTTATCAAATGACTTGACACCAAATGGCTTAACGACCAACCAAATAAATAAAATAATTATTTTGTTTGATAATGACAGTTCATATACAAAATCACACTAGCGTCACCGGCATGTCGGAGGTTTCACGAAGGAATTATTTAAATGTCAGTAAAACTGCTATGCATTGCAATTTTAGCCTCACATAGAAACCATCGACATAGACCGGGTCTGAACTCGCAACCTTGGGATCAGAATACCAGCACCTAAGTCATCTTGGTCAGCTTTTATTATTACTACTACTGTTATTGCTATTATTACTATTATATTTAGAAGCGTTCTGGTGATGTCTTTTGGAGATTATGATCCCAGTAGACATCGATTTCGGCTTTTTCAGGTAGCCCGCAAGTCATGCCGCCATCCGAAATAATCATGGAGCGAATTCATCAGCAGCAAAAGCTGAGTTCCTACAATAATCTAAACAAGAGCCGATTGGCCTTCAAAATAGTCTCTCAGCGAATTAAAGTTAAATTTAAATAAACCACGACTCCACCCTGCAACAAGTTTTGTATCCTGTCATCCTTTCATAGAAATGAAATAACTGCCTCATAAACCTCTTTCTACGTAACCCATCCTAAAAAGTCTTATTGTAAATTTCCTTTTTGGGATTAAAATCTTCCGGCTGTGTACAGACTTCCATCACTACGAATGGACGGACGGAGATCGGCCATAAGATACGAGTTCTCTACCTCCAGCTTCACGGTGGCAGGTCCAGCGGATGCTAAAGCCTATCATATGCACTCTACAAAACACTTGCACAATCTCTCACACAAAACCTCTAATACTCCTCTCCAAAATCCTAACGACTTAAGTAGAGCTTCGGTTATGTTTGTTCCTGGTACTCATCCCCCTCCTGGCTTAGATTTCCTAAGACCAGCCCAGACGAATGTCGGGTAACTCTAAGCTCTATGGACCCTGGACTCATTTGAGCATCATTTCACCCATTCCATTCATCGTCCGATATGACTTAATGTTGGAGGACGTAAAATTACAAAGGAAAAAACGAAAGGAAAATAAGACCAGCCCACATATCTCTTCCTCCAATACGCAGGTGCAGGCGGATACTGCTTCACGTTCAGCGTTGAATTACTTTTCTACTTCCTACCCGTGGAGGTATGGAGATATTAGCGATTCCCACAGCACCTGCTTCACTGGTATGTGTAAAAGCATGCCTTTACTCCACGTTTAAAGAGAGAGAATGATCCTAGGCCAAGAAGTAATGGTGCCAAAAGGTTTCAACTGTCAGCATTTTCTTTAGAACTACACAAATCCCAATCCATAGACCACTGAATTACTGAACTACATAAACAATAGCAACAATCTAATAACGAGCCCCACTGAGACGAGGTACGTACAGCATATCCCACTACACACCACTGGACACTGAATAATATAATATTACTCAACCTAGAGGTAAAATAAAAGCAAACTCGTTTCAAACTACGGTTCATATGATAATTAATGCCTCAATAACATTCAAACCAAGTCCCTTAAGGTGGAAGTACAACAAAGTAGATTAGGAAGAGGCCATAAGCGGAGTGGATCAAACCGTAGGGTTAAGCATTCTGGCCAGGTTACAGCTATTACAAGAAATGCCAAATTGGGTGTTGTACTCAGCATACCTTACCTGCAAAGGTGAAATTATACTCGGCAGAAGAGCTGGAAGTAGAAATCAATAAACTGGAGCTAATAATAAATCCAGGCACCACCGCTTCGGAAGCACGAAAATAGCAGGACGGAAACAACGTCCCTCTGTAGCGTGGTGATTGCATGTCTGCCTCACGTTCAAATGAAATGTAATGTATAGTGTTTAACTCCCACTTTTACCACATGCGGCATAAAGATGGAGCACCGATGGAATGAGATGGCGAGAGAAATCGGAGATCCGGAGGAAACACGCTCCAGCGCCGTGTTGTGCACCGCGATCATTGAAGGAGAGCGCCACAGTTATGTTTACTACATGAAGCTTAGGGAACTGCGCGGAGCGAGTGGAAGCAAGAGGAAGGGTGATACTGGGAATGTACAGTCGCACAATTAAAACGGTACTCACCAGCTGTCTTCACCTTAGCACGTTCGGGAATGTTTGTTTCAGGTCCATCTGCTGTATCCGTGTCACTATTCCGTTCATCAGCTGTATCAGTGTCACTGCGTTCTTTTCCTTCAATATCCATATTCTTGAAATAACATTCATCACGAATGCAGACTTCGTCGTCAACATCATCATCGCTGCTCTCTAGACCCACGTTTATAATTATATCTTTAATTGCTTCCCCCATTAATCCATCTCACCGCTTAAAATCTTCCTCAATTCTTTTCACGTATTTGTATGCTTCTATACAATCATTTTATGTAATTTGAACTAAGGAGCCTGTTGTCATAGCTTTCAGATTACTCAAAGTAATCGATGATACGTTCTTTGCTGCAACCTTCTGTTTAATTAAATTCCAGATAAGCTCTATAGGGTTAAGCTCACAGTGGTATGAAGGAAGGCGTAAGACTGTAAAACCCCTTTGTTCCATTATTCTATCAAGCCAATAAACGGGTTATTCTTTATTGATTTTCACTATCTCTAGAAGTTCACTTTTTGTCAGTTGCGGATCATGTTCAATTTTCTTTTCTGTTAGCCAATGAATAATCTGTGCCTTTCGAGATGAAGTGCTAGGGGATTTATTTTCCTGTACGGTATGGTAGAGTGCATTATCGACCACAACAATGCTTTCAGGTGGAATATTTGGTATTAATTTCTCTTCTACCCACTTTTTATAATTTTGACTATTCAATTCATCATGGTAATCTGCTGATTTGGATTTTGAATCGTAAACCAATTCAGCTCCCTCAATAAATCCCATGGATCCCCCTGAATGTACAACAATTGCTCTTTAACCAGCACTAGTATTAGTCAAAACACCTGGTCCTTTCTCATGTTGCCAGCACTTCTTGACAGTATAGTGACAGTATATGAGTCTCTTCTGTATAAACTACTGGTTTATGTGACCCTTTTTTCATTTAAACTAATAGCTCTTAAGTACTCTGCACGTTTTGCAACAATTTGTGGTTTCTCCATTAGCACAGATCGTTTGTTCTTTCATTTCTTTAACTGAAATCCCATTTCTCTTATTATTTTTCTAAATGTTTCTTTGCCACCCTGAAAGTTTACTTCTTCTTTAGCGAAGTTCAGTAGTTTTCTCAAAGTAGGACTTTCCTTTTTCTGTTCACAATACTCCAAAAATTTCCTACGCACAACGCACTTATCAAAATCATCAAGAGATATTATAATTATATCAAGAGATATAATTATATCACCAACCAGCAGAATAAATCGCTAGAAAAACTAAATCCTCAACAAAATACGGTTTCGGATGGCAAAATGCTTGACGTGTAGTAATACAAACATCCCTCCAATTAACAACAACAGCATAGGAGACATCCATGGCCAAGGCTAAGGCGATTCCGGATATCTTTGAAAACGCCAACCCGATAAATAGGCAAATTAATTCACACCGGAAACTGAAAGTGAAGCCGAAAACGCAGGCCTACAGTAGAAACAGAACTAAATGCTCTAAATAGTCACTAAAAGTCTTAGCAAACATTTTCAATTAGAGAATAGTAAATTTCCCAAGGTTTTAAAAGAAGCTAAAATACTACCATTGCCAAAACCGAACAAAACTGTTTTCCCACACATCAACAACAGGCCAATTAACCCCTGAACACAACAAGTAGACTATTAGAAAAAGTTACTCACAAGGTCTAAACTCTCACATTAATAAACACAATTTACTTATCCCGGAACAGATTAAATTGAGAGCTCTGACTTCCATCAACCTCCAACGTCTAAGGATCGCGATAAAATTAGAAAAGGATGCAATGTATTATATACACTAGTGTCCAAAAGTTAAGCATAATACAGAAAACAGAGAACTGAAAGGGAAAACGGTGAGCGAGCGATATTAAACGTTATCACAGTAAGTGCCTTCCCTTACTGACGATCTCTAATAGCTAAGTGGGTTCATGCTGCAAACGTCAACAAAGCCAGAGCAGAAAACCAATCCCAAAGTTTCAGACACAGTGTGCGGCTCATTCGTTAGTGTTCTCCCATTGTGAGCAGAGTGTAGTTGCTTCGCAAAGTGTTTACAAGACAGCACCAACATGCCACAAAGACGTCAACTGGACCCCGTTTTAAATGGTAGTTTCATCGGATGTCTAGAAACAGGTCAGGCACAGACCACAGTCTCTCGGCCCTAAATATACCACAACGTGCCATTTCTAAGCTTTGGCGACGGTTCCAAGAAACAGGTGTTCGTTGGATCGCTGTGCGTGTTCGCCCATGGTCACAATGTTGCAATAATGCCGATATTTAGCCATAACAGCACGACGACATCGGAGGATGACCGCGAGACAACTGTCTTCCGAGCTTGCAGCCGCCTTAGGGTTCGAGTTTCGAGGTAAACTGTGTGCCGGAGGCTCAGCGCAGTCGGCCTCTGTGCCAGACTTCCGGCAGTGTGCGCTTCACTCACTGGAATACACATACGGTCCCTTTAACGATGAAGTCAGCAACGTCAACATCGGACCTGGAATTGATTGAGAAAAATGCTGTTTAGAGATGAGTCCAAATTCAGTTTGAATGATTCTTGTCGCACAATAATCTGGGTAAAACGTGGAACCTGGTCTCATTTCACCAATATTTTGGAAACACGCCCATTTTGTGGTGCTAGCGTACTTGTGCTGGTGGCAAAATGTGCAATGGGCGTACAGATCTGCACATCTTCTGTGAATGGTGGTGCTGTGAATGCCCAGAGGTACAGAGACGAGATACTGGAAACACATGTGCGAACTTTCAGAGGTTGCAGTTTATCCACATTTCATCTGAATGGACGATTACCTTGAGAGGAGAGATATCCAGCGCATGTAGTGGTCAGCGATGTTCCGGATATGAACCCCCATAGAGCATGCCTGAGATTTATTGGAAAGATTAGTTGCAGTCCTTCAGTCCCCACCGAGGACACTTCTAGACTTCCGATATGCTCTCCGTGAGGGATGGAACTGCTACCTGCAGAGCTCTTGAACCACATTTGCCTATATAGCCATAAGAGGTCACCACACACCATATTAATCGCTCAATACCGTCACTGTGGAAGTGATCGTCAGATTTGCGCTTGCGTAAAGAGGTGTCCAAAGGTCCAAACAGTCTCCTATTTCTCACTCTATTGCATTCCAAATCATGTGTGATGCATTGGTAACAACATATTGCATTATGCTTAAGTTTTGTACAATTGAGACAGTTCTGATATAAGTATTGAATTATACTTAACTTTTGGACACTAATGTATATGGAGGTACATTATATTTAATTTCTGAGTGCGCCTATAGTAAAGTATGACATGCGGAGGTATTAAGAAATCTAAAATATTTCGAGCTTTTTGGCTCTGTGATATCCCCAACTAAGGACTACCCCTATGATCGAAGATTTTACACCTAGGTAGATGACGCACCTCAAGCAATAAACCGATAAAATCGAGGTTCCACAAATAAGACTGTTTACCCTACGCTGTGTAAGTACTAAATCATAACCCCCCTACCACAATGCCACAGTCTACCACCGTCTTTATTTCAAACTTCATCTTTCAACCAGTAAAGGACCTAGTCCTGGAATGGTATCTGTCGGAAGGCCCCACCACTTTGGTGGGATCCCCTTCCAACGACAATTTCGCTGCCTTTAGAGAATACACATTCACAGATGACACTGCATTTAAAACGCCATCTAACCAATTGCGAATCACCCTAAATATCTTGGAACCTTGGTTCACCAAATAACAAATTATGGTAAACACAAGAAAGACACTATTACCTCACCAAAAGGAAAACACTCCCTTTTGCTACTACAATATCAAGATGAAGGAATCAAATGCAAGGATCATGTGGCCTACTTTGTTCTGCCCATAGATCAAGGTTTTAACTGGAATAAACACACTACCAAAGTCAGAGCAAATGCCAATGATCAACTGAATCGATTATATCCAATCATTAACACGAACTGTCAACGTAAGTTAAACATGTGTTGAACCGTGTACAAAACATTACTAAGACTGATTATTACTTATGCAGCCTAATCATTAATTACGCAGCCCCAGTATCAGATATTTTGCCACAACTCACATACACTCCAGATTAGAATAATTACAATAACCACAAAATGATCCAGGCAGCGCCTTCTGTGTCAGGTGCTAAAGTTATAATCAATAAAAACATAATGAAGCTCCTAAACTATAACTTGAGGGAAACAAATTGCAATAGTTTAACTCGTTAAGCAGGTAACTATGAAACCAATGACAATAAACATAAGAGATCACTAGCACTATTTGACCGCACTTTTGGCCTACAGGAATCCGAAGAAGACATAAAAAATACATAAATCCATTTGTAAGAAATTCCTAAAACCGCATATGACTGTGGCTGCATTACAATGGCATTGGTAGCCCTCAAAGTCCTAGTTCTCTGAAACAAGGCAGCCCCTAGGAACCCCCAGCCTAATTGAATATGATTGTTTAAGGTATGTGGAAATGAGTACATAATGAAATGAAATGTGTAGTGTTTAACGCCCGCTTTTACTACCTACATACGGCACCGCAGGCAAGGACACTGATGATACATGAGATGAACATGGAGCACCGGTGGAATGAGATGGCGGGGGAAACCGGAGATCCCGGAGAAAACCCGCCTCAGCGCCGTGTTGTCCATCACAAATCTCACTTTGCGGTCGCCTGGGATCGAACCCGGGCCGCCTTGGTGAGAGCCAAGCGGTCTAACCACTGAGCCACGGCGCGGCCTTAATGAGTACATAGGTTAAGCTGCAATTTAAAATAAGAAAGCAAAAAAGAAAGCCTAATTTCAATGATGGGCTTAGAAAAAATAAGGTGGACATGCAGCACACTCAGACACCGTTGCTGCGAAGATAAAATTCACTAGTAGACTATTGTTTAAGTAACCTAGTTCATAATACAAACTAATCCAATTCTCATAGACTTAGTTTAACTGATTGAAGCGGCTCAACACGTAGATAATTAAGACTCAGTGAACGAGACGGCCAAATTAATTCACCTCTAACGTACTTCTATCCAAGTCCTAATCTGTCCATCCTGTATTCGCTAAGGCGTGAGCAGGGTTCATACTTGCTGTCCTGGCCGCTTACATCATCTGGTTTAGCCGCTTCGCTGTCCTTATGTTCACTTAATAAAACCTTGGGTATAAAGGTGGCATCTCAGAATTTCCTCGTTCAAATTCTCTCCAGTGGAGCTTTCTAATGGATAGTAGAAGCATATACGCAGTGCTGCACCATCCCAGCACCTTTGGGATTAGTCTGTATATAAATTTTTTCACCAATCTAAACAAAAATCGCCCCTGAAGAAACAATAACACGAGGTTAACATCCGCAAGAATAACCAGGATGAAGCAGCCTTTTCCGGAAGCTAAAGGTACTTACCAAGACATAGACCGTGGAAGGCCACGCATTCTGTTGCTTGACCTCCTTTTTTTTTAAAAAAAAAAAGTTTTACTAACATCCAGAAAATTAAATTGGAAAAAGGAAAAAGGTGCGCCTTCCTATATTTATATTTTCCCACATTTCTTGCCAATGTATATTAATCTAGTTTTAATTTGTCCTGTCTAGTAGTACAGCTGTGATTTAAAATATCAACAAATGCTTTTAAGCTTCCTTTTTCCAGCCAAAAGAAAGCTCCTCAAAATATTATGGTTAAGTCCATTGGACAGATAACAGTTATTACCAAAAGTGCCAAAGTAGGTGTACTCTTACGCACTTACCTGCCAAAGGTCGAAATAAATTCGGCCGAAGAGCTGAACGCACAAATCAATAAACTCGGGCTAACAATAAATCCAGCTACCGCCTGCAAACATTCAAATCAACAGCATGCCAATGATGTACCTGGTAGGAAGATGATAGCGTGTCTGCCTCACGTTCAAAAGATTGCGAGTTCGAATCTCGGTCAGGGTGAGTTATCTGGATAACGTTTTTCTGGGGTTTTCGGTTAGTCTGTAAGATGATTGTAGGCTAACTCTAAGCTCTATGGATCCTGGGCTCATTATTTTACCCTCTTTAATCATTGTCCGATATGACTTAACGTTGGAGCACGTAAATTTTAAAAATTAAAAAATTGAAAAAAAATGTCTGTTTCCCTTAGACGCAAAAAGCTTAAAACCGGGCCAGAAACATGTGGCAAACAATAAGAAATATAATTCATCGCTTCAATGCTATGGCTTAGCAAATGGCCGTGCCCGTAATTATATTACCAACCAGCAGAATAACATGCGCATAAAACTAAATCCTCAACAAAATACGGTTTGGGATGATAAAATGCTTGACGCGCACTCACACAAACATCCCTCCGCTTCCAATTAACAACAAAGTGGAGATACCCAAGGCTAGGGCAGAAGTGTTTGCAGATACCCTTGAAAACATGTTCACTACCAAGCGATAAAAAAGCAAAATAAATTCACACCGGAAACTGAAAGTGAAGCCGAAAGCACAGAAGCAGAAGAATATGCGAAAGACAAACCCTAATGAAACTGGGTGGATAACCAAACATCTAACATATTGTAACCCATGGTGTAATAGCCCAAAGTGAGCCAACCCGACTGCCGGCCTCACGCCCACTTACGCAAGACAGAGGTGGGCGATTATCCAACCGATACAGGGAGGAGATGCGGTCAACATCTCGGCACCCCCAGCCGGAAGGTTGGCCTTCTAGACCAGGGTTTGTTACCTAGGACGTTCCTCAATTTCCTCACGATGCTGAGTGGGCAACGGTCCTAAACCGGGCACTTAAAATCCGCACTCCCCAGCGCAGGGATCGATCCCGGGCACATTCTGGACGTAGAGAACCAAAGTACACGCTCTAGCCCACTACGCCACGGAATCAAACATCTACCTGCAAGAAAATACAAGATAACTAATATGGTATCACAGATATCTTCAACTACAGAAGAGTAAATTTCTCCTGGTTTTGAAATAAGTTAAAATAATACTATTTACAAAACCGAAAAAAAAATATTCTTTATCCAATTCATCAATTATAGGCCAAATAACACCAGAATATCAGAAAAACCAATTCAAAACGACAAAACTATCATATTAAAAATCGCAACTTACTTCTTCCGGAAAAATAATCCAAAATCTGTATTCCATAACCTCCAATTTCTAAGAAAGGCGAGAAAATGGCAAAGAGTATATATATATATAAACTATGACGGACAATAACTTAATTTCAACATTGTGCATTCTCTTGTGGTAAAAAGCTATGAAATCATTGTTTGGCCCTCTTATTGGATCTCAAAATTTGCAGAAGATCCAATCTGCAGCAAAGATACAACTGTTAGGTTTAACAAAAATCACATTTCTCAGAAACAATTAATATGAACAAATTCTATTAATTGCATATAATGATTTTATATTTCTGCCCAGACACCCTTCACTATTTTAGTTGTCTTAATTATGCTTGAGATTATATAGCCACTAACGTCATATAAGGTTATCATTGCACCGTAACTCATTTTTGGAAGTTCATAGTCTGTTTCGATTTCTCCATGAGTAGACCAATTGTTGCACAGCCTGCTGCCGTTCTCTTGTAGAAGTTCTAAGAAACCACTCAGAGGCTCTCTATTGTCTATCCCATAACTTTATTTTGGCACATAACATTTTAATAATATTTTTAACCGTGTAGCATTTGAAATTATCTGTTTAGATCGCATTATGCAAAAACAGGATAGTGCAATCTAACAAGAACCGCAATGAACATTAAGTGAAGCTTGCGTCAGCAAAACTTGTATGCTTTTCTATTAAAAATGATTTTGTATATCCAGAATTGACTGTAGTAAAACAAACTCCTTTGTAAACATGTATCTTGGAAGTACTCCGGCGGAGTGGAAGTAACGTTACTATGCAAGTCACTTCTACGGAACTGAAGTAAACATCTCGAAAGTAGTCTGCCGACTTGAAAGTACATTATCATGGAAGTCCAACTGAGATGGAAGTAAATATCCTGAAACTACTCCGGTGGCGTAGAATTAACATTATTATGGGAGTAAGTCCGACAGATATGACGTAAATATCTTGAAACTACTCCGGTGAAGTGGAAGTAACATTATTATGTAATTAACTCCGACGGAGTTGGAAATAAGGAATTGCCAGTTCCGAATATTAGAATGTTACTTCTAGTGATAGGTCAAAAGTAGGTATCAAAAGCGTTTCAAAGGGACGCTTCCTTATTCAGAAGTGAAGCAACCATTCCAAAGTCCGGAAATGGCACCTATTTACTTCCAACTCAATTGGAGTTTCTTCCATCTCCACACCTCCAATTGGCATTGTCATTCCAACATGTCATCTGAACTGAGCCATGCGTATATATTATTAGAAGTCGCCATTACGCTGGTATAATTTCAATTACAGATGTAAGATGATATCAGTGCAATCTGCTTCCCGTTGTGATTTTGAATATATATATTCAAGTACAATAAAAACTTATAATTCTGACCAAACTACAAATTTGTGTCATTTATGAAAGAGAGGTTGAATCCAACATTGAAAAATATGCTAATTCAAAGGAACACGTCTGCTGAACTTTAGAAAATTCCAAATACACGCAGAAGTTGTTTATACTGATATTACTCTTTAATACCAATTATACTTCTACGAGGAAAGCCCAATTTATAGATAAATTTCCATATACACGTACTTCCCGCGTTATATGATAATGGTATTAATAAGAAAATATTGGAGTGCGTGTAAATTTGAACTCCCGAAATCCGCATTTTATACTGACTGCGTAATTTAACCTTAATAATATAATAGCCTTACACGTGAGTATCACAACTAGGAAGGCGGTTCAATAAGTACCCATGTTAGGAAAGAAGATGACAATTTTTAAAACACAAATTATACATCTCTCAACATTGCCCCCCTTTAGTGATACACCTACAGTTCTTCCAGCGGTTCTACCACTTTTTAACCTCTCCAAAAATTGAAAATGTCAAGCTCCGCAAAATATGCCTTTCTTAACGATGACCTAATTTGATATAAACTTTGTTCCCGCAAATCATTTATTTACGTTTGTAAGATGGAAGAAATCGCAGGCAGCAAGATGTAGATAAATGTGGAGGTTTGGCAGCAATTTACAATGCAACTTAAGCAGTTTGGCAGCGACAGAACCGAATGCATATACAAACGCCTTGTTGTGGCAAAACAGCCTATTTTTCTTCGCCAAATCAGGTCTGTCTCCTTCAACTTCCTGAGGATTCGAGCCAATAATTCATTGTAGTACTGTCCAGCAATCCTTTATCTCTTTCCAAGAAGTCAGCGAGTATGACATCTTCCGCATTCTAAAAAATCATAATCACTTTTCCGGCCTATGGGCCATGTTTGCCTTCTTTCGAGCAGATTCATAGGAAGCTGCCCATTGTTTTAAGTGTTCTTGGTTTCCGGAGTATAATGGTGTATGCAGGTCTCATCGACGGTGACAACTCCATGCGAAATGTCTTTCGGATTACGCCTTAGTAGATCCAATCACAGCCTCGAATTTGAAAACTGCCTCCGCCTGTTTGCGAATGCGAGCAAACGCGGCACCCATCGGTCCCACAACTTTTTTTTCTTTCATTTGCATCTTTTCATGCCGGTGTGAACTGTTCTACTGCCCCACCTCTCTCTGTTTTTTCTTCGGTAAGAAAGAAGATGTGAACCTCTGGTTGCGAAACAGACCAAAGACTGTTTTTACAGACCATTGGATTTCTGGTTCATTTTACTTTATACAGTCCGTTTGCCTTCCACACTAATCAATCCAAAAGACTGTGTTTTGCACCCTAAGAATGGTGTCTTCAGCTAGAAATGCATGTTTCCTTTCACAAACGTATACTATCGCGAAGTCGCGAATAATACGTGTTTTATTGCTGGTATTGGTATGAACTTTCATACCTGACATTACAACTCGTTGTAGCAAAGGTGGTAGCGTGTCTGCCTGACATTCAAAAGGTTCCAAGTTCTAATATCGGTCAGGGTAGTTATCTGGGTAAGTTTTTTCCCCTTATCCTGAAAGATGAATGTCAGATTACACTAAACTCTATGGATCCTTGACTCATTTGAACATAACTTCACCCATTTCATTCATCGTCTGATATGACGAAACGTTGGAGGACGTTCTAACGTTCCGCGAACTGTTCTGGCGGCAAAATCAATATCTCCAGCACGTGCATCTCCGCTGGACCTGTTCGAGGAAATCTATTTATAACTCCGAGCCTTTTCATCCCCGCTACCGGCAGCGCTATTCACTTTTGGGACATATTACAACTAGAGACCAGATTTCTAAACAAAATGCTTATAAATGCTTTTTTTGCTGAGATACGGGGTTTACTTATTTATATCATGCTTTATAATTAAGATACCTTATTTTATCCAAATCATGTACAATTAAAACTTAATTTTCACTCATAGCCATCATTTTATCAATCAGACAATTTACATCGTCGCCCTGAAACAGGAAGCCGATACAAAGACGTGGATATTTTGGTCTCTGGCGTAGAGAGGCGTTTGTACTGTCACCCATTATAGTTCAAAAAATTCATTTAGTCCGTCCAAATTTGTCTTTACCGCCTCTGCCAGTTTTACCTCGATGGTATTCTTGGTTAAAGGCTGTGTCATACTATGCAGAACATTTCAGTGAAGTAAAATGTGTTGTACTCCTTAGATGCAGAAGCAAGCAGCATTGCCACTGCACAGGAATATTTTGCTAATATTGGCATCCAAGATAAGATATAGTACACCCAGAAGTCCATAACTGTTTCTCCAAAATATCTGCTATTATAACGGTTGGGAGCTGGAACATTCACTTTCATTGATAGATGAAATTTCAGTGACGTCTTCAGAGTCTCACGGTATAATGATGATGATGCTGATGATGATGATGATGATGTTGATGATGATAATTTGTGTTTATAGGCGCTCAACTACAATCATTGCAAAAGCCATGTATAAATCTAGATACTAGGAAGAAATATATCTATTAAAAATAAATATTTAAAAACTAAATAAACAAAACAGAAAATGAAAAGCAGATAAATAATAAAAACAGATTAAACAACTGTAACACAGTAAAAAGAAACTTTAAACAACTCTGGAAAAACTAGAATATTAGATATAAGTATAAAACAGAGATATATAACTATAACAAACAACAATGGCAAAAGCCAGCGATTGGCTATATTACAAAAATAACAAACAACAAACAGTAAACACAAAATAAACTCTATATCCTAAAATTAACTCACGCGATGTAGCGTAAAACCTTTTCCGCCGCGGAGTTATTGTCTGCGAAGATCTCCGACAGGCTGTCCAGCAACTGCAGAGACTCCCGAAGATCTGCTAGGTGAAAACACTAGCAGAACATGGCGGACCAAAAGAGTCCAACTACACAGTGGACAAACAGGAGCAGGGACCTTTAAAAGGTGACTGTGTGAGAAGTAGCAGTGCCCAATACGCAACAGAGCCTCCTCCCCCTCCACGCAATTTCCTCCCGACGAGATACGGGACAGGAGTTCGCCCAGTTAACCGGATGCTCCTTCACCGTTCTAAGCTGGTTTCCACACAGAGCAAACCATTCATCGCGCCAGCACGACGTGCCGCTTTACGCACAAGCCTAAGTCTTCCGCGTTGAGGAAAGGGATGTTAACACTGGGCCCTATGGTTGCCACCTCAGCGCCGAATCCACCAGTTTATTCCCCTGCAAGCCTACTGCCTGTTTTTAGCGCCCACGCGTAACTCCCTCCGTTTCCCGAGTACGCTGAGGCAGGTGTTGGCGGACAACCTGAGTGCCGTGGAGCGAGTTTTAGCTTTTATACGCCTTAGCGGTATGGACAGCCGCATCTAGCTCCATGACGGCTTTTAGTGTTTTTATTTTATAGGTTTTAGCCTTTTATTGACCCATTTTTACACGCTTTTCCGGTTTTAATGTGTTGATTTTAACTGTGTAGACTTTTTACCTTTGTAAGGGCGCTGATAACCGCAGCAGTTGTGCGCCCTAAACGCAATTCTACTACTATTACTGCAAGCCTACGTGACCAGGAATCCATGCACACAACACGCAAACGCCAGAGGCGTGTAAAAAAAACTGCCTTTGAGAAACTCCGTAATATATTAACGAAAAATTCGGGTTACGGGACACTGTGTAAATTTCTAAAACGTTTTCTGGTAGAAAACATATATGGAAGAGGTATTCACTCAAGATGAACTGGGGTGCTTCTCACATGTTCCAGTAACGTCTGCGACATTGAGAGATCCTTTACACTTTTACAATTAATAAAAAAATTCTTCACTAACAAACGCAGGAGTTTCACACAAGAAAATATCAAGATAACCTCTCTCGTGTACTGTAACAAACTTACGTAAGGTTAAGAATTCTACAAAAGAATGTGTTTATGATTAAATGTTTATTTTAGTTGCTTATTTCTGGTGATTCTTTGTTTCATTTTTCGTGCCTATGTTCTTCCTTATTTCACCATTTGATTGTGCTTACAAATCTGGGCTCTAATTTTAACATTAGCTGATTCAGCTTTCACTGCAGGCAGAAATGTGGTTATGCTTTAGTTCTTTATCAATTTTCCAGCAATGATAGTGAATCAGACATTGTACTCAGCGCTATTTGTACCAGGTGTGATATAATGATTGCATCAGCACAGTATCACGGGCAGTGTTCCCAATCGTACGGTTTATACCATACATTTGCTATTTTAATGTAATTTGTAACGTGCATGCTGCAGCGTTACTTCCGCCTGTAAATTCTTGTATAATAATTGTCTGTTAGATGCTATTGCTTAAGGAATTAATAACAATTAAGTGTTATACAATAGCAAATATCTATAGTTTCGCACTTAGTATTTGTAAAAATGTATCACTGGAAAACCCTGGAAAATGTATATGAAGTGATATAAACCTCCATACGTATTACGAATAAGTATAGGAGTAATTATGCAGGAAAGCCTGCGAGTTTACGGTACGAATAACGGGACAATTTCCTGAAATATCTTGCTGCCCTTAGCTGCCCTTCCCTTTGTGTAGTGAGAGAAAGAGCTTAGGTATCGCTTCTCCGGGGCAGAAGCGTCTCCCACAAAAATTGTTTTGATGCAGTTAGAATTAACAAGTTCAAACAAGGAACCAATTAAAGCACAGCTAAAAATGAAAGAACCAATGGGAACATAGAAATGCTGCCCTGGGCTAGAACAAATAGACGACTCCCCATAGTTGTAGAAACTGTGTGTCGGGCTGAAATTTAGGCAGTCTGGCGAAGTCTTGGGCAGGGTGAACGGTTATCCCGTTATCCCGTCGTTATATAATTTGCATCCAGTAAAGCGCGAGGTGCATCCGATGATATTTTGATATTCATCTATAAAGTTAAATATTTTAAAGCTTCAAGCAAGTGTATGTACATTCCGCGAGTGGTCCATAATACTGGTAATGAAAACTTGCACACAACCACGTAGCTTGCCCGCCTTGGTAGCGCGGTGGTAGCGTGTCTGCCTCACGCTCAAGAGGTCCCGAGTTCGAATCTTGGTCAGGGTGTGTTACATGGATAAGGTTTTTCCGGGGTTTTCCCTTACCCTGTAAGACGAATATCGGGTAACTCTAAGCTCCATGGACCCCGGACTCATTTGAGCATCATTTCATCCATTTCATTCATCGTCCGATATGACTTAACGTTGGAGGACGTAAATTACAAAAAAGAAGAAAAAAAAGTAGCTAAGGACGCTGACACAAAAGGGAGATACCGGTACATTTTACGAAGAACCCTGAGAGAAACTCGAATTCCTTCTCCTACCACACACCAACTCCATACCCATTAGCAGACGATACAGATACTCGTCGAGGCGGACCGTGAGATCATAGTGCCTACTCTACCGCAACATCATTGAAAGAATACGCCAACAGCAGATCTTCGCTTCGACCACCGCAGAAACAATGAAGCTTCAAGAGAACGGGACAGTGGTTGATCTAGTTTGCATCGTGATAACTTGAATGATTTGCATTTGGAGGTTGCGGGTTCGATCTCCCTCGACCTCGCTCCCTAACCTGGGTTTTTCGTATTTGTCAGTTAGGCGAATGCTGGAGTACTTATTTTCATAACGCGATTTCCCTTCTTTCATTTTCCTAAACTCCATTTATTTTTCATATGTGAGATGTGCTTTCAAGTTCATGGTGTATACTGATGCCGGATAGATGAGGCGGACGCTTGCGCATTGTAAATGCTGTTTTCTGTTCTAGGTAGCGTTTTGTGGACGCTGTCCTCAAATGTAGAGACTCTTGTCGACTCTGGACCCGGAGTGCTTATGGCTGCACAATAGGTTCTGGCATCTCAGCTTCTGTTAGGAACTTCACCGTCTCTGTCGGCCGTCTGGCTGCGACTCTGTGGTCTCCTGCGGTTACCTCACTTCATCCCTTTCTCCTAGGGAATGTTAACCGCAGTGGATCTGTGGGGAGGTGAGCTGAGCGAAGTGTTCTCCCCTTTGTTGTATATTCTTTACCAGTTACACTTACGGTGTGCGGTTAGAGCATTGAACCGTGCACACGACTGTATTTGTTTCAGAAGATTAGCTATGATCATGTGGTTGACACTAGTAAATCTGAGATAGTCTCCATTGTTTATTTCTACCGCTCAAAGGTCTTACACCCCTTCTCGAAAGTAACTTATATTTATTTTCTGGTACAATATTACGCGAAGTAACATAAGCAATACCCTATATTACCACATTAAACAAAATAATTATGATCATACTTTCACTGAGTAAAGGTGTATGTATACCTGTAAAAAATATAATTATGACCATACCAAAATCCACACGATATATTGCAGCAATATCGGCGCTGCTTACAGTTCAGTTATTTTTGTAGACAATATTGGAACTGCCGGTGTTACTTGCATCTTATCATGCAAATCAGCACTTCACTGCGCGGTGAAACGTTCTTGGACAAAGACATTCTCCTGAGTCAACAAGAGCAAATATCCTCTTATCATATTAAGTAAAATTATTTTTGAAGCTGATGCCACCTATCATCTGAAAACTGTTAGGATAAACTCTGTTGCTTGGTTACCCCTGTGTGTAGATTGCGCCATTATCACTATGCTCGCTGAAGGATTGGATTGTTTCTCTTTATACCTGCCTTATTCTACTCTGTACTATCACTACCATAAATATGTCGGTCGAGTATTGCTGCGTTATCACTCATATTACTTTTGAATTAGCCACATCCTTTCCTCCATTTTGTGATGCAATAATGCTCCCATCTCTGCTGACTGCCGAGTTATTTCACACTATGTAATTATTGCGTGGTTATAGAAAGCATATTACGCATTTGATTTGATGATCTGTGCCGTTGTAATCTGCACACAGCTCTCGTTATTTGTGGTTAATACATGAGTGGTGAAACTTGAAGTAAAATTGAAATTGATTCTAATTCCATAGCGAAGTACATCCACTGACAAAAAAGAAGAGCAGAACGATTGAAAAAGAACCAGGAAGAGAAAAAAATCAACAAAAATCGTAAGTGGGCATAAGAGAGCATAGAAAATAGTTGTGGAAACGTTGAGTCAGACTGAAAAATTCAATGCCATAGCCGGGATTTGAACCACGGATCTTCTGGTTTCCGTCCAGCCGCACTACCATTGTGCTACTATGGCCAACGTGCCGATATGACATTAAATTCTCCAACTGAACCAGAAGATCCGTGGTTCAAATCCCGGCTATGGCATTGAATTTTTCAGTCTGACTCAACGTTTCCACAATTTAGCCTACACACGGCCAGTGTGAAAGAATAATTAATTTCCATTAATTAACCTAATAGTGGTTAACTATGAAGCCCGGGCCTTAAAGTACTTACATGTAGTAAGTCGCCATTAAGGTAGTTGTCTCATGTGTTTATGAGAACTCCTAAGTGGTTTACCGGGAAAATACGAGTCAGTTGGAGAATTTAATGTCATATCGGCACGTTGGCCATAGTAGCACAATGATAGTGCGGCTGGACGGAAACCAGAAGATCCGTGGTTCAAATCCCGGCTATGGCATTGAATTTTTCAGTCTGACTCAACGTTTCCACAATTTAGCCTACACACGGCCAGTGTGAAAGAATAATTAATTTCCATTAATTAACCTAATAGTGGTTAACTATGAAGCCCGGGCCTTAAAGTACTTACATGTAGTAACTCGCCATTAAGGTAGTTGTCTCATGTGTTTATGAGAACTCCTAAGTGGTTTACCGGGAAAATACGAGTCAGTTGGAGAATTTAATGTCATATCGGCACGTTGGCCATAGTAGCACAATGGTAGTGCGGCTGGACGGAAACCAGAAGATCCGTGGTTCAAATCCCGGCTATGGCATTGAATTTTTCAGTCTGACTCAACGTTTCCACAACTATTTTCTATGCTCTCTTATGCCCACTTAACTATAAAGCCCGGGCCTTAAAGTACTTACATGTAGTAAGTCGCCATTAAGGTAGTTGTCTCATGTGTTTATGAGAACTCCTAAGTGGTTTACCGGGAAAATACGAGTCAGTTGGAGAATTTAATGTCATATCGGCACGTTGGCCATAGTAGCACAATGGTAGTGCGGCTGGACGGAAACCAGAAGATACGTGGTTCAAATCCCGGCTATGGCATTGAATTTTTCAGTCTGACTCAACGTTTCCACAATTTAGCCTACACACGGCCAGTGTGAAAGAATAATTAATTTCCATTAATTAACCTAATAGTGGTTAACTATAAAGCCCGGGCCTTAAAGTACTTACATGTAGTAAGTCGCCATTAAGGTAGTTGTCTCATGTGTTTATGAGAACTCCTAAGTGGTTTACCGGGAAAATACGAGTCAGTTGGAGAATTTAATGTCATATCGGTACGTTGGCCATAGTAGCACAATGGCAGTGCGGCTGGACGGAAACCAGAAGATACGTGGTTCCAATCCCGGCTATGGCATTGAATTTTTCAGTCTGACTCAACGTTTCCACAATTTAGCCTACACACGGCCAGTGTGAAAGAATAATTAATTTCTAGAAAATAGTTGTTATGAAAGAGGTCAATTTAAAGTTTGTAATGTGTCGCTGGTTTCTGAATTATGAGCAAGCAACATTAAAATAGACAACAAAAGTGTGTAAGAGACATATCGGGTATGTGCATACCTTTTTCAGCAAGCTAATGGCATAAAAAATCGTGAAAAAATACTCTGTAGTATACCGTTGAACCCAAAAACATCCGAACCGGCTGCGCGGTGTTTTGCCTGTCCACGACCTCACCGCTCTTGCCGATTGCCGCTACCGTACAAAGGCGCGGATGAAATCATGCAACTCTTTTTAACCACTTTTAAGGCCTTTGCTTACCCATATTATTAAGGCAGATGCTGAAACTGACCACCGACATTGTCCATACATGTTTGGCAATTCTTTAGGAAACTATCAATCCTTCGCCGTAGTTCACGTTAACAAATGCTGGATTATGTCGTTCTCTCGATATAAACAGTTATTTTTCTATCCAGTATATGTTACCTATTCATAATGTCTAAAAATAAATACAAATTAACCTATAAAAGCAGTGAGTGCAAAAGAAAAGACAAAATCACGTCTCTGTATGCTGAATTAAAATTAAATGAAATGGGTTTGCATGATATCACGAGAAGCGAAACACAAAAAGCTGATTACTTAAATTCACATCACCTTCTCTACTACCTCTTCTAGAAATCATTCCGAACGAAAGCTTATCCTTCTATCTACCTCTTAATAGAAGTACACCTTTACTGTGTATTTTAACACTCCATCTATATAAGAAAATGACAAGTTAAAACTAGGCTAGCCGGAAGACCTCCTCTGTAAATCGGGGAGCGCCGAAGCATCTCCGTGGATCTTTCCTTGGGCCAATACCTGGGCTCAAACCATCCGGTAAGACTACCTAAAGCCTTGCTAGGGCCGCTGGTGTTTTAGTACATCGTGCCACTACCTCTGCAGTCTATGTCCGTAACTACTAGGCGTCCCTGGACACCGTCTGCGCGGCCGAGCCAGCCAGACGTACCCAATACCCAAGGGTAGAAAATAAATAAACCAGTATAGTATAGCAACGCAAAGAAGGTCCCTGTAAGGAATGTGCTGTGGTACAAGGACAGCGAATGTGTGTGTGGCAGAGAACGCCTGCTACACAAGGAACAGACCGTTAAAATAACATGCGCCCTATTTTTTCTGTACATTAAAACCGAGAATATTCATTCACAAAAGTAGAAGCCGCCATAATGTTTTTGAATGGTCTGTAACTCTACTGACATGGGGTGTCATAAACCTGTCCAGGGAGGGTGTGGGAACCTTCGCCAACCCCTCTGCGTCTCGTCCCTTGGAGACTTTCTCTCCTGTGGAGGAGTATAACTTAAAGCGAAACCAAGCGCAATGGCCCAGGCTGTAGCGTCTCTGTCCCGCATTCGGAAGTTCGTAGATTCCATTCCCGTGGCCGACGCTTTTCACCCATGAGTGTTTTTGGGGTTTCCCAGACTCACTAGCTTTTCAGCGATATGTAAGGGCTTTGAAATTCCAAAGATTTTATATAATGAGGACGCTGTCAATTGCCCGGAATACTTCAACGCCGCCTATGTGCCTCATTACTATAGGATTTTACTTTTAATGCTAATAAATATGAAATGAGGCTGTAGCTTTTAAGCACACCTAAAAGCCATCCGTGTGAGCGAAACTGAAACGCTGATCACAAGCTCAGTGAATAAACTGGAGAATATTCATATCCAGAGCACTGGACTTGAATCACATTTGTACCATGATAATTTTTCTTTTATGGGATTATTTATCAACGTCCTGTGAGTCTACAAGTCGCGTAATAGTTCTAGAACACTGAAATTCACCCATAGAACAGTCAGCGAGCCCAGGTCTAACCTTCTATCTCTTCTGTCTCTTCCAACTCCTATAATCAGAGAACTTATCACTCCTGTTACTTGATGCTATATGCAGTGTGAATCGTCTGCCACCCCCCCCCCCCCCTTCAACTGTGACTGTTTTGAATATCGTGGAATACTGATAGAGAATTGTGCAGTTCTCAATTTGAAAACAAATTGATAGAGTCAATTCTACGTAAGAACATGCTCCATTAAGAAGTTTAAATAAATGTTTGGGGATAAATACTCTCATGGCAAGATGTCCACAACTAGCACAATTCAAGATTTGTACAAATAATGCAGGGCTAAAGATTCCTCGTGAATATGAAGAAGAACAATCGTCCGATAGTGAGATCCCCGCCGGTAGTCAACAGAATTCGAACAAACATATCGAGAAGCCCCAATAAATCGATAAAAAGATTGTCTCAGCAAGTTTGTGCATCTCGTTCAAAATGCCATCGTATGCTCTCAAATTCCGAGCATTTCGTTTCAGTGCAGTATATGAGTTACACGAACAAGATAAAGGGAAACGGCTCTTATCTTCGATCGTTAACGGTTTCTTGAACCCAATGCACTTCTTTATGATAGATGAGGCCTGCTTTCATCTGTCTATGTTAACTCATAGAATTGCAGATATTGGTCCCAGAATAACCCACATGTTCCCCATTAACAACCGCTTCAGCCACAAAAGATAGGCGTATGGTGTACACTTTCAGGAATCCAAATTATCGCCCTACTTTTTTTCAATGATGTGGTTAACACTGTAATATATCTGGAGATTTTTGACACTTTATTTGCACAATTAACAGGAAATTAAAAGGAGTATGGCGTCTTCAAAAAGATGGTACCACAGTCCAATATATCCAACCAGACTATGGCCTATATCAGCAAAGTGATTCCTTAAAACAGGATTGTCAGCAAAATCCTGCCGTCTCCGCATTTAACATGCGATTTTTATTTATGAGGAGCTCTGACAAACAAAGTATATACAAACAACCATCGGATGATAGAGGAGCATAAAGAGATCATGACTAATCATATAAATAACATCTCGTTCACTTTCTTCTCGGGCAGCAAGCCAGGTGAAAAGACCATTAGATATCGACGTTTCGGGAGTGTGCATCGCTCCCATCATCAGGATATTTATAAAATTTTATAACCACAAATGAAACACTGGATATAACAGCAATATAAACAAAGACAAAACACTATCAAAATTAGCATTACTGAACAAAAGACTGTTTTCAGTAAATTAAATGCCAGGTCAGGAGATGGCGTGAGTATAGAAAATTGTGTCAAAGAAACGTAGCTACTTAACTTGATTATTAAACTGTATTGATTTTTGCTTCTTAAATCGACGGATTTCCATTTTAAGGCCAGTTTCCAAGACGTTTTTCCCTCATTGAGGATCATTGAGGACATATAGGGAAATAAAGACAAGTGTGAGGGAGGGAGAAGTACATAGATGTGTGTAATAAGTCAGGGCGAGAAGGATTTGCCTGGTCAAGGACAGGAGTTAGAAATTTGAAAGGTACCTATTAGATATGAAAAGGATACAGGGAAATGCCCAATGTGTGCAGAAGAGGATAAAGATTGGCATAGTATACTTTATTGCAAACAAGCAAAGATATGGAGAAAACAATTTTGGCAACAAAAGTGGGACACTTTTAGGGATGGGGGGAGGTATTAATAATAAAGAAAATGTTATTGGTAAAAGGAGAAAAGAATGTAAGAAATATAGGTGAATATCTGGGGAAAGTTAGAGAGAAATGGTTAAGATTGATGAAGAATAACTAACAATTAAGAGCTGAAAAACTAGAACGACGGAGGGTTATCAATACACGGAAAACCAGGGGTTATGTATATTGAGACCGAGACTTGGGGCAAGCAGGTAGGAAGGGTATGTTAGATGTGAATAAGTCATTTTGTTATTGTGTGAAAGAAATGTTACAAATGTCAATGTATCAATTAAATTGTATGTAGACGAAAGAAATAAAATACTACTACTAGTACTCAAGACTTCTTCCAATATTTTAGACACCATTAATAAGTAGAGTGATTGATCACATAAGAATAATTTTATGTTACTTTCATGTGTATTTAATGGTTGTCAATTATTTTAAGTTTTCTAATATGTGCTGAATTCGGTACCTGATTATTGTATGCAGAATTGATTGTACTTTGTATATTTTCAATTTGTTTGTATTATACCTTGAAAAAGCCAGTATTTTTGTATAGAAATCAAATGGTACATAAATAATAAGAAGGATTAAGTAGTTACGTTTCTTTGACACAATTTTCTATACTCACGCCATCTCCCGACTTGGCATTTAATTTACTGAAAATATTCTTTTGTTCAGTAATGCTAATTTTGATTGTGTTTTGTCTTTGTTTATATTGGTGTTATATCCAGTGTTTCATTTGTGGTTATAACATTTTATAAATATCCTGATGATGGGAGCGATGCACACTCCAGAAACGTCGATATCTAATCGTCTTTTCACTGGGCTTGTTGCCCGGAAAGAAAGTGAGCATATTCGTCGCCAGGAAAGCTTCAGGTCTTATTTTATAAAAAACATCTCGTCTCAAGAATTACATGTCAACCAGAATATTTTACGGCAGTGGAGGAAGCTTGTTATAACCGCCAAGTCTAGCCCATGCAATATTTATTCCATATTCACATACGAAGTTGCTTGGTCGAGGAATTAACATAATATAATGTGATGTAATGTAATGTATGCAGTGAGGAGTACCGGTTTTATGTGGAACACCTTGTTTAAGGGGGATATATATGGCTTTCGGAGAAATTTGCGTCCTCCTGAATAAAGTTGCCTACGTTTTGCTCATCATGTCGCGAGGTTCTACTGTGGTAGCAAGTTATTCATGCAGAACCTTGAAAATATTGCTATAGTACCTATAACATAAAAGCAGCAACCTGGCTGAGATATCTGAAAGAAACCTTTGCAGTGTGGCCGTATGGCGTCATTCTTGAACATCTTAACCGCCTCCATCTAAACATAAACAATCTACAAGGAAGACAGAGGAGAATGGAAAACTCCCATTTTTAGAATTCTGGTATACAACGAGATGAAGCCACTACAATTTTCATTATTACGTATATAGAAAACCCACACACAAATCGATGTTAGAACGCCTTGCCGCATAAAAAGGAACGCTGCTCCTACCAGCCAACTGCATATGCGATCCGGGGCTTAATTTGAGAAGAAAAGAAACCCTTACGTAGCATCCTAAGAGCAAACGGTTACTCCTACACTAAGATACGTGAACACGAGAGATTACTTATATGTTGAACTAGCAGAAGAATAACAGAGAGTATTTTGGAAAAAAAAGGACACATAATGGACTGCCTTACCGTATATCCGAAGTGTAACCGACAAATTTCTAACATTCTCGCAAAATACATCAGTATATGCTAAAGCTCAACCAGAACATCAGATCTCCTCTTCCACCAGCCAAAGATAATAGTAATCCGCTCTAAACTCAGATATATGCAGAATTAGAAGCGACTTTGGAAATTGCCCATATTGTCCAAATTGGCAGATCCACATAAGAAAGAGCACATACGCAGCTTAAAACTAAACCAAACTGAAAAATTCGCATTACCAGAACCATTGATTACAACCGGCCACCACATCGGTTTTGACGATACAGAACTTCCAGCCTCCTGCAGCAGCTTCTCCAAGAGCATGATCATACGACAAAGCATTGAACTCTCAAAAGAAATGACGTAAGAAGAGCGGGAAACAACTAAACAACGCTTGCAAGGTCTTGCTCCCAAGTACTACTATTGGACGGAGGTCAACCAGTTAGAGGCAAGAAGCAGATCTACCAGATCATCTCGAAATCGACAGCTAACTGCAATAGTTTTGGCCGCATAAAGGGCCAGAAAGAACAAAGAATATTAAAATAACCTAAATATAAATAACAAAGGAAAGGTCAACAGAACTAATCTACAAAACCATCTAGAGCTGGTGACAACGGCAAGGAAACCGATCGGTTTACAGGCAGCCAAACAGAAACAAAGGGAGTCACAAGGGAAGCGCTGATAGGTATATAAGCGGTATTAACTAGAGCCCCTCTATGGAACCTGGACTCATTTGAGCATCATTTCACCCATTCCATTCATCGTCCGATATGACAACGTTGGAGGACGTAAAAAAAAACTAGAGCCCGTATTTCTAAGCGAAATGCTTATAAATGCATATAAATTCATTTTTGCTGAAATGCAGAGTTTGGTTACTTATTTTATGCTTTTTAATTAAAATAGCTCATTTTATCCAAATCACATACATTTAAAACTATATTTCATCATCCTAGCTATCATTTCATCATCCAGATGGTTTACATCGTCTCGCTAAAACAGTTCGGAGCCGATATAAAGACGTGGTTCTTCTTAATGCTAGCGTGAAGAAAGTGTTTTTACTGCCGCCGATTAGAGCTAAAAATTTTCATGAAGTCCCTCCAAATTGGTCTTTACCTCCTCAGCCAGTTTTAAGTCGAAGGGGCTCTTGGTTATAGACTGTGTAATAATACCAAGCAACATATTCCAATGAAGTAAAAACAGTGTTGTACTGCTTAGATGCAGAAGATATAAGCAGCATTGCTGCAGCACAGGAATGTTTTGCTAATATTGGCATCCAAGATAACATAGAGTACACCCATAACCGTTCCCCCAAAATTTCTGCTATTATAACACAGTTGGAAGCCCGAAATTAATTCTTTGGATCATTCACTCTCTTTGAAAAAGGAAATTGCAGTAACCTTGTCTTCAGAGACTCCGGTATTGTTAAAACTGCCTTTGAGAGACTCAGTAAGGTATTAAAGAAAAACCCTGGTTACGAAACATTGGGCAAAATTTCTCCAGAAACGCATATAGAAAAAAATTCACTCAAGAAGAACTGTGGTGCTTTTCACATGTTCCAGTAATGTCATGCGACGTTAAGAGATCCTTGTCATTGTGTAAAAAATTCTTCAGTGACAAACGCACAGGGGCTTCACACAAGAAAATCTCAAGGTAATCTCCCTCGTGTACTGTAACAAGCTTACATGAGGTAAGAATTCTACGAAACAATATGTTTATGATTAAATGTTTATTTTTATTTGCTTATTTTTTTGTGCTTATTTGTTTAATTTTTCGTGCCTATATGCTTGCTTATTTTACCATTTGACTGTGGTTACAAATCCGGTCTCTTGTAATAACAGTACCAAGATAGGTCATAGGGCACCAGTTCTCTAATTCCAAGCTTACGGCGGCAGGTCCAGCGGATGTGGAAGCCTGTCACACGCACTCAATGAAATACTTGCACAATCTCTTACACAATACTCCAAATTCCCAAGACCGTAAGAAGGGCTTCCGTTGTGTGTGCGTCCTGGCACTCATCCCTCGCCCATCTTAGATCCCCTGAGCCCAGCCAATACATACCTTTATCCAAAAAGTATGTGCAACTGCGATATTGCTTCACGTTCATTTTTGAATTACTTTATCCTGCCTCCTCGAGGAAGGTTTTCAGAGAGTATGGCGATATCAGCCAGTCTCGCAGTACCAGCTTCACTGTCTTGTGTAACAGAAGCTTTCGCTGTACGCTAGAAACAGAGAGAAAGACGGATGGGCTGGATGGCCGGACGGAAGGGCGGGGGGTGGGGGGGGGGGGCGAGCGAGCGGGCGGGCGGGCGGACGGATGGATGCATGTATGTTAACTCTAGGCCAAGGAGTAATATGATCATCTCCTGTTCAGTTGCTCTCGCTACCGAGCCCACCCTTCTTTCTTCCTCCGCCGCCTACTTCAACAATCTGTTGCTTTTCCCGCTAGCGTCAACACCATATTACAGTTATGCCACAAACCTGTATACCAAGCTCTTCTGCAATTTCTTAAAGAAAGTGATCTACAGATCTAGTCTCCTCCCATCCTCTTAATTTTCCTTTCATTATTTTTCTTATTTTTCCCTTCGATGGTCATATGAGATTTTTACCGAAGGCCAAAAAAAAAAAAAAAAAAAAGAGAGAGAGAGAGTAATATGAGGATTTAGCTGACGACACTTTCTTTAGAACTACACAGATCCCAAGGGATTTTACAGGGCACTAAATTACTGAACTACGTAAGTAGTACTAACGACTTAATAACTGGCACCACAAATATAAGGTAGGTACCGCATATTTCCCACCAGACTCCACTAGGCGACACGATCTTGAATCATATATTATTCACGTAAACTCGTTTTAAACCACTAGACGGCTCAGATGACAATAAATTTCCCAATACCATTCAAAACAACGCCCTTAAAGGCACAGTAGAAACAAAGTAAATTGGGAAGCGTGAAATGTATAATAGGACACTTACGTCCTGCCACCGAGCGGGATGGCTCAGGCGGTTTCGTCTGTGGCCCGCATTCGGGAGACCCGAGTTCGATTCCCTTGCCCAACCTGCCTGACCCATGGGTTTTTCGGGGGTTTTCCCGAGTCGCTAGGCGAATGCTGGGTAGGTTAATTACATCCCCCGAATTTCCTGTCCCTCCATTTCATCTCCATTATCATTTCATATCATCTCTCATCCGGTGGTCTCTTTCAGTGTAGAAGTGTCGACGAGTGTCTCGGCGGTGCATGGCAGGATGATATGCTCTGAGGAAAACTACTTTCTCCTCCTGTAGGTCGGTTGCCGGTCTCCGCTCCTCTGCTGGGAGCATTTTGGGACCGCCAGCCAGGGACCTTTGGGGCTCGGATCGCCTGCCTGGGACCTTTGGGGCTCAGCTGCTGGGCTCATTGCCGTCCCACAGTAGGAGAGCGTGTCTGTTGTCCTGACCTGTCGGGGGAAGTCTCTATCCAAGTAAATTGTAGGTACCCTGCCCTCTATACTGTCGTGGCTGCTTGGGTCGGCCTCCCTCTCTCTCCTTCGCCTCAACCTTCCTCTCGGGGGTGCCCTAATTGGGGGCATAGGAACAATGGGCCCAGCATGCTGGCCTACGTATCGAATCCCCTCCGTAATGAAATCGTAATCCTGCCTACCTGCCAGAGGTGAAATTAACTGAACAGCAAGAGTCAGCAATCAATAAACAGGAACTAATAATAAAGCCAGACTCCGCCAGCTGCGAATCCCTGAAACAGCTGTTCGCAGAAGATGCCTCTCTGTAGCGGAGAGGTAGCGTGTCTGCCTCTCGTTCCGAGTTCGAATCTCAGTTACGGCGAGTTATCTAAATAAGGTTCTTCCGGGGTTTTCTGTTACCTGTAAGATGAGTATTGGGTAACTATAAGTTCTGTGGACCCAGGGTTCATTTAAGCATCATTTCATTCATCGTCCGATATGGCTTAAAGTTGGAGCACGTAAATTTAACAATTTTTTTTTTTTTTAAATTCCCATTTTCCCCTTAGACGTAACAGATATGTAATTCATCTTGTTGAACACTATGAAACTACAGACTTAGCAAATGGCCGTGCCCGTAATTTTATCATCAACCAGCAGAGTAACACGCTAGTAAAACTAAATTTTAACAAAATACGGTTTGCAATGTCAAAATGCTTGATGCTCACTCACACAAACATCCCTCCGCTTCTAATTAACACCAACATAGCAGGGATGCCCAAGGACAAAGATGATACGTTTTTGGATACCTTTGAAAACATGTTAACTACCAACCCGATAAAAAAGCTAAATGAATTAACACCGGAAACCAAATGTGAGGCCGAAAATATAGTCCAAAACGGTCGCGTAACAAAATGCGAAAGACAACCCCTAATGAAACGGGGTGGGTAATAAACATCTATCCCCAAGAAAAAACAAGACATCCAATGTGGTATCAAAGAACATCCTAAACGAAGCTTTAAAGTCTTAGCAGACATCTTCAACTAGAGAACAGTAAATGTCTCTCTGTTTTGAAAGACCTTAAATTGCTACTGAAAAAAAAAATCTCTTTCCCCAATCCATCAATTATAGGCCAAATAACACTCTAAACACAGTAATCAGTATGTTAGAAAAATCGATTCAAAAAGTACTAAACTCTCACATTAACAAACACAGTTTACTTATTCCGAAAAATTTGAGTTCAGAGCTCTGCATTCCACTAACTCCAATTTCTAAGAACGGCGAGAAAAGACAGATGGATTCAAAATATATATTTAAAATCGGCTCACTGTTTATATATTCAGCGTGCCTTTTTTAAACTATGGCATACTAGAATATTCAGAAAACTAAAACAATTCGAATTTTTCGACACTGCGATAACCGTAATAATTTAAGGACTACATCTCTGACCAAGATTTCACAATTCGTTAGAGGACGCATTTTGAACACTAAACCAATAAAGCGGGGGCTCCACAAATAAGCCTGTTGGTCCCACACTGTTTAACGTTTATGTGATATACATACACAGATGCTACAATTAAAGGGCCATCCGCCCAATTGCGAATCGCCCTAAACATCTTCCAACCTTGGTTCACCAAATGGAAAATTAAAGTAAACACAAGAAAGACACAAGCAATATTCTATAAAAAACCACTTCACTAAAAAGACAAACACTTGCTTCTGCTACCACAGTACCAAGGTGAAGGAATCCAATGCAAGGACCATAGGACCTACTTGGGTCTGCCCAAGGATCAATGTCTAGTGTGCTAGTGTGGAGAAATGATTAATTTCCATCAATTAACTAAAATCAATGTCTTACCTGGAATAAACACAGTACCAAAGTCAGAGCAAATGCCAATGATCAAACAAATCGATTATATCCAATCATTAATGCGGACAGTCAACTTAGATTAAACATGGGTTTAAATGAGTGCATAGGTTAAGTTGCAGTTTAAAATAAGAAAGCCAACAAAAACCTAATTTCAAAGTTTCGACAACAGAAGTTAGACATGCAGTACACTGAGGCAAAGTGGCTACGAAGACACAATTCACTAGTGGACTGATGTTTAAGTACCCTATTTCATAATACAAACTAACCCAATTCTCAGAGGCCTAGTTTCATGACTGAAGTGGCTCAACGCGCATAAGTAAGGCGAAGTGCTCGACTCGGCTAATGTGATGCACTACTAATGTACAGTGAACGCCAAAGAAAATCTCACCGAACTTCGCGTCCATTTCACATTGTTTATCGTTATACGTGGCCTGGCGAAGCCTTTGGTACTTCATTTACTTACTTTACTCGGGATTCACCCACCTTATGCTAAAGAATTGCACCAATTACCACAACAGGTGTTACAAAACGGCATAGAAACGAGATATACGTTCATAGTTTGGATCGTATTGGCTAAACGAGGAGGTGGTGTATGTGCATTCAGTTTGTCATACGGTATTCGTATCATTATTGGTAGCCGCATCTTATCGGTTACTTGGGGACACGCGTTTTGAAGGGTTTATATGCTAAGGAGAACGCATAATGAGTGCCCAGGTTAGCGAAATGTGTAATATTCAGGGTTGCAAATTAAAGCTTGAATGGTATTCATTAAATAAATACTAGTAAAGCGGCACTTTATAAGAACTGTACTCCACAGTGATGCCAAAACTTGTTGCTGCGTAGAAACAAAAATAAAGGAGTACTTGGATATGTTTTCAATTACGCAGATACGATTATTTCAGTGCAACCTGCGTCACATTGATGTTTGGAAGAAAAAAAAGTTTAAATAGGTTTTACAATTCTGACAAAAATATTGGTGAATACAAGATAGTATCATTTATGGAACAGAGGATAAATGTCATATTGAAAAAATAGGATGATTGCAACGAACGCTTCCGTTGATCGTTAGAAAGTTCCAACGATACAAACATGACCTCATTTGATATATATTTTTTTGCCCGCAAATTATTTCTTCATGCTTGGGGGAGAGAAAGAAACGCAGGAAGCAAGCGGTAGACAAATATGGTTTGGCAGTAATTTACAACGCAGTTCATGATGTTTGGCAGCGAAAGCACCGAATGAGTGGGCATACCGGGAGTCACAAGGGAAGCGCTTTTATGTAAACAGTAATAACAGCCGCTCCTTCCCCATGAGGTTAATCCACGAAGCTAATGACTTCCATATTTGGAGGATGGAACTGAGAGCCGAGCAACAACATTTTGAGCTAAATTACAACACCAAAGTGCCCTGGTTAGGTCTCTTGTATATTATGATCCCACTAGACATCGATTTCGGCTTTTTGGGGTACCCTGCATGACATGAGGGATCCGACATATCCATGGAGCTAATCGATCAGTAGTACAAGCTGAGTTCCTAAAATATCTAATCAAGAGCTGATTGTTCTTCAAATTACCCTCTCAACGAGCTGAAGTTAAATTTAATTAAACCATGCTCGCCAGAGTGCGATAGGTTTGGCACCCTGTCATCCTCTTAGAGAAGTGAAATAACAACCTCATAAACCTCTTTCTATACAATACACATAAACTATCCTAAGAATCCAGAACAAATCATACAATCAAATGGCGAAATAAGCAAGCATATAGGTACGAAAATGAAACAAATAAGCACCAAAACTAAGCAAATAAAAAATAAGTATTTAATCATAAACATATTTTTTCGTAGAATTCTTACCTTACGTAAGCTTGTTACAGTGCACGAGGTAGGTTACCCTGAGATTTCCCTGTGTGAAGCTCCCGGGTTTGCCAGTGAAGAATTTATTATTCATTGTAAATGATCTCTCAACGTCGCATGAAGTTACTGAAAGATGTGAAAAGCACCACAGTTCTTCTCGAGTGAACTTCTCTTCGATATACGTTTAAGTAGCAGAACGCTTTTAGAAATTTTGCAGGGTGTTTCGTAACCAGGATTTTTCATTAATACATTACTAAGTTTCTCAAAAGCAGTTTTAGCAATACCGTGATTCTCTGAAGACAAGTTTACTGAAAATGCATCTATCAAAGAAAGCGACTGTTCCAGGCTATTATTTCGAGCTTCCAGCTGTGTTATAATAGCAGGTAGTTTGGAGAAACGGTTTAGATGTACTCTATCTTATCTTGGATGCCAGGATTAGCAAAACATTCCTGTGCAGTGACAATACTACTTGCATATTCTACATCTAAGGAGTATAACACTGTTTTTACTTAAAACGTTCCGCCTAGTATGACACAGCCTTTAACCAAGAACCTCATCGAGGTAAAACTGGCTGAGGAAGTAAAGACAAATTTAGAAGGACTTCATGAATTTTTGAGCTCTAATTGGCAGAAGAAAAAAAAAACACTTTCTTTACGCTAGAGACAAGAAGATCCACGTCTGCATATCGGCTTTCAGGGAGACGATGTACACCGTCTGAATGATAAAATCGTGGCTAGGAGTGAAAATTTACTTTTAAATTTACATGAGTTGGATAAAATCAGCTAATTTAATAAAAAAAGTATGACATAAGTAAGCAACCCCGTTTTTCAGCAAAACAAAAAAACAAAAAACAAAACAAAACAAAAAAAAGATTTATAAGCATTTCGCTTAGAAATCGGGCTCTAATAATAAGCCTGGCAGATGCTTTCTTAATTCAGGGCTAATAAGCCAGATTTTAGCACTTATTCATAGTACATTTATACATACAGCATAATTTACAACCAAATTCCTAAATAAAAGTATATGAAATACTACAATTATTTAACATTTTTAAAATAATATATATAAGATAAATAAAACAAAATTTCTCATCAATTTAGTCTAAATAAAACATACCTACTATAACATTGCATTCACATCAAGATCAATCACACAAAACTAAAACTAATACCTGTTAACACCAAATATATAACATTAAACTATTACTATTAAATTAATTAATATTAAATAATTTTATATATTTATTACTAATTTTATCTTTAGGTATTAAGTTTATTATTAACATTTATTATTAATAGTATTATAATGTTTATTATTATTAAATTTATTGTCTATAAATAAAAACTAAACTTCTTAATTTATGAACTATTTTAATTTAAATTTACATATTTATCACAATGTTATACCAAAATGTACAGTTATTCAGTAAACTATACCTGTTAACCAGTTATTAAAAAACTACAAGATACAGAACTCTAAATCGCCGCCGGTTTCGGGTGGTATTTCATATAAACTGGTTACCAATACAAAATCTACGATGAGTGTGTAATATAAAATTCAAGTTGCACATACCGAAATATTTTCAAAAATCAAACATGCAAGTAAAATTAACTTTAGTCAATAAAAGTTTTTTATGTTTAAATGTAATGATAGTTTTTATTATTTAATAATTATCACAAAATAATCCCTTCCTAGGACTTTCTTAGAACGTCTAAACATTTTAAGCCATTTCACTAAATCACTTCTTCCTAACACTTGTATTATTTTTAATTAAATTCACTAATTAATTGAACTATATTTCATTTCAAATCCTATCATTCATTTAATCACTATCACATTCACTGAGTGCGTCTGCAATATTCCTGTCGTCTCCCGAGTCCTGCAACATAGTTTGGGAGGGCCATGGTGAGGACCTGCCACTTTTTGGATATCTCTCGCCTCTTGATGACAGTGATTTGCAGATCAGGATGACCTCCTCTGGAATCGGCCGCGCCGTGGCTCAGTAGTTAGACTGCTTGGCTCTCACCAAGGCGGCCCGGGTTCGATCCCAGGTGACCGCAAAGTGAGATTTGTAGTGGACAACACGGCGCTGGGGCGGGTTTCCTCCGGGACCTCCGGTTTCCCCCGCCATCTCATTCCACCGGTGCACCATCTTCATCTCATGTATCATCAGTGTCACCGCCTGCTGTGCCGTATGTAGTAAAGGCGGGCGTTAAACACTACACACATTTCATTTCCTCTGGAATACCTCTTTCTTCTCTGTCACCTCCTCCCCGTTTTGCCTGTATACTGCACATAACAGAGAGGGATATTGAATATCATTCTCAGTCCTGTTTCTCTATCTTAATATTTAGATCTCCTTTTATCTCTTCTTATAATCCACATAAAGTTCTTCCGTCAATATTAATCTAATTCTAAATCTTTTAGCTCAATCTTATCTGCCTCTTTCTCATCAAGTTCAAAATTGTTGATTATCACTTTCTTTCTCTATTTCTATATGCTGTTCACTTTCCTCGCGTATGTTTAGGTTCTCAGAAGCTCATATAATATTTCTAGTCTGAATTGTTTGTGATCTTCTCTCCGTTAAATTTATAGTTATATTTTCCTCTTTTAGAGGTTGTACGATAGTAATTCCCTCTAGCATGTATGCCAATCTTATTTGCTAAAGCCTCCAGATATTGAAATACTTAGACGTTTATCACGCATGTCAAAAGTTGATGTCCTTGTATGTGTTCTCTCTTCTCAGACGTAAGGTTAGTGTTTCTTTTTTGGCTTTCAAACATAATGTGCTTTGGCGTATCCTATTTAAAGCGTGTATAACAATCATTACTATTAATTTTTTTTTTTTTTCGGTAAGTGCCATGGCCAAATAGTGTATAATTCATTTCGTATTGTTCAGATGTTCGAGATTTAATCTCTCCAAAATATCCGTAAGATATCCGCACCTTCCTATATTTATATTTCTCCATTCATCTTGCCAAATGTGTATTAATCTAGTCCTGTTTCCTGTTTGTAGTACAATAGTGTTCTAATATATCAGCATATGCATTCAGGTTACCTTTTCTTCAGCCAAAAATATCTCCTCGAAGTCTTACTGTTTAGGTTCCAGTTATGACAAAAAGTGCCAAAGTAGGTGTACTCATACATACTTACCTGCCAAAGGTGAAAATAAACTCGCCGAAGAGCTGGGCGCACAAATCAATAAACCCGGACTAATAATAGAGCGAGGGAAGACCCCAGCCATACACTTGGCTTGGGAGGATAACTTCCATTCTAGGAGGGTAAAATGAATAGACGGATTTGCGGACGGATGGAGGTCCGGACGAACCGACAAATGTTACATGAGAAAAATGCCCACATAAACTTAATGTTTCTGCCAAATTTTGTTACCTCATTTCAACTGAACAAATGTTTAAGAAGCTATAGCAATGTTTTATTGCTGTTATTTGTAAATATAAACCCATTACCGCGAGAAACTTATAGTTCCAATTGCATTAGAAGCATAAGAGGACGTTAATGTATACTGAAGTGACTGTGCACAGATATAACGACTACAGTATATCACATCAAAGAAACACTCCGGGGCCTGAGACGCACGGGGTTGGAGAAGCTTCTCACACCCTCACTGGATAGATTTATGACATCCCATGTCAGTTCAGTTACAGACCATTCAATATCCTTCTGACGTTTTCTACTTTGGTGAATAAATCTTATCGGTTTTGGTGTAAAGTCTGTCTAGTCAACGGGTGTGCAGTTCGGACTCAAAGGAACCTGACCTTCCCGCCCACTAATGACCGTCATAAATCTATCTCCACACTTCAGAAATGGAACACTGACGTTGAGGACCAATAGCAACCCTGATTTTTTTTGAAACGACAGTAGCATGTTTACTCCACGTGGAGTCTCAGTTGCCAAAGTTCCAACTTCCAGTTGGTCTGTTTCATTACGTGCAGCAATTCGTTGTGTGTCACAATGTGGAGACCTTGGGAGGGAAATGCAGTGGTAAATGCAAATGAAGTAGTAGATAACGTTCAGTCAAGTGAAAATAATCAAAGTGATGACAATAGTATGAATAAATTGGAAGGTGTTGCTGGGCCGAGTTATGTTACTGGAAAAGCCTCAAAAACAAAGTTATAACGGGAACTCTTTCTAAGTAAATTCAAGCGCTTGTTTTGAACACATATAAATATGTGCTGAAAAATAATCTTGGTAAGGAGCCGTGCAATGAACCTGATGATAAATTCTGGGTATTCACAGAAATACAGTAAGAAATATTGTGAGGAAAGGAATATCAAAGACGCTGATCAAGTGTGAAAACGAAAGGAAACGTTTGTTTAAAGTAGATAATTTCACATGCGATTTAATTCGCCGAGAAATTTATAGATTTCATGCAAAAGGGAGAGCGCCTACCTTAGACGAATTGGTTGCACATTTGCAAGAAATTTGTGATTTTCTTTATGGGCACTGCACTTTGCGCGGCCTCCTAAAGGAGCTGGGTTTCAAATACCGCACTTTGAATAAGATAAGGGTTATTATGGAATCCAGTGGAATTGTAGCTTGGCGATATGTATATATATGTATATTTGTCAAAACTAAGGAAGTTTCGCAATAATGGACATAACAATTTATTTAGACGAAACCTCGTACGATACCCATGACGTATTGAGAAAGGTGGCAACCTTGCAGAACGGTCTGGGAGAAGGAAGGCCGGGGTTGTAAAGCGATTATAAGGGTTCGTCAAAGGAGTCGGCCGACGTGCACACGAGTTAACTAAACGGACTTAACAGAGTGAACAGGGTGCATGTTTTATATTTTTAATGGTTATACTCCTCGTGTAGCATGCGTTCTCTGTCACACACATTCGTTTTCCATCTCCCACTGTGTAAGGGTGGCACTGGATGGCGCATTCCTTTCAAGGACTTGCTTTGCGTTGGTGGACAGTATATTTGTGTTCGTTAATTTACTGAGTTCTGATCAAGGTGGCAAGTGCTTATAATGTGGTTATTAATATTATATGTAGTATAATGTTGGGCTTCGTGTTATATTTGCCACAACTATTTGTAATACACAGCAGCTGAGGACTTTTCTCTAAGTATTGGACTGGTAAGGTGTTATGTAGTAATTCTACACTGTGGAAATAATCACATCCGAAGTAAACTGTAAGACGATAATATACTTTTACTAAATAGTTGTCAATATTTGCTACACCAAACGGCCATAGTGACAATTATATAGTCCATTTTTTAACTATCGCAAAAGGAACCAACACCTAACACGTGGTTTAGTCTACGTAGAGAAGATGCTCTGAATTATCGATTGGCCAAACTCAGATGTGAATCGTTTCCTACTGGATAGAAGAGGAATCAAAAAATTACTACAGCCAATGAAGAATGCGACTGAGTACCGTAGCTTAAAATGGAAAAATAACAGAAATTACATATCTCACACTTAAATTTACGGTTCCTCTAAGGATGTAAGAGGAAGAGTGACATTAAACTATCACTTCCCAAAGCTAGAGAAACTGAAGTTATTTTAATAAAAATGGATTCAAAGAATTCAATTAAAGTATATGTTAAGCAGTGTTAAGATGAAAAAAAAATGTGTGCCTTAAATTTTTATCAAATGATGTTATAATCGCTCTATATTGTCGCGAATACATTGTTGCGTTGAGGCGGCACGGCCAAGGCGTTCAAAGAGACCGACAGTGCACTGCGGAGATAAAAGCTTGCCGAAACGGTGGGGGGAGGGAGACCGATTACTGGACAGTTCGTCTTTCTTCTAACACCGTCCTGATTGTTTGAGAACATTCTACGAATTTCCGGAATAGTGAGTAGCTATAAAAGGAAGCCGCCGCCCGCCACTCGGACAGACGGTAATTGGACGCGTGCGCGTGAACAGCTGTTGAGCTGTGTATGTGACGTAATTCTAGACTGCAAAGGTTGATAAAAGTGTGTTTCTACGGACATAAAGAGCAATTTTTAGTGTTTGTAACCTGGACTATTAATTTCACGAACACACAAAGTCACAATTGGTGTCAGGAGTGAGACATTACGACGATGGAGTCTGCATTGGCACAGATTCTAGAGAAGTTGGAGACGGCAAATAACAACTTGGCCGCGAAGATGACCGAATTATCAACGAAGACGGAGGCGGCAAATGACAACCTCACCGCGGAGCTGAAAGAAATCAAGACGGCTAACGGCAACCTCACCGCCGAGATGAAAGAAATGAAGACGGCTAACGACAACCTCACCGCCGAGATGAAAGAAATGAAGATGGCTAACGACACCCTCACTGCTACGTTAACCATGGAAATGAGAGCAGCGAACGACAGTCTGGCCAGGGAAATAAGGGTGGCGAACGAGGCCCTTGCCGCCAAATTTGAGGAACAGTTGTCCGGTTTAAGGCATGACGTCACGGAGCTGGACAAGCGGATGGGCCAAGTGGACGAGCGCGTGGTAGACCTGGCGAACCATGATAATGACCTGGAACGAAAGTCCGACAGTAACGCTAAGTCCCTGAACGCTATGGGGAAGACGTCAAAGACCTGGCGAACCGCGTCATCAACCTAGAGGGAAAGGCCGAAAGTAACACCAAGTCCCTGAACGCCATGGTGGAGGACATCGTCGGCAGAAGGATGAAAGTTTTAAAGGCCGACGTGTCGGGACGCGACACATCTGCGCGCGTCAAACCACCAAAATACGACGGCACGTCCGCGTTCGAAATTCTTCCGCCGTCAATTCGACACGGTGGCCAAGCACGACAGTTTATTGCAGAGGTTCCACTCCAATTAGTCCTGGACCCGTAGGACCAAGGACCCGGGTCTCCTCTAACCCGTGGGTGTCGGGAACACACTGCCCCCTTGAGTCCAACCCAATCCGAACAACTTCCCGACGGGAGGGGCTCGGCAGTTCGGCCCGAGGTTACTCTAGTAACGTCAGAGATACCTTGAGTGCTAAGGGTCCGCAGCGCGGCCAAGGAAAAGTGTTCACCAGAGGAGGAGGCTGCACAGCCAATAGCCAGCCTCCAGGGACGGGCCGCTAGGTCTCGGACGCGGTTCAGACAGCGGCGGTGCCCAAAGACATCTGGGAGGCTCTGGAAAACAGCTTCGGGAGCCACCGCTTGGCCGCAGCCTACCGCAGCCAACTGAAGTTAAGGACGCAGAAGCCAGGGGAGACGCTGCAGGGGTTCGCCCTGGCAACTGAACAACTGGCCAGCAAAGCTTTGGTCGACCTCCCACCTGAATTCGTATCCCGGGAAGCCGCCTACACCTTCGTTGACAGGGTACGAGACGTTGAGGTACGTCAGCGCCTAATGCTCGGCGAATACAAAACCATCCACAAGACGCTAACCGCAGCATTGAAGATGAAGGCGGACAAGGTGACGGCTGCTCCGAAGTCGAGAACAAGGAGTATCCGCTACGAGACCGAAGACCTGCCAAGGGACGCCGGCGAAGACCAGGTGGCGTGTGTTGGGAATGTGGATAGCCGGAACACCTGGAGAGAGACTGCCGAAACCAGGAAGAGCAGCCGGAAGAACGAGTAAACCCCGGCGTGGCGAGGAGCACGTTGGCGCCGTCCATACCATCTCCTAGAGTGACACTGCGCGCCGTCAGCCGACGGATGGATGACAGCCTCATCGCGGACGGTTGGGTGAGACGGAAGCCGTGCCAGGTGCTGGTGGACACCGGGGCAGCCGTGACCGTCATCAGACCTGAGGGTTTTCCGTCGAGGAAACTAAGCCGACCGTAACAGCTTGTGACGGCATCGGGTGACACCTTGCCTGTGGAGAAGAAGGCCCTGCTGAAGTTGACTTTGGGAAGGAGTGCCGTGCGTCAGTAGGTGTTCGTCGCGATGGTGGTTGAGGAGGTGATACTGGGACTGGACGCCCTCAGGAGCCACGAGGTGACAGTCGACGTCGGCAGGAAGGTCCTGCGGCTCAATGGAGAGGTCATACTCCGGCAACCCGAATAACGCCTGGGAATCTGCAGGGTCGTCCTGAGGGAATACGTGGTTGTCCCCGCGAGAAGCGAGGTGGTGGTGACGGTGCAACTGGAAGGCCAGCAGACAAGGAACATGACGCTACACTAGAAGACGCCTGTGCACGGACTTTGTGTAGCCAGGACTTTGTTACCGTGCCGAGAGGAGATGCCGGTGAGGCTGCTCAACCAAACAGACGCCGATCACGACGTCCAGGCCAGGATGGAGTTGGAGACGTGCGAGCCCGTGGTCAGCGTAACACCAATCGATCAGACCCATGAGCCGGTGCCAAGGCAACACCTGGGTCCCCGGCTGGAAGGTTTAGTGGAGAGGGCGACCGACTACCTAACCGCAGAATAGCTCGAGAAGGTTCGACAACTGCTGAGACGATACCAGCGAGTCTTCAGCCAAGATAACAGCGACTACGGCCGCACGGAACCGCACAACACCCCTGCATCTGCAGTCGGACGGCATGGTGGAAAGGTGCATTAAGACCTTAGAAGAACATCTGAGGAAGGTCGTGGCCAACCGTCAGCGAAACTGGGACGTCAAGGTGCCACTGTTCCTGCTGGCCTACCGCTCGACGACACACGATACCACTGGGATGACACCAGCCAGTTTAATGTTCGGCCGAGAGTTCCGTGACCTGGCATTTGGGAGCCCCCCCCCCCCGGAAGGGAAACAGCCAGCAACCGAGTATGTGGAGAACCTGGTGGGCCGTCTCCACGACATCCATGAGATGGCTCGTCAGAACATCCAGAAGGCGAGTGACCGCATGAAGACCCGATACGACAGGCAAGCCAACAGCCAAGGGTTCCAGCAAGGTGACTTGGTCTGGTTGTACGGCCCTACCCGGAACAAGGGACGCTGCCCGAAGCTTCAACAACCATGGCAAGAACCGTACTGGGTGGTAAAGAGGATTAATGACGTGGTCTACTGCATCCAGAAGGTGCCCCGAGGAAAAATGTTGGTGGTACACCTGGATCGTCTGGCCCACTACGATGGTGCTGTTCGGGACGACCAGCCTTGAGGAGGGAGCAGTTTCGCGAATGCATTGTTGCGACGAGGCGACGCGGCCAAAGCATTCAAAGAGACGGGCAGTGCACTGCGGAGATAAAAGCTTGCCGAAACGGTGGGGGGAGGGAGACGGATTCCTGGAGAGATGGTCTTTCTTTTAACACCGTCCTGAGTGTTTGAGAGCATTCCACGAATTTCCGGAATAGTGAGTAGCTATAAAATGAAGCCGCCGCCCGCCACTCGGACAGTCGGTAATTGGATGCTTGCGCGTGAACAGCTGTGTGAGCTGTATATGTGACGTAATTCTTGACTGTAAAGGTTGAAAAAGTGTGTTTCTAGGGAAATAAAGAGCAATTTTTAGTGTTTGTAACCTGGACTTTTAATTTCACGAACCCACAAAGTCACAATATTCTGGAAGTACTTAGTGTAACTCCGAAACCATCAAACGAGAGATACCTATACAGTTTGGCCTTTGTGTACCTTGTTCAGTTCTAATTCCGGGGCCCCACGTGGAGGCAAGCTACTAGTACAATCTAACAAGGTCTCCAAGCATACTAACGTGAAATCTGCGTCAGCAAAACTTGCATGCTTTTATGTAAAAGCTTCTTCTTTTATATACAAGATAGAATGTGTAGAAACTAACACTCCTTTGCAAATATGTATCCTGGAAGGATTCCAGCGGAGCGGAAGTGACATTATTATTGAAGTAACTCGACGGAGATGTAAATGTCTTGGAACACTCCGGTGACATGGAAGTAACATTATTATGGATGTAAATCTGACGGAGATGAAGCAAATGTCTTAGAACTACTCCGGTGACGTGGAAGTAACATTATTATGGATGTAAATCTGACGGAGATGAAGCAAATGTCTTAGAACTACTCCGGTGACGTGGAAGTAACATTATTATGGATGTAAATCTGAAGCAGATGTAGTAAATGTCTTGGAACTGCTCCTGTAATTGGAAGTAACATTATTATGAAAGCACGTACATAACTCCGACAGAGTTAGAAATAAGGGGTTGCCAGTTCTGAATTTTAGAATGGTTACTTCTAGTGATTGGTGGAAGGTATCAAAGTTGTTTCAAAGGGATGCTTCCTCATTCGAAAGTGTGAAGTGGCCATTCCAAAATTCGGGGCCCACGTTTTTTTACTTCCAACGCAGTTGGAGTTCCCATTATTCTCCACGCCTCCAATTGCCATTGCCATTCCATCATGCAATCTGTTTTGGGTCTAGCGTAGATATTAGTTGGAAGTGGTCATTACTCGGGTATGATTTCAATTACGCATAAAAGAGATATCAATGCAACCTGCGCCACGTTGTGATTTTAAAAAAAGGTTCAAATAAATTAATATTTACAATTCTGACAAAAATAGTGATAAGAACAAGCTGGATATTTATAGAAGGGAATGTACTTAATATTGTAAAATATGTAAATTTAAACGAACACATCTGCTGAACGTTAAAAAATTGCAAAAATATACAAAAGTTTTTTATACTGTAATATCAATTATACTCCTACAAGGAAAGCCCAATTTGTAGATAAATTTCCACCTACTCATACTTCCCACGTTATATGGCAGTTATACTAATAAGAAAATATTGGAGTACGTCTGAATAGTAAACATTAAAATTTAACTCCCAAAAGCGGCGTTTTATACTGACTGTGAAATTTAATCTTAACCTCGTCCCCGGACTTGGGTTTATCCTATTTCTCCTTCTCACACAGACGATTGCTGGAATGCTAATTTTCATACCGCTTTTTACTTTTCTTCATTTGCTTTCATTCCATTCCATTGTCATCTTCGAGATGTGTGTCGATAAAATGGCCCGGTTGCCTACGCATTTAAATATTCCCCTTTGTGCATATTCTTTACCATTTACACTTTAGTTTTGCGTGTAGTAGTGTTTAACGCCCGCTTTTACTATATACGGCACCGCAGGCGATGACACTGATGATACATGAGATGAAGATGGAGCACAGGTGGAATGAGATGGTGGTGGAAACAGGAAATCCCGGAGAAAACCCACCCCAGCGCCGTGTTGTCCACCACAAATCTCACTTTGCGGTCGCCTGGGATCGAACCCGTGCCGCCTTGGTGAGAGCCAAGCGGTCTAACCACTGAGCCACGACGCGGCCCTTTAGTTTTGCGGTTAGAGCATTGAACCGTACGCACTATTTTATTTGTCTCAGCAGTTTAACTATGACTATGAGACAAATTAATCTGAGATAGTCGTCCATTGTTTATTCATTATCACTCAAAGATTTTACACCACACCTCAGAAGTAACTTATTATTTATTTTCTGGTACAATATTACGCGAAGTGACGTCAGTAATATATTATATTACCACCATAACAAAATTTTGTGATCATAATTTTCTTAAGTAGAGATGTATGTATACCTGTAAAAGATATATTTGTTACGTACAAAAAAGAAAACCACACGATATACTTTATCAAACACGGCGCAGCTTCCACTTCAGCTATTTCGTAGACAAAACTGGAAAATCCGGTCAGTTAGACATACGAGTCAGTTGGAGAATTTAATGTCATGTCGGCATGTTGGCCATAGTGGCTCAGTGGTTTAGAGCAACCGGATGGAGACCGGGAGATCCGTGGTTCAAATCCCGGCTATGGCATTGAATTTTTCAGTCTGGCTCTACTCATCCAAACCTTAGCCTACACACGATTAGTGTGAAAGAAATGATTATTTCCGAAAATCCGGTGTTATTTGCATCTTATCAGGCAATTCAGCACTTCACTGCGCGATAACACATTCATGGACAAAGACATTCTCCTGAGTCTACAACAGCAAGTACCCTCTACGATATTAAGTAAAATTATTTTTGAAATTGATGCCATCTATCATCTGAAGATTCTTTGGAAAACCTTGTTGCTTGGTACCCCTGTGTGTAGATTACATCATCATCATCATCATCATCATCATCATGCTCGCTTTGGATTGTTTCTCTTTGTACCTACTTTATCTATTCTGTACTAACATTGCCATAAACATTATGTCGGTCGTCTATTTCCACGTTATCAATAATATTAATGTTTAAATAGTTACATCCTTTCCTCCATTTTGTGATGGAATAATGTTCCCATCTCTGCTGACTGCCGAGTTGTTTCAAACTATGTCATCATCACGTGATTATATAAAGCATATTACACATTCGGTTTGATGATCTGTGCAGTTATAATCTGCTCGCAGTTTACACCCTTCTTGTTATATGTAGTATGTGAGCGGTAAAACTTGAAGTTAAATTGAACTTGATTCCAATTTCTATAGTGAAGTGGGTCCATCGACAGCAGTAAAACAGAAAGTCCATGGGGAAAAGACCCTAGAAGCAAAGAAAAGAAATACATAAAATCGTGGTTGGGCATAGGAGAGGATAGAAATTGGATGCGATGAAAGAGGCAAGTTTAAAGTTTCTGAATTGCGAGCAAGCAACACTAAAATAGACAACATAAGTGTATAAAAGATACATCGGGTGTTGTCAAAGTAATTTGCAGGCTTTTTGTTCAAGAGAGCTAGTGGCATAATAATCGCGTTAATGCACTTAATCATTGAGAATGACGAGAACTTCAACTGCTAATTCTTAGAAAATTAAAGACTTCGCACTTTATATATTATTAAATACTTCGAATATACTCGTTAGTGATGCTATGATGAAACAACAAATGTTCACATAACGGACCATTTGGGATGGAATAGAGTATCCCCGATAGGAGAATTAAACGGCATCTTACTAAAGTGTCAAATATTTTATTTTTCCGACATATAGTTCATTTATGTTGCTAACACGAGTCTTTTTCTGAAGCTCATTTTCTGGGTTCTTAGAGCCTCAAAGTGTGTATTTCACAGACGTTTTGTGTGGAATACATTAAATACCTACTTCTTCTATCCAGTATAGGTAAGTGAGAGAAAGTAAAAAAGAAATCTACACTATTAATACACTCCCATCTAGATCGTGGAAGAATGTGACTTAGACGGGAGGGGAACAATATTTTCTAGAGTAGGGACACAATATCACTCAATTATAGAAAACGGGTTAAAACATTTTACGTATGTAACCCTGTAACTACAGTTGTTGAGCCAGAGGTACTACTCCCATTAGTCCTGAACGCGTAGGAACTGGACCCGGGCCTCCTTCAACCAGGGAGTAACCGAGCTGTCCCAAAGGGCGCTCGGCGTCCTCCGTGGGGCTTTCCATAGGGCAAGACCTAGAGACTAACAAGCCCCCCCCCCCATCTGGTCCTATGGACTCAAGACGGGATGGAAGTGGATACGCCACTTACGCGCGTCAACACTCAAGGTGAAGACTACCGATATGACCTCGGTGGGGGCGCCTGGTGATCTAGCACACCTTCTACTAGCTTTGCAGGCTAGTACCCGGGAGACTTAATAACCCTGTAACTACAAGTTTCACAAATCCTATTTTGCATTATACTAACCATTTAAAAACAATCCATTAATGCTATTTATAAATGCTTTCATTTATGAGCCGCCTTTAACATTTATGGTCACATAGGTGACATTTCTTTCCTTGAGAAGAATCGCTCATCTACAATGCTGGAATGCTGTTAACTCCTTGCGTAACGTTGGGTTTGCTTTATAAACCTTATATTGGCATAAACATTTACATTCTCACTCGTTTTTCCAGGCTTTTGGAAAGGTAAGGAATAATGTTGTCTACAAAGGCATTCTGCTCTTCCGCGGGGAATTGAACTCGGGATCTCTGGTTTTGGGACCCAGCATGCCAACCACTAGATAATACAGAAAGACACACGCAGTTTCCCTAATCGTGAATGAAGTAGGCGTTTCGCTATAAACTCTTTCAATTTGAACGACATAAATAAAGTAAACGAACACAAATATCCTGATGATGGGAGAGATGCACACTCCCGAAACGTCGATGTCTAATCGTCTTTTCACCTGTCTTGCTGCCCGAGAAGAAATTGAGCATAAATCGGTTATGTTCGTAGATGTATACTGTCATGATTGCCATTTTAACACGTTTCTCACTTCGAAGATTTCTAAGGCTATATTAGTCCAATATGACGAAAGATTAATTAGTATCACAAAGCAAGTACCAATTACCTTGCAGCTGAGCTATTAACTACATGGCATTGGAAACTATGCCAGAATCCTTGGAGTAATGACTTTAACAGAACCTAATTCATAATTTTTAGATAAAACTTCTACTACTATAGTACCCAAAAAGTAAAATATATAAAATAAAATCTATATGTTAGGTAAAAGTCACAAATATTGGAGTAAACGTGTAGCAACAGGATATAAATTACAATGTTTTACACAAACTACTGTGGTGTAAACATGCAACTAAAGTAACTGATAACCAGCTACTTTACACACAAATTACAGCAAGTACGTATATTACATTCACTGGCACATAGAGTCAGATACTTTAAAAGTACGCCCGGTGCCATACATTAAGCTGGAATCATAATCGTTTTAAGTGATTTCTGAGCTTTATTGGTTGAAATCTGGTAGATTGCGAGTACGAAGAAGCAGGCACCGATTGGGTAATTTGTCTCTCTAATCTTTTTCCTCTTCTAACAAAGCAGATTGGTATTAAGTGTCCACTGCCTATGTCAATTAGGTTACAACTGGATCATAGTATATCACATGGCAAAGCGAGGGGGCGTACAAAAAAAATACAGATGTTTACGTGAGGTTATCGCACATACACAGTGAGGCTTGTTCTGTTCAGATGGAATTAAGTCTTCTGGACAGCAATTTGTCATACATCGGCAGACGCGAGAAATCATATATAACGTGATTGAATATTGTGACAAGGATAAAGAAGAGGGAAACAAAATCCCATTCTGATTTCTCAGTAGATACTGCTGATGAGTTGTCTGGGATTGTACCAATAGCATTTTAATCCTCCAGGTAGGTACGATGAATCAAAGTCAACAGAATTGTTGTTTATCTTTCATTTCCGTTTCATGTTTTGTATTCAGTAACTACGTCGAGGGGGAGGTCTATTTTATATGACGTGATGTGAACAAAATCTTTGAATATGTCGTTATTTTTATTTTTATTTTCATTCAGATTCATTATTGTTAAACTAACATGGGATTATGTGTCATTAATAATGGCAATAATAGCACCTAAAATTATATACACAGTTTTGTATAGCTTAATATTTTGATGCATATAAATCATGTGTTTATATTAGGGCAATGGCTATTTGGACAGATTGATCACGCTTCAGAGAATTAGTTTTAGTTACTATGTATTTCCTATAATTACAGAAATTATTTCATGAGAAAAGTTGTAGTTGTTGAATTTACGTCCTCCAACGTTAAGTTATATCGGACGATGAATGGGATGGGTGAAATGATGCTCAAATGAGCCCGGGGTCCATAGAGCTTAGTTACCCGACATTCGTCTTTCAGGAAATAAGGGACATTTCATAAGAAAAGCTTTTCATTAGAGGTTGTTGTTGTTGTTTTGTGTGTGTGTGTGTGTGTGTGTGTGTGTGTGTGTGTGTGTGTGTGTGTGTGTGTGTGTGTGTGTGTGTGTAACTAGAGGACTAAAATAATTGATATTTTTGGCAAAAGGGATGGATTACTAAAACAAGAAGCTCAGTGCTGATGATCTGTATACCACAATAATGACAATGACAGTGAGATATATTTCACTGACGGAAAATTGCAGATGATATATTTGACATTATACCTTTTCCAGTTGAGTAAATCACCGTTTCAGAAAGTATTCCCGTTGTACAGATTGAGCACCCTAGAAAGTTAGTTATATGACCGTGCATTTCCTATAGTTGCAATAGTCATTTAATAACAAAAGCGTAGTAATTTAATTGGTTGATGGAAATTAATCGTTTCTTCACATTAGCCGTCTATAGACTAAGGTTTTGGATAGACCGAGTCAAATTATTGTTCGTTGATAAATTTAGTTAATTGATGGAAATTAATCGTTTATTCACACTAGCCGTGTATAAGCTAAGGTTTTGAATATATAGAGTCAAACTAAACATTTCGATGCCACGGCCGGAATTTGAACCACGAATCTCCTGGTTTCCGTCCAGTCGCTCTTACCCATTGAGCTACCATAGCCAACGTGCCGCCATGACATTAAATTCTGCAATTGACTCATATGTTTTCCCGGTAAACTACTAAGGGCTCTCGTATTCGAGACACACCGTTTGAGGCGACTTACTATGGTAAGCACTTGAGTCACAGGCTTGAACCACGTGTCCTAGTTTCCTGGTTTAATGTCATGACGGCACGATATCAGCATTGTGCTTCCTGAAAGCAGGTTTGTCTAAAGAAAAAGAAAAACTGTGGCCTCCGCGGTTACCGGATATAACATGCAGCGATTTTTATTTATGGGGAGCTCGGAAAAATAAACTTTATGCAACCAACCCTCGGACAATAGAGCAACTTAAAGAGAAAACATTACTAATAAGGTAAATAACATCCCGCCTCAAGAATTACAAGGTATCAATCAGAACATTATTGTAATAGCGCAGCGATGCCTGGATGCCGGTGTAGGGCACTTTAAACACTTAAAACCGGTGAGTTTGGCCTGTCCCTATTTACCCTATAACTACATAGGAAGTTGCTTGGTTGGGGAATTAACATACTATAATGCAATGTGATGAATGCAGTGAAGAGTACCGGTTTTAGGTGGGACACCTTGTATAAGGAAGATGATCGCGGTCGCGGTCCGCTTAGGGCAGGACCAATAATAAAAATAATTAATAATAGCAATAAAGAATTAACAATAATAATACCAATAAAGCTAATAATAACCCACTGGAACATTCAGGCTATAAGCAAGCATATCTAAAGTCTCCGAACATTTTTGGACACTGGTTCCCACACCCTAACCTGACCGGAAACATTACCTATTGTCTAAGCCCAAGGTAGTGAGAGGCACCGTCCCTTCGAGTCAACGGCCGCGCCGTGGCTCAGTGGTTAGACCGCTTGGCTCTCACCAAGGCGGCCCGGGTTCGATTCCAAGTGACCACAAAGTGAGATTTGTAGTGGACAACACGGCGCTGAGGCGGGTTTTCTCCGGGATCTCCGGTTTCCCCCGCCATCTTATTCCACCGGTGCTCCATCTTCATCTCACGTATCATCAGTGTCACCGCCTGCGGTGTCGTATGTAGTAAAAGCGGGCGTTAAACACTACACACACACACCTTCGAGTCAGGGTTCTCTCTTAGAATCCGCAAACGTGGTAATCACAAAAGGCTACATGATTTATACTGGGCATTTGCAAACGTGAGCTTGTATCTCACCCTGAGAAAAGAGAAAGCTACTTTTTAGATTAGGTTCAAAACTGGAGTATTCAAACAATGATCTAAGTTGGGATAGGTACCAGCTAATAGAAAACTAATATTTGGTGCCGGAATTTTTTTCAAACTCCAAAAATACCTAGAGAGGGGCAAATCCAGGAGATGGCGGATCCGTGATTTTGATAGCAGGGACAGTCTCTCTTGGTCGGGGGCGTAGTGAAGTCGCGTCGTAAATATCATTGCAGCAAGAGTACCTAGAATACACAACACATGGATCCGTGAGTTTGATAGCAGAAACACTCACTCTCTCTCAGTCGGGTGGTAGTGAAGTCACGTTATATATACAAGTGCGGTAGGAATACACCGAAAACACAACACGTATAAAGAACTCTATCGTTACTGCCAAACACATCACACGAGTCTGCAAACAGCGACTTTCCAGGTGGCGAGTGAGGAACCTGATTACAATTGTGAATAAATCGATCATGGAACAGTCGAGGTGTTTTCTTCGCTAATCACACCACACCCAGTCAGGACGTATCCCAGACTCTGGAACAGAAGAGAGCCCATGCAGAGCGAACCCCGAGGAAAACCCCGACCTGTCCAGTAAACCTCCTGCATCCGTAACGCTCAACCGTCACCTTCCCTACTTTATGAGGCGTTGAGTGCTGGGAGGACCTAACCAGGTTCCTAACGGGCAAGGACCGCCACAACACGCTTATGCATTATTGTAAAACTTTTGCTTATGTGAGTATCTTTAGATTTCGGAGAAATTTACGTCATCTTGAATAAAGATGCGGACGTTCTGCTCATCTTGTCGTGAGGTTCTACTGGGGTTGCAAAGTTGCCCATGCGAAACTGAAAATATTGCTATAGTTCATATAATCTAAAACCAGCAACCCGGCCAAGATATCTGTGTGACACTTTTGTAGCGTGGCCGCATAATGACATTCTTGAATATCTTCACCGCCTCGACCTACATATAAACAATCTACAAGTTAAATGGAAGGGAATGGAAACTTCTTTTTCTAGATTTTATGGTATACAACGAGATGAAGCCACCACAATTTAAATTATGTATATAGAAAACCCACACATCCAAATCGATGTTAGAACGTCTCCTCTCATCATCCAACTGCCGCATAAAAGGGAATGATGAACACATTGTTCCCAACAGCCAACTGTATATGTGACCCGGAGCTCATTAGCGAAGAAATGGAGCACTTAAATAATATTCTAAAGCAAAGGGTTACTCCCACAGAGAAATGCATGAATATGAGGTAATGCTAATACGTTAAATTACCAGAAGAATAACAAAGAAGACTCTGGAAGAACGGACATATATACTGGACCGCCTTTCCGCATATCCGAAGCGTAACCGACCAGATTTCAAACTTCCTCACAAGCTACATCAGAATATGCTGCTGCTCAACCAGAACCTCAGATCTCCTCTTCGACCAGCTAAAGATACTAGTAATCCCCTCTAATCTTAAGACGTATGCAGAATTAGAAGCTAATTTGGAAATTGCCTATATTGACCAAATTGGCAGATCCACCACAACACTTAAGAAAGAGCATATACGCAGCTTAAAACTAAACCAAACTGAAAAATCCGCATTACCAGAGCCTTTGATTACAACCAGTCACCACATCGCTTATGATGATACAGAACTTCTAGCTTCCTGCAGCTGCTTGTCCAAGAAGATGATGAAATCTCAAAAGAAAAGAAAAACGTCAGTAAGGACAGCGGAAAGCAACTAAACAACACTTGAAAAGACCTTGCTCGCAGCCCTACTATTATTAGCCAGAGGTCAATCGGTGAGGGGTAAGAAGCAGTACTAAGACACCATGTCGAAATCGAACCTCACTGTAACAGTTTTGGCCACATAAAGGGCGAGAAAGAACCAAGAATATTAAAATAACCTAAGATAAATAACAAAGGAAAGGTCAAGAGAGCTAATCTAGAAATCCATCAAGAACCAGATACAACGGCAGCAACATCAATCGGTTTTCAGGCAGCCAATCAGTAACATAGGGCCGGAGTCTCAAGGAAAATGCTGACGTATACGCGGTAATAACAGTACCAAGATCGGCCATAGGGCACCAGTTCGCTAATTTCAAGGTAACGGTGGCAGCTCCAGTGAATGCTGAAGCCTATTACACGCACTCCACGAAATACTTGCACAAGCTCTCACACAATACTTAGCACACACCTCTCCAAATTTCCAAGGTCGTAAGAAGGGCATTCATCCCTCGCCTGGATTAGCTCTCCTGATACCAGCCTATAGATCCCTTCTTCCAATACACAGATACTGCCTCAGGCTTATCTTTCAATTACTTTTCCTTCCTCCTCGTGGAAGGTTTTTAGAGGGTATGGAGATATTAGCGAGTCCCACAGTACCAGCTTCACTGGTTTGGGTAAAAGCATGCTGTCGCTCCACGTTAGAAAGAGAGATTAACCCTAGGCCTTACCGAGTGGGATGGCTCAGACGGTTTTATCTGTAGCCCGCATTCGGGAGGCCCGGGTTCGATTCCCGTGGCCGACCTACCTGACCCGTGGTTTTTTCGGGGATTTTCCCGAGTCACTAGGCGAATACTGGGTAAGTTAATTACATCCCCCGAATTACCTGTCCCTCCATTTCACCTCCGTTATCATTTCATATCCTATCTCATCTGTGGTCTCTTTCAGGGTAGAAGTGTCGGCGGGTGTCTCGGCGGTGCATGGCAGGATTATATGCTCTGAGTGAACCACTTCCTCCTTCGGTAGGCTGGTTGTCTCCTCTGCTGGGACCATTTCGGGTTAGGGTGTGGGAACCAGAGTGTCCAAGAATGTTCGGAGACTTCAGATATTCTTCAAAGAACCATGCCAATAGTATTGGATATTTAAGAAGAACGAATGGGGAATACACTAAGCGTCAAAAGGAAAGTCTAGATTTGCTTATGAAGACTCTCTTCCCTGACTCTGATATAGTTGAAGAGCAAGAAAAGGCCCACGAATTAGGACCTTCTTCTCAAGGATACAGCAATAGGACCAAGAACCTAGCTGGCCGTATCTTCAACTCTAGTCATATTAAACGGGCGTTAAACTCATTTAGGTCGTACAAAGCAGCAGGAGCAGATGGGATCTTTCTAGCTGTGCTACAGAGAGTTCTGTCCCAATTTTGGGAAGACTTTTTCACGCAAGCCTCAGACTAAATTATATTCCTCAAATATGGAGGACGGTTAGGGTGGTATTCATACCACCCGCCTCGGTAGCGTAGACGGTAGTGTGTCTGCCTCACGTTCAAGAGGTCCCGAGTTCGAATCTCGATCAGGGTGAGTTACCTGGATAAGGTTTTTCCGGGGTTTTCCCTTATACTTCAAGACGAATGTCGGGTAGCTCTAAGCTCCATGGACCCCGGAGTCATTTGAGCGTCATTTCACCAATTTAATTCATCGTCCGATATGACTTAACGTTGGAGGACGTAAATTACAACAAAAAACAAACAAAACAAAAAAATGCATACCGTCCTATTATTCTAAGTTCCTTTATACTTAAAAGTATGGAGAAGATCTTAGACTATTATATTAGAAGCAAAATATTAATCAAGGGGACGCTTCAAAAAACACAATTTGCCTATCAAACAGGCAAATCAACAGTATCGGCCCTTAATCTTGTTACGAATTTTGAAAAGGGGCTTAGGTATAAGAAATAGCTCTCTGCGCCTTTCTGAATATTCAAGAGGCTTTTGATAGCCTCACGTATGAATGCATTAAAAAGGCTATAGAAGCAAAGGGAATTGACCCCGCCATAATCAAATGGATATTAACCATGCTACAATGCCGCAATATTACAGCCAACCTCGGAAGTGAAGAAATCAACATAAGGTCCAACAAGGGATGCCCCCAAGGAAGGGTGCACTCGTCCCTGTTATGGACCTTGGTGATGGACACACTTCTCGAGAAAATGACTCTCGCTGGAGTGGAAGTTCAAGGTTATACAGATGACTTGGTCATTATAAATAGAGGGAAGGATGAGACCATTTTGATAGAGCTCCTTCAAAATGCCCTCAATCTTGTAAACGACTGGTGTAATGGGGAACGGTTGCCCGTGAACCCCAACAAAACAGTCATTATACCATTCACGAGGAAGAAAAGGCTATTCTTCACAGCCCCAAATTTCGATGGTGTAACACTTGAACTGCAGAAACAAGTCAAATATCTGGGTCTAATTCTGGACAGCAGATTGATATGGAATCCCCAGTTAGAAAGAATCTGTGGGAGGGCTCTGGCGGCAACCAGAACTAGCTGCAGACTTTTTGGCAAAACATGGGGTCTTAAGCCTCATATGATCCTTTGGGCATATATGGCTATAATAAGACTTATGGTCAGAATGCCTCTTTGGTACGGTGGTCAAAAGTAAAGCAGAAAACAGCAATAGCCCATCTGCAGAAGGTGCAAAGGCTGGTCAGTTTATGCATAAGTGGTGCTATTAGCACATGTCCTACTGCCGCCATGGAGGCACTTATAGGCCTAACGCCTCTGTATATTGAGGTTGAAAGAATGGCCTTAAATAGTAGTGCCTTTCAGCTGCAAAGAAGTACGATATTTAAAGCTGGTGACCTATTAGGTCACATGGAAATTCTCCGGGAAATCAAGGAGGAAAATATCATAACGTTAGGGGACTGGATGTTAACCCAACCTAGTTTTTATCTCTCCTTCACCGTTAGGGTTCCTGAGCGGTTGAACTGAAGAGAGCCCATATATGAGAATAAGTCATCCGTATGGTAAAAATGGACGGGAAAACTGGAATTGGGGTTCATGGACCATATTTTAGCTTTTCTAAAGCCCTGGGTATCAGCACCTCCATTTTCCAAGCGGAAGTTCATGCCATAGAAATCAGTGCCCATGAGAATGTCAGAAGAGGCATTCGTGGTGCTAATGTCTATATTTTATCAGACAGTATAGCTGCGTTAAAGGCCCTTGGTAATTGCACCATTGAGTCAAAGCTTGTAAATGACTGTGTGAGGATTTTAAATCAGCTGGCAAAACACAATAAGGTTACCCTTGTGTGGGTGCCAGGACATGAAGGAGTCGAAGGCAATGAAATTGCTGATCGCCTTGCCAAAGAAGATGTTATTACCCCTTTTATTGGCCCTCAACCTTTCTGTGGCTATATCAAAGATAAGATAAAGGCCTGGGAAATCAAGAAAGTCAATCGCTATTGAGGAAATGTTCCAAAGCAGGATCATGTAAAGGAGTTCATTAAACGCTCTGCAAAGAGATCCAAGAGAATCCTCCTCTCAACAAACAGGAGTTAAGGCTAATAATTGGCCTTCTAACTGGACACTGCCCTCTAAGGGATCATCTCTATAAGATGGGCAAGATTGGGACGAATATTTGTAGATTCTGTAACGAAGAAAAAGAAACGGCAAGACATATTCTTTGTGAGTGTGAAGCCATTGCCTGGAAAAGATTAAGGCATCTGGAGTCGGGTTTTCCAACTCCAGGACAGATTGCCTTACTAGCACCACAAAAACTAATAGGCCATTTTAATAGCCTTAATATAAGCTGGGACTTGTACAGTAGGGTAATGCACAATAGATCTATTAGGTCGCAGTGCTAAGAAGTCGGGAGGGCTTTCACTACCCCTTTTCAATCATCATCATCATCTCTCCGCTTCTAATTGACACAAACATAGCAGAGATGCCCAAGGCCAAGGTTGATACGTTTTCGTTCACTACCAACTACAAGTTCACTACCAACCCGATAAGAAACCTAAGTGAATTTACATTGGAAACTGAATATAAAGCCGACAATGTAGGCTAAAGCAGAAGCAGAACAAAATGCGAAAGACAAACCCTAATGAAACGGGTGAATAATAAATATCTAGCCACAAGAAAGAACAACACATCCAATGTGGTATCAAAGAACATCCTAAACAAAGGTCTAAAATCGTAGACATCTTCATCTAGAGAACAGAAAATTTCTCCCGGTTTTGAAATACCTTAAAATGCTACTATTTACAAACGGAAGAAAACCCTTTCCTCAATCCATCAATTATACGCCAAATAGCACTCTATACAAAATAAGCAGTATATTAGACAAAGCGATTCAAAAAGTACTAAACTCTCATATTAACAAACACAATGCACTTATTCCGGAAAAATATGAGTTGAAGGTTTTGCGTTCCACAACCTCCAACTTCTAGGAACGGCGACAAAATGACAAAGAGATTCAACAGATATATTTAACACAGACGCACCGTATTTTGACACTCAGCGCCCCTTTATTAAACTATGGCATGCTGGAATATTCAGAAAAATAAAACAATTCGAATTTTTCGACGCTGCGATAACCTTCATAAATTAAACACCACGTTTATGCTCGAAGATTTTACGTTTCGGTAGAGGACGCATCTCGAGCACTAAATCAATAAAGCCAGGGCTCCACAGATAAACCTGTCGCCCCACACTGTGTATGTTTTATATAATATACCTATATACACAGATGATGCTACACTTAAAACGTCCTCCACCCAATTGCGAACCGCCCTAAAATCTTGCAACCTTGTTTCACCAAATGGCACATTAAAGTAAACACAAGAAAGACAGAAGCAATATTCTATAAACAACCACCTCACTAAAAAGACAAATACTTCCTTCTGCTACCACAATACCAAGGCGAAGGAATCTAATGCAAGGACCATAGGACCTATTTGGGTCTGCCCATGGATCAATATCTCACCTGGAATAAACACAGTACCAAAGTCAGAGCAAGTGCCAATGATTAACTAAATCGATTATATCCAACCATTAACACGAAGAGCCAACATAAGTTAAACGTGCATAGGTTCAGTTGCAATTTAAAATAAGAAAGCAAGAAAAAGGAAACCTACAGACAATGACATGTTCCGACAACACAAGCCAGACATGCACTACACTGAGAGACAGCTGTTGCGAATAAGTAAGGAGCAGTACTCAACACGTCCAAAGTGATTCATTAGTCATTACTAATGTACAGTCAACACCAAAGATAATCTCACCGTACCTCACGTCCATGTCACAATATTTAAAGTTATATGTGGCCTGGCAATGCCATGGGCATTTCATTGGTTACTTCAGTCGGGATTTGCCCTGCTTCTGCTAAAGAATTGCACCAATAACCACAACAGGTGTTACAAAATCGAGAAACGACGTATATGTTTACGATCTGGTTCGTATTGGCTAAAGGAGATAGAAGTGGCGTATGTGCATTCAGTTTGCCATACAGTTGTCGTCATGATGTCGGTTATTGCAGGACACGCCAGTTAAAGGGGTTATATGATAAGGGGAACACGCAATGAGCGCACAGATTGGCGAAATATATAACATGTATGTGTGAAAACATTTTCAGGGCTGGAATTTAAAACTTGACTGGTATTCATAAAATAAATATTTGTAAGGCGGCACTTTTTAAGATTAACATAAACAGAACTGTACTCCACATTGATACATATGATTGTTGCTTCGTAGAAACAAAAATTACTAAAACAGTATGCTTTGCCTCTAACTATTCGAACTTTACGTTACGAGTAGGGTCTACACAGGCAGCTGTCGCTGACCTCCCTCTTGTACCAGGGAGTTACCGAGCTGTCCCCAAAGGGCGCCCGAACGGCGCACATTGATAATATGATTGTTGCTGCGTAGAAACAAAAATTACTAAAACAGTATGCTTTGCCTCTAACTATTCGAACTTTACGTTACGAGTAGGGTCTACACAGGCAGCTGTCGCTGACCTCCCTCTTGTACCAGGGAGTTACCGAGCTGTCCCCAAAGGGCGCCCGAACGGCGCACATTGATAATATGATTGTTGCTGCGTAGAAACAAAAATTACTAAAACAGTATGCTTTGCCTCTAACTATTCGAACTTTACGTTACGAGTAGGGTCTACACAGGCAGCTGTCGCTGACCTCCCTCTTGTACCAGGGAGTTACCGAGCTGTCCCCAAAGGGCGCCCGAACGGCGCACATTGATAATATGATTGTTGCTTCGTAGAAACAAAAATTACTAAAACAGTATGCTTTGCCTCTAACTATTCGAACTATAATTGGCTAATTTATGTTTATTAACATATGCTGATTATAGAATTTCAACAACGTTATAAAACAAACAATAACACAATATTATTGCCACAGTATGAATGTCATACTAGTCTGCCATGATATGAATGCACCCAGCGACAAATGTGTAGTGTTTAACGCCCGCTTTTACTACATACGGCACCGCAGGCGATGACGCCGATGATACATGAGACGAAGATGGAGCACCGGTGGAATGAAATGGCGGGGGAAACCGGAGATCCCGGAAAAAACCCGCCCCAGCGCCGTGTTGTCCACCACAAATCTCACTTTGTGGTCACCTGGGATCGAACCCGGGCCGCCTTGATGAGAGCCAAGCTGTCTAACCACTGAGCCACGGCGCGGCCTACACCCGGCGACAAGATTTACTAAACAGATACGTCACAAGTGGGCGGAATACCACAGTTACAGTGCGGATAACGCTAGCGTCAACAATACCGAGATGCTTTTAATGTGACGTGCATATGTAGTGTAGTTCAACACGGTGTTTCTTCGAACCTTTTCTTGTGCAGTTAAAATTGTAATAGTATAGTGGCAGTTGCAGTGCTCGTTGTGACAAAATTGGAGTGTACTTGTGAAGAGTTAATTACGGAGGCACCTAGAAAGTTAAAAACAAGAGAAATATCCCATTCTGTTGAAAAGCGTGTGATATATCAGGTTATACAGTTCTGTAGACAAGAAAAACAGATGAAAAGGTTACTCGTAGCTCTTGAAAAAGCAACAGTTAGGGCAGCAAAAATAGTGAGAAAGTCTGGGAGAACCATCATGAACAGAAAATGTTTCAACAACTGGGGTTAAGGTTACAACATCGAGGAAATATCGAAAATCACGCAAAATCATATCTTTTGATGAGTTTGATAAGTGCGTTGAGCGCAGAAAATTTTTGGAGTACTATGAAGCGAAAAAGGAAATTCCTACTTTGAGGAAACTACTGAACTTCGCTAAAGAATAAATAAACTTTAGAAAAATATTAAGAGAAATGAGATTTCAATGTAAGAAATGCAAAAACAAACGATTTGTGCTAATGGAGTAACCACAAATTGTTGCAGAACTTACAAAATACTTAAGGGCTATTAGTGAAAATGAAAAGGGGCCACGTAAACCAGTACTTTATACAGACGAGACTTGGGTCCATACTCACTATACCGGCAAGAAGTGCTGGCAACACGAGGAAGCACCAGCTGCTCTGATTAATACTAGTGCTGGTCAAAGGGCAATTTTACATGCAGGGGGATCCATGGGATTTATTGAGAGAACTGAATTGGTTTACGATTCAAAACCAAAATCAGCGGATTACCATGATGAAATGAACAGTCAAAATTGTAAAACGTGGGTAGAAGAGAAATTAATATCAAATATTCCACCTGAAAGCATTGTTGTGCCATACCGTACAGGAAAATAAAGCCCAGAACACTTCATCTCGAAAGGTACAGGTTATTCATTGTCTAACACAAAGAAAATTAAACATGATCCGCAACTGACAAAAAATGAGCTTCTAGAGATAGTGTAAATTAATCTTAAGAAAGCCTGTTTATTGGCTTGATTAAATAATAGAACAAAGGGGCTTACAGTCTTACGCCTTCCTCCGTACCACTGGAACCATAACCCTATGGAGCTATCTGGAATTTAATTAAACAAAATATTGCAGCAAAGATGTATCATCGATTACTTACAATGAAGGATGCAACTGATGCCTGTGAGCACCGTAGCTTAAAAGGGAAATGTCGCAGAAATAGCAAATGTAATACTTGAAGTTAGGGTTCCCCTAAGGATTCAAGGATAACAGTGTCATTGAACTGCCCCTAACCAAAGTTATACATATTAGATATTTTAAAATACAAATTGATTCAAGAATTTCAATTAAATTATATTCTACGCGGTGTTAAAGTAAAAAAAAAAAAAAAATTGTACACTCAATGTCTTCTGAAATGCTGTTATAATCACTCTATATTCTGAAGCAATTTAGTGTAATTTCGAAACTATCAAATGATAGATATACAGTTTCACCTTTGTATATCTTGCTCAGTTGTAACGCAGGGGCGCCACGTGGCGGCAACCTACTCCAACCTTCACACTAGCCTAACCGTTTATTTGCAATAGTACATATTTACAAAATACATTTCTGCAAACCGGATATTTAAAAACCCATTAGGGATAATAAACATAGGCATTGAAAGCTATTACATAATTACAATCAAATTGTCGCCGTACCCGAGTAGCTAGAGAGCTCGCCTAAATCCATGGCGGCGTGTGTTCGATCCCTTGATAATACATGTCTTTTTATGGATGCAGCGATGACTGCTCGGATTTTCTCCGGCTTTCCCCGCCATTCATTCCACCAGTTTCTCCATAATCACCTTTCCTTTCATCCATTCTACCACCATTTCATGCCATTAACTTCTTTACTCTCATACCTAGTGCGGGACTGATCTTGGATATCTTGAATATCCTCGAGATCCGGAGAGAACCCAGGCACCCACTTGCAAGTTCAGTGAGCTTTTAAGTCCTCCATAACAGAAAAATGAAAAGGAAATGGAAAAATCCAATTCAAATAAGAAATAAGTAAAATCCCAGGTACGTACAAAATGTTATGTCCTTAACAGATGCACTAGGTAACTGGCTTCAGAAATCTGGCATTAGTTAAATAATGTTCTAAATGCTATACATAGCCACAGACTCTCTTCCCTTCTAAGTCTTCTATTTTTTCTTTGCCCAAATATTTTCTGTCTAAGCACTGAAAAGCTATAAAGAATTTACTGTCAATTATGATGAGACAACAGCATAACTTAACATTGTGCATTCTCTTGTGATAAAAAGCTTTAAAATCATTGCTTGTTCCTTTTATTTGATCTCAACATTTGAAGTTTATCCAATTTAGAGCAAAGATACAAATGTTCAGTTTAAAAGAAAAAACACTTTTCTCGGAAACATTTAATGCGAAAAAAGTCAAATGTTGTTTGTCCAAACGCATTTCACTGTTTTAGTTGTCTTCATTATGCTTGAGGTTATGCACCCACGCACGTTATATAAGGTTACCCAATACATTGTAACTCATTCTTGGAGGTTCATACTCTGTTTCGATTTCTCAATGAGGTGACAGATTATTGCTCAGACTACTGCCCTTCTCCTTAGAGGCTCTCTGTTTTCAAACTTATGACTTCATTTGGACACAGATTTCGATTTTCAAACTTTGTAGCATTTGGGATTACTGGATTAGATCGCACTATGCAAAACAAAATATTACAATCTAACAAGGTCTCCGAACGTGAAATGTTCTGTCAGCAAAATTTGTATTCTTTTCAATTAGAAACTCTTCTTGTATATCCAGGATAGACTTGTCAGAAACAAACACCGCTTTGTAAATATGTAGGTATCTTGGAAGTACTCCAGCGCAGTGGAAGTGACATTATTAAGGAAGTGACTCCGACGGAGTTCCAAATAAGGAGTTGTCAGTTCCGAATATTAGAATGGTTACTTCTAATGATAGGTCGGAAGAATCAACGTCATTTCTCATTCGGGAGTGTGAAGTAACAATTCCAAAGTTCGGAACTGGCACTTATTTACTTACAACTCAGTTGGAGCTTCTTCCATTTTCACACCTCCAATTACAGTTGCCATTCCCACATGTAATCTATACTGGGTCATGCGTGGATATTATTTAGGAGTCGCCATTACTTGGATACGGTTTCAGTCCCGCAGATAAGATTATATCAGTGTAACCTGCGTCACGTTCTGATTCGTATAGTCCCGCTGCTGGAACGGTTACCATGCATTTATCTTTGTTAACAGAAACCTCTCAGATATCACACTGGTTATTCTTGTAAGAGTGCGTGGGGTACTGACGGGCCTCCCGTTCGTGTGCGAAACACCAATGAACGCATCACTTCAGCCAATGGAATTCGCAGAAATCACAAATGACAGATATATGTCCACTCCACGTGGAGTAATCAGTGCGTTATCTGAGAGATATCTATTACCAAAGATAAATCCATGTTAACCGTTCGAACAGCGCGACTATACTTATGAATACAATATTGTGTCATTCATGGAAAAGAGAATCAATTAATATTGAAAAAATACGGTAATTGCAAGAACTCTCCCAGTGAACGTTGGAAAGTTCCATAGATACAGAGAAGTTTTCTTTCTGATATTACTCTTTAATGCCAATTTATATTCTACGAGAAAACACAACTCTTAGATAGATGTCCATCTACTCGTACTTCCCAACTTATATGGCAGTGATATTAATAAGAAAATACTGGGGCAGTTCTGAAATGTAAATATTAAATTTTAGTTCCCGAAAGCGGCATTTTATATTAACTGCATAATTTAACCTTAATTTTATAAAAGTCTGTCACGTGAGTAGCACATCTAGGGGGTCGTTTCAATAAGTACCCGTGTTAGGAATGAAGACGGCAATTTTTCAAACACAAATTATATATTTCTCAACATAGCCCCCCTTAGGGATATACCTTGAAGTTCTTCCAACACTCCTACCATTTTTTAACCTCTCCAAAAATTGAAATTAACAAGCTCTGCAAAATATACCTCTGTCTCGACGATGACCTCATTTGTTACAGTTTTCCCCACAAATCATTTCATGTTCGGGAGAGAGAGAGAGAGAGAGAGAAGGAATCACAGGGAGCAAGGTGTAGGCAAATATGAGGGTTTGGCAGCAATTTACAACGCAAAATGTTCCTAAACTCTTTGCCGGTTCAGATGTAGACCACTTGTCGGTCTAAATAAATGCCCCAATAACATTCAAACCATGGCCCTTAAGAGTAAAGTACAACAAAGTAGACTGGGAAGAGTTCATAAGCACATAAAATAAAATATAAATTTGTAGGTATAGTAACTCTGGCACCTAATTCCCTAAACCAGTGCTAATATGCCAGATTTTAACATTCATTGAAACTACATTCATACGTATAACATACATAATTTACTCTAAATTTCTAAAAATAAAACAATAAAATATACAAAATTGCAATTTATTATATAACATTTAAAAAATAAGAAAACGATATCTAAAATAAAACAAAAAAAATTTCTCATCAATTCAATCTTAATAAAAAAACATACAATAACATTTCAATCATATCAATATCACTCATACAAAACTAAAACTACCAGCTATTAACAATAAATATATAAAATTAAACTCATATTATTTATTATTATTATTAAATTTATTATTAACTAATTTTATAAGTTTAATATTAACTTTAACATTATATAATTTATAACTTATATATATAAAAACTAACTTTTTATATTTTAACTATTTGTAATTTAAATTTACATATATATTAAAATACAAAACAAAAAATTACTGGTATCCAGTAAGCTATAACTGGTAACCAGTTATTAAAAGACTACAAACTACAAAGCTCTAAATTGCCACCAAAGTACGTACTACATGTACTGGTTACCGGTACAAAATCTACAGTAAATGTGTAATATAAAATTCAAGTTGTGCGTACCGAAATATTTTCAAAAATAAAACATACAGCAAAAATTTTACTTTAATTAATAAAGAATTTTTTATGCGTTAATGTAATACTAGTTTTTTTATTCAATAATTATCGCAAAAATTAACTCGTCCTTTTGAACGTCTAAAAATTTTAACCTCATTTATCACTTCATTAAATCACTTTTTCCCAAATTAAATCACTTATTATTTTTTAATATATTCACTAATTAATTCAACTATATTTCATTTCAAATCCTATCACTCACTCAATCACAATCACATTCACTCACTCGGTACGTCTGCAATCTTCCTCTCGTCTCCCGGAGTCCTGCGAAACAGTTCCCTCCATGGTAAGGACTCTCCACTCCTTGGATATCTTTTGCCTCGTACCGATAGTGATTCACAGAACAGGACGACCTCCTCTGGAATAATGCTTTCTTCCCTATCCCGGTTTTATGCACATAACAGCATGTTGCTGTTAAATATTATCCTCTGTCCTGTTGCTCTAATAGGTATCTTAATATTTAAATCGCCTCATATCTCTTTTTATAAATCACGTTAAAATTCTTCGTTTATATTAATCTAATTCGACACCTTTCAACTCATTCTTATCCATCTCTTCCTCTTCAAGTTAAGAATTGTACATTATCACTTTCTTCCTCTATTTCTATATCCTGTTCTCTTTCTTCGCGTATATTTAGGTTCTCAAAAGTTCAAGTGATACGCCTAGTGTGAACTTTTTGTGATATTCTCTCAGTTAAGTCTCTAGTTATATTTTCTTCATTTAGTTATCCCTCTAGCGTGTATGCTAATCCTATTTACTAAAGTCTCCAAATACTGAAAAATGTGTTTAGCACGTATTATGTCAAAAAGTTGATGTCCTTGTAAGTTGTTTTCTCTTCTCAGACGCAAGGTTAATGTTTTTTTGTTTTTTTTTTTTTCCATCGAAACATAAGGTGCTCTGGCGTATCCTGTTTAAAGCATATGTAACAACAATCACTATTTCATTTATTAATCTTTTTCCGATAAATATCATGACCAAATAAATAGCGTACAATTCCTTTCGTATTATTCAGACGTTTAAGTTCTAATCTCCCCAAAATATCCGTGAAAGGAAAAGGCGCACCTTTCTACAATTTATATTTTCCCACTCTTCTTGCCAAATTTTATTAATCTTGTTATAATTCCCGTTTAGTAGTACAATAGCGTTCTAAAATATCAGCAAATGAATTCAGCTTACCTTTTTCCAGCTAAAAATAAACTCCTCGAAGTCTTAGGGTAAGGTCTACTGATATGATTCCAGATATTACAAAAAATGACGAAGTAGGTGTACTCGCACACACTTACCTACCTGCCAAAGGTGAAAATAAACTCGCCCGAGAAACTGGACGCACAAATCAATAAACTCGAACTAACAATAAATCCAGCTTCCGCTGCTGGCGAAACATCAAATCAACAGCACGCAAATAATGTCCCTCGTATCGTGGCGACAGCCTGTCTGCTTCACGTTCAAGAAATCTCGAGTTTGAATCTCGGTCAGGCTGAGTTATCTGGATAAGGTTTATCTAGGATGCTGCGTTATTCTGTAAGAGAATGTCAACTAACTCTGAGCTCTATGAACATTGGGCTCATTTGAGCATCATGTTATCCAATTTAATCATCATCTGATATGACTTAACGATGGAGCACATAAATTAAGAAAAAAATCCCAGTTTTTCTTTAGGCTACATAAAGCCCACAACCAGGCCAGACGCATGTGGCAATGAATAAGGAATATAATTAATCGGGTTGAATACTATGAAGCCACAGACTTAGTAAATGTTCGTGCTCGGAATTATATCACCAACAAGCAGATAACACGCTAGTAAAACTAAATCGTCAACAAAATACGGCTTGGGATGGCAAAATGTTAGACGCGCACTCACACAAAGAAAGATCACCCCCACCATGCTTCCAATTGGCAACATAGCAGAGATGCCCAAGGCTAATGCTGCAGATGTGCTGAAACCGTGTTCACTACCAACCCTATAAAGAAGCAAAATTAATTCACACAGGATATTGGAACTGAAGCGAAACAGTGGCCAAAAGCGGAAGCAAATTAAAAGCGAAAGACAAACCCTAATGAAATTGGGTGGATAATCAAATATTTAGTCGAAAGAAAAGACAAGATACCCAATCTTGATACCAAAGAACCTCATAACCAAACCTCTACAGTCTTAGCATACATATTTAACTAGATAACGGCAAATTTCCCCCGGTTTTGAAAGAAGTTAAAATGCTACTATTTACAAAACCAAACAAAACTGTTTCCTCACTCATCAATTTATTGGTCAAATAACCTCCTAAACACGATAAGCAGAATATTAGAAAAAGCAATTCAGAAAAAACTAAGCTCTCACATTAACAAACACAATTTACTTACTCGAGTTCAGAGCTCTGCATTCCAGAAATCCCCAAATTCTAAGAATGGCGAGCAATTCTGCATCCGGTCACCTGGCCGTGATCGACATGAGCAGACAGGAAGTTGGTGTCATAAACTGATGTCATGAGAAATTTTGCATTAAGCTGTTTTCACGGTTCATTGAAAAGAGGGACATTAGATATCGTAGAAAATGTGCGAGAGTCAAGAAACTGGAAATAAGAATCAAATAATAAAGTTTTAAAGTCTGGTGTATTTCAAGGCATTCCTCAACCATCCACATGGCAATATGCTAAACAAAAGATGCCCCAAAAATGTTATTTTCAGCAAAATAATAATCTGAAACATCGTTCTCATTGTTTAATAGACTATCTTCAAACGAAAGAAATTAATGTTTTGCCACGGCCAAGTCAAAGTCCGCACTTGAAACCGATTAAACGGTGGAAGGTGTTGGACAGAGGTGTCAGAACAAGAGAGTTTTCCAATACCGTGGAATTTTTCAAAATGTTGAAATGTGAAAGGCAAAAAGTTCCCCAGGATACAATTAAAGCCCTTATTGTTTCTATGAGGCTGTTATAAAGGCAAAGGGTTGTACGATGAAGTATTACTTGCCATGCTCCGAAACAGCAGGTTTAGTATTACTTTTAGTATTACTTTTCTGTACGAAACTACCTTGTCCAAACACTAATGAGCTATGAATTTCTGTTTGATTGTGGACATACATAAAATACACTATCCCAGAAGTGTTGTTTGTATTTATGTAGGTAGGTAGTTAAGTGGGTGGGTGGGTATGTATTTATACATACTTTAAGTTACTTATTGTACAAGAGCCCAAAATGCTATAAATAAAGACATATTGAAAAAAAAACACATTTTGTTAAAACACTTACGGGCACTACTGTATGTGAAATTCGGGACTGTTGATGCCAAAGTAACAAACACGTGTTATTTAAATAAAAAAACCACCCAAAGATCCTATTTACAGAAAATTAGAAGTAAACCTTCCGAATGACACTTCCTGTTGAAGGGCTTTTATATACACATCCAATGCCATGTTTACACAGTATAACATTTTGCATTTACCCTACTTTAAGCATTATACCTATTTACGCTATTCATGCAGACACATGCACGCATGCTGGAAATTTTACTAATCTATATTTCACATGAAATTTCGACATAGAAGTTCAATTTTCGTGTGGCCAGAAAACAGAACCTCTGAGGAAAATGAAGGTTTATCCAAAGCAAATAACAGAAATACCGCATTTTCAAACTGTAACTTGAATATTATTTTCGTGGCTGAAGAAGTCAGATGCATGGAAACTTCATATTCTGCGCTAAAAGAAAGGTCCTCTATTATCCACTTTTACGCGAAATAACCAATGGTTTATGCTTATCACGTTTCTTTTCTTATTACAGAAAACCTTATGTAACTGAATGCGCTAGCGAATGGTAACGCTAGGATATCTTAATGATTAACATTGACTTGTATCAAATACAACATTTATATCAAAAATAACCTATAGCATGTTTATTAATTATTATTTTTATTATTATTACTATTATTATTTTATTATTATTATTATTATTATTATTATTATTATTATTATTATTATTATTATTATTATTATTATTATTATTATTATTATTATTATTATTATTATTATTATTATTACTATTACTATTACTATTACTATTACTATTACTATTACTATTACTATTACTATTACTATTACTATTACTATTACTATTACTATTACTATTACTATTACTATTACTATTACTATTACTATTACTATTACTATTACTATTACTATTACTATTACTATTACTATTACTATTACTATTACTATTACTATTACTATTACTATTACTATTACTATTACTATTACTATTACTATTACTATTACTATTACTATTACTATTACTATTACTATTACTATTACTATTACTATTACTATTACTATTACTATTACTATTACTATTACTATTACTATTACTATTACTATTACTATTATTATTATTATTATTATTATTATTATTATTATTATTATTATTATTATTATTATTATTATTATTATTATTATTATTATTATTATTATTATTATTATTATTATTATTATTATTATTATTATTATTATTATTATTATTATTATTATTATTATTATTATTATTATTATTATTATTATTATTATTATTATTATTATTATTATTATTATTATTATTATTATTATTATTATTATTATTATTATTATTATTATTATTATTATTATTATTATTATTATTATTATTATTATTATTATTATTATTATTATTATTATTATTATTATTATTATTATTATTATTATTATTATTATTATTATTATTATTATTATTATTATTATTATTATTATTATTATTATTATTATTATTATTATTATTATTATTATTATTATTATTATTATTATTATTATTATTATTATTATTATTATTATTATTATTATTATTATTATTATTATTATTAGAGAAAAAGTTGGTGGCCCCATGTCGTAGATTTACAGAACGTAAATTAAATGAGACATAAAGTTCATACAAAGGCCCCTGAGCAAAATAAATCGGCATTTCATGCCCAGTGTAGAATGAGATGCTGGGGATCACACCAGTTAAAAAGCGTCAATAAATAAATACATAAATAAGAAGAGCGAACAACTGGATAACAATCTTTGACTCTTTCAAGTACGTACTTCGACAGTAACATAAACCAGTTTCCCTCTTCCACTGGACCTGGCGCAGTGTTTCTAACTGTACTGTTTAAACCGTAGATACATTTACGTCTTTTGGCATTATTTCACGTTGCACTGTTGGAGCGTTGAGCCCTACCAGTAAATATGATCACACGATATAAAACAAATTATTTTTTAATTCGGTATTCTGGATACCGAATACTATCACTTCAAAACTGCTTGGACAACCTTTATTTGTTGGTCACCCCTGCGTATAAATATGATTAGATTTCTCCTTTGTTAAGACTGAAGGTTGAGCTATCTCTGTCATGAATGTTAAGTCGCTTGTTATCGCTGCCTTATCAATTGGACTAGCTTTCTGTTACCTCCTTTCTGAGATGCAATAATGGTCGTGTCGCAGCTGACACATGAACTAGCAGAACATAAGAGCGTATATGTTTCATTTGACATGCAAAGATTTTGCACATCACACTTTAACAAACAAAAGTGTATTTTTATAGAAATAAAATACATACATACCTTTTCTCTTTCATGTAAGGAGTGGTATATAGGGGGAGACCTACCTACCGACCTACCCACCCACCCGCCCCCACCTCCCTCCCTCCCGCCCGTCCTTCCTTCCTACCTTCCTCCCCCCTCTACCCATTCCTTCCTTTTTTCTTTCTTTCCTTCCTTCATTCTTTCTTTCTTTTCTTTCTTCTTGTTTTATTGAGAGATTCTCCAAATATGTACTTTTGTTGAAATCTCATTTACTTTTGGATGGAATATAACACATAATCCCTCTACTTTCTACAGATAAGTTGAACTAAGTAGAAGAGAACCAAACATTGGATGTGATATTTCATTGAAAATAAATTTTATCAGAAAAGTCATTTATAAAAGGATCCTCGAGTGTGACTGTAAAGAAATTAACTCGAAAATTTAAAATCCGTTCAGTACCGTTCAAAGATAATACCTACGCAAATTTCATGAGAATTGCCCAGTACAAATTAAGCTTTACATAGAGAATATTGGAACATTTTGTTTTATACTTTCAAAAATGGCTCTAACAGTTATGAATAACGCAGATGTTTACATGACAAATACGAGCAAAGTGCATAATTTGAATATTCCGCGAATAGCTTGTAAATTTCTATTCACTGTAAGGAATTTTGTATAATAGGTATGTAGGCATACCGAGATGGATGGCTCAGGCGGTTTCACCTGTGACCTGCATTCGGGAGGTCCAGGTTTGATTCCTGTGGCCGACCTATCTGACTCATGGGTTTTTTCGGGGGTTCTCTCGAGTCGCCAGGCGAATGCTCAGTAGGCTAGTTACATTCCCCGAATTTCCTTTCCCTCCATTTCATCTCCACTATCATTTCACATTACCTCTTATCTGGTGGTCTCAGGATTGAAAGTGTTGGCGGGAGTCTGGGCGCTATATGGCAGGATGATTTGCTGCTGATAAACACTTCCTCATCCGGTAGGACAGACTCCGGTTTCCGGGTTGGCCGTTTCACGATCACGGTGGGTGGGATACTGGGTGTACTGGCCTTACGGGTAGTTTCTAACTGGCTAATAGTAGGGACGCTGGCCTCTGCACTGCCGTGACTCACTGTGTAGACCGTCCTCTGCCTCCTCTCACCTCATCCTTCCTCCCGAGGTTGCGTCACTTGGGACATAGGCGTAATAGATCAAGACTGGTCGCAGTGCCGAATCCCGTCGATAAGAATCTATCCTGTCCTTGCCCACCTTGGTAGCGTGTCTGCCTCACGTTCAAGAGGTCCCGAGTTCGAATTTCGGTCAGGGTGAGTTACCTGGATAAGGTATTTCCGGGGTTTTCCCTTATCCTGAAAGACGAATGTCGGGTAACTCTGAGCTCTATGAATCCTGGGCTCATTTGAGCATCATTTCACCCATTCCATTCATCTTCCGATATGACTTAACGTTGGAGGACGTAAACTAAAAAAAAAAAAATGTCCTATCCAATCTAACGATAGGAAATAGGTCCAAACAGACTACATAAGCAATGCAGGGCTCTTCAAAGTATTCAATTTACTTAAAACACTTTTTCTGGTATGAACAATTCCGGAAATGTCTGATGTTATTGGTTTCCATTGTTCAATATTGTTTCAGTTTTAAACGGCTGTCGCCATTCAGTTGTTTTTCGTAATATCATGTAAAGACTATGTAAACTGAAGGCCAGCATACGACGTCCTCTTTTTAAACACCGTTTAACTTCGTTTCCTCTATCTCTCGTGTACCCACTGTCAAATATAACTATTTTTATATAATAAAGTGGATAGCAAAATAAGCTTTCTTTAGACGTTTGTATAGAAGCTGTATAAAAATAAATGACACTGTGCAGAGAAAATCGCTTGCCTAATATTTTTAAGGATACCTCAAAGGTGTATTTCCTCATAAATCTCGATATGAGCTTTTGGGTGGAATATTGTACTTCCTTTACTTACAGCAGCAGGTAAGCAGCAGAAAAATTGAATATATTACTGATTTTATGGCAATTTAATGGCGAGCAATTCCTAATTTAAGAGTTTTTAAAATGGTTTCCCACTTTTCATATGTATATTAGAATCTAGGTAATACAGCAAAATACAGAGAAGTTTGTACATTAGACTTCAACTCTTTAAATTTAGACCTATTTGAGCGCGTTATTTGACTTAGGTTGTTCAGTAAGCTTAAGGTTTTCAAAATTAAATTAAGGCATCCAAGATACTCTTTCAAAGAGTACGTAACGACAGCAAAAATCAGCTAAACAATTAAGCCCCATATTATATAAAAATTAAATTGGGCTGGAAAGCTGGTAATTACATTCCCAAAGTTTCCTACTGAAAGAGCACTACCCTGTCGTGAATCATGGACTATGTAATCACCTGGAATAAACGACTGAGCTGATGGTTGGCAGTTAGCTGAGCTAATCATAGAATTTTTCGAAAGTACTATCGCTGCCAATTACATTAAATCATATCCACGTCATTGGTTTGTCTTATAGGTATAACTGATTTTGCAAGAGATTTCCAGCCTTTTTGAAAACTAGGTTATTTGATTAAAAAAAATAATGTATTTACTTCAAAATCTCCTGCTTTATACATATACAAATATTTTCCATTCTTAATATTTTGTTTCCCTTAAGAGCGTATATTTCATTACAGTAGAAGTTAACTCAGGTACGGCATTTCTGTTCATGTATAAAAATGAGTGATTAATTTCATAATTTCATAATTAATTTAATCTTGGGACCTCTTTATGATAATGAATAAGCAAAACATATTATTCGGCATACATGGGAGAGATTACTCAAGCTTTTCTCATAATAATTGCCAGATGTACAGATATTGGGGTTTCCGGTAGTTTAGTTAGGTTATTTGCTATTAATCAAATGTGCTTATGCCCCTCACTTCTGTTTAAACTGGTAGTAAATCTTAGTAGTTAATGTGCGTTGCTGCACATTATTTGGAATAAATATCTTCGAGGGCTGTTCAATAAAGAATGATCATAATTTTTTTAAGGTCATAATTTTTCGCACCAAAATTCAATCTTATTATATTCTGTTAGCTTAATGTGAAACAAACACGTCTTCGTAGTTTCATTGTTGGCACTCCTGGTTCCCGCCTGTGAGAACCAGGCAAGTTAAGACATGTACAGTATCACCTACTGCTGCAATGGAGGTAACATGCAGTTAAAGTTGATGTTAGAGGAAGATCCGGAATTTATTTCAAACGTAATCACTGCCGATAAAACTTGGCTACATCATTTTGATCCTGAGAGCAAACAGCAAAGCTCAGTGCAGAAATCTCCTTCATCACCAACCCCCCCCCCCCAAAAAAAAGCAAAAGTGTTTGCTTCTGCTGGGAAAGTTATTGTCATCTCATTCTTTGATATTCATGGAATGGTTTATCAGCATGTCGTACCCGTACTACAATACTACAGGGATGTCCAACATTGCAAGTCCATATCAGGCGCAAAAGACCACATTTCCGTTAAGCAGGCTGGATGCTGCACCACGATAATGCGCGGCCGCATATTGCCAATGTTGCTGCTAAATATCTTGCAAAAATCAACGTGAAGTACATCCTTCACCTTCCCTATAGTCCGGATTTAGCCCCATGTGACCTTTTTCTATTCCCCAACTTGAAGAAACGCCTTCGTGGGAGGCATTATCCGTCATTAGAAGCAGTGGTGAAGGCTGCGGAGCTATTTTTAAGGATCTCTTTAAAAAATGGTTTCCAGCATGTCTTTGAAGACTGGCAGAAACGCTGGAACAAGTGCATCGCATTCAGGGGAGACTATTTTGAGAAAGGCCATCAAAATCATGAGGATGAGTAAAGGTACGTTGTCAAAAAATACTTGTGATCATTCTTTATTGAACAGCCCTCGTATTTATCCTTGAGGGACTTATCACTGAAGCAATTAATGTGTTCTCTTCCCCTTTCTTCCTAGCATAACAGATGAAGACAGCTGTGTTAGGTTCTTAATATTAAATAATCATATAACACAAACTTAAAAATCTAAATTACATTTTTCAGTTGCGTTTTATTTTAGGCTTAAGAAAGAACAGAAAATTTTATTATACGAGGGTCGACTGATGAGTCCCGGAACTCACAATTAAAAAAAAAATCTTTCTTTATTTCTCAACATAATTTCCAGAAAGGCTAATAAATTTGTCATATCGGTATTCTAATTTAATTAAACCATTTCTGTAGTGCGATTTATCATGGTCCTCAAAATAGCTGTTTACTTGTACCGCATCAATGACCTCCTACTTGCAGTGAAATACTCGTTCTCCAAGAAACTTTTTACAGTTTGGGAACAGGTGGTAGTCACAGGGTGATAGATCTGGTGAATAGGGTGGATATTCAAGCAATTCGAACTTCGGAAATTAATTTTTCTTTCACACTAGCCGTGTGTAAGAAGCACTATGAAATAGTAGAGCCAGACTGAAAAATTCAATGCCATAGCCGGGATTTGAACCACGGATCTTCTGGTCTCCGTTCAGCCGCTCTAACCCACTGAGCTACTATGGCCAACGTGCCAACATGACATTAAATTTTCCAACTGACTTTATAGTTCCGACTAATAGTGGTCCGAACTATAAAGCCAGGGCCTTAAAGTACTTACAGCATAGTAAATCGCCATTAAGGTAGTTGTCTCATGTATTTATGAGAACTCCTAGTGGTTTACCGGGGAAAACACGAGTCAGTTGGAGAATTTAATGTCATATTGGCACGTTGGCCATAGTAGCTCAATGGGTTAGAGCGGCTGGACGGAGACCAGAAGATCCGTGGTTCAAATCCCGGCTATGGCATTGAATTTTTCAGTCTGGCTCCACTCTTTCATAATTCGAACTTTATTTCGCACATTTTCCCCATTGCAATGACTGAACGATGGGTCGGAGAATTGTCGTGAAGAAACAATGTTTTTTTTCTTTGCCAAATGAGGTATTTTTCTTTTCACCTCATCACTCAAACCTTGCCCTAAGTTGCTAGTAGTCACCAGTGATAGTTTTACTCTTTTCCAAGTACTCAATACACACAATTCCCTGTGCATCCCATAGGACACACGCCATAACCTTCTTAGCTGACAAAATTAACTTTGCCTTTTTTTTGTGTGTGTTAGTTCACCTGGCGTAATCCACTATTTTGACTGTGATTAACTTTCTGGAACGTATTGATGTATCCAAGTTTCAACCATGGTAATAATTTGTCTCAAAAATTCACTGAAAGTTTTACAGTAGAGCTCCAAATTCTTAACAGAAACAGGTTTTCTTTGCAACTTTTGATCAGATGCCAACAGACGCGGCACCCATTTTGCACAGACCTTGTGAAAACACAAAACATTACTTTAAATATTACCTGCACGTTCTTTTGATATCTTTATAGCCAGTTTAATCTACGGTCTTCCAGTATTAAACGATGAATCTTTTCAATGATATCTGGAGTTGTGACTTCCACAGGGCGTCCAGAGCGAGGCTCATCACTAGTGCTCGTACGTCCCATTTTAAACTCTGCAACCCGCATTTTAATCGTTGTATATGAAGTGGCAGAGTCTTTCAATTTGCTGTCCATTTCCTCCTTGATTTCTTTAAGCGTTAAGCTTTTCAAATGGAAGTGTTTAATCAGTGTTTATTTTTTCAAATCCTCCATTTTCATGAAACCTCTACACTTGTCTTGTTTAAAATGCTGTCACTCAAAAACTAAACAAGCTGCTCACCTGTAACTATGGATACAAACTAGTCTAAACTATGATGCTATCCGTCAAACAGACCCAGTGGCGCCATCTTTATGTGAGGCCCGGGACTTAACAGCTGACCCTCGTATGTGTTCTTTATTTACCGTCATTAAATTATTATACGTGTGTTTCTATTTTTAACTGCGCTCATAGTTTTAACAGTGTTTCTGTAGGTACATGAGTAAGAAACAGAAACACAGTCAAAATTACAAAGCTCAGTGGGAGCAATAATTTAAGTTTAATGGCTGGTTAAGATATGAAAAGAGTCTAATATAGCATTTTAAAAAGTATGAGATCACAATATTGATATTGCATCAGGTGGTAAAAGTGTTTTGAAAATATACGTAGGTATCAACAAAACATACACATATAGAGTATGCTAAACGACCAGTTGGACAGAAACCTTTTTTTTTTTTTTTTTTTTATTTTCGAGTCCAGAAATTGCTCTCAAAATAAAGTGTGTGGGATTTTAAGACTCTCGGATCGGACAGCTAGGTCATTTGGGTCAAAGTAAAAGAAGCGCAAATTCTTCTGCCAGAACATAGTCTTTCTTTTAATGTCACAGAACATCAGCCCTCTCTAGTTGAATCAATATGCCCTGATTCACAAGTTGCAAAAGGAAACCTTGTTCTCGAATATACGCAATGTTTCGAGATCCTAAATAACATTTTGGGTCTTGAAAGTAAAGAAATACTATATGCAAAGCTGAGAGAAAATAATTTTCATGTATTGTGGATGAATCTACGGACATCAGTTCTTCTAGACGTTAATTGTGTTTGAGTCTTCGGTTTGACTCTGGTTTTGGCAGGATTTTGGATTAATTGTTTCAATATTTTATCTGAATAATGCTAATGCAGTTAATATGTAACAGAGCATGGTAGGTAATTTGTATAGGTTTTAGGAATATTGCTTATAAAGAAAACCCCATTGATTACCACAGATGGAGCTAGCGTTATTATGGGTAAAATACATTTTACATCTGTTCATCTAAAGAATTATATAGCAGACTTGTCGATAGTGACAAGTGACATTTAACTTATGTTCACCCTATGCTTACACTAAACAGTCAACACTACAACAGTCAACAGTCCCACAAATTATCTCAACCAAGGCAAATACGATGGTTACCTCCCGAACTAGTGGTTTCTCGTGTACTAGCGTAGTATGATAGAATAAGGGAGGATAGAATTTTATGGAGGAGGATTCGGCACGTTGACTAGATTATCTTTTGCACCTATGCCCCAAGTAGGGCATCCAGGAAGGAAGAATGAAGCAAGAGGAGGCGGAGGGTGGCCGGTCCAAGGAGCCACGACAGTGCAGAAGGCAGGGTTCCTACTATCTACCAGCATGAAACTCCCGACAGGCTTACACAAACGGCATCCCTTCTACCGCGTTCCTGAGACGGGCCAGTAGGTGTTCACCAGGAGTATACCATCCTGCCATGCAGCGCCGAGACACCCGCGACCTTTCTACCCTGAAAGAGACCACCAGATAAGAAAGGATATGAAATGGTAATGGAGGTGAATGCGACAGAAAATTCAGGGGATGTAATTAACCTACTCGACATCCGCCTTGCGACCTGGGGAAACCCCCTAGAAAATCCCTCAGTCAAGTAGGCAGGCCGGATACAGGAATCGAACTCGTACATCGAATGATGGCCCAGACGCCTGAGCCATCAGGCTCGATAGAAGAGTAAAATTCTCTCATTACTTACTTTATTAACGCATCCTTCGAAGAGAAAATTAAAGCAACTGAAGTAATTCTCAGCAAGCTGAAATCATCATACAACGAATATATGGAATTCCTTTAGCTTGTTTTACCTATTTTTGAAGGTTTAAACGTGAAAATTGATACCTAAATTATGGATTCAATAAATTAAGAATCATAACAGATTAGATATGAACATTTGATACATTCGTTACATGTGAAACAGGATGTCGGTTGAGCAGTCGAACTATGGGGAAGTCGGCTTCGAGGCCGGTCCGAATGTTTGGCATTTGTTGAAAGAGGCGAGAAATTTTCTTAGAGACTGGTCACCGAACGGAAACAAAAGTAACAAAAGGCCAGATGATTAGTGGAATTCTGGTGTGTCAATAACACATTTCGTGAGAGCAATCTCACACAGAACTGGACCTGTCGCCCAGGAAAAAAGACGTGCCTGGAGGAAGTTATCTTTTCTTGCCCTACATAAGGAATCACGGTTATCGCGTAGTATATCTATATTTCACATACGTAACTCCGTATATTGATATAGATTAGTATATACTGGTCGGCAACTTCGCGATTTACGTATTTTAAAAAGTGCAATAATTTTGAGGACCACTGTGCTAACACTTAAGTTCCATGAACCATAAAATCTGTAATATTCTGTAATCCTTCAAGGAAAAGAGAAAACAAACATAATAGCTCTCTCAACTCTTCCAACACACATGGTAAGGGTACAACTGTTTTGCAGTGGGTTTATTCTTAGTTTCGTTGTTACAAGTGATTTATTACGGGTTAAAGAAGTCTCTGAACTTTGTTATTTTTAAAAAAAAAAAAACATAGTTTTTATATACATAGATTCTGTAAAATGACTTCTAAACATGAGACATTATCATCGGAGGAAAAAAAAGTAAGGTTATTGAAGAAATCGAAAATAACAAACGTCCAGTTAAAGAATTAACTGTGTTGTTTAGAGTGGGGAAAGCTCAGATTTATGAGATTTCGAAAAAATAAAAATTAAAGACGAGTGGCTAAAGGAAACAGCAGGGCTTGTGGCACGAATCACAAAATGTAAAGAGTATGAAGAGCTAACTCGCGCTGTATTCGAGTAGTTGGTTAGTGCGTGGGCTAAAGGAACTCCTATTTCTGGACCATTGCTTGAGACAGCAAAGAAAATTTACGGGCTTCCAATGTACCTCGAGAGATTCAAACATCGACATAACATTGTTGTGAATGCTGTGTGTGGTGAAGCAAATAATCATAAGCAGACAGTTGTAGATTGGAAAGGGAAAATTGAAAACAGACAGAGAAACTAGGCGATAAACTACAATTTTTATATAAGTTGAATATATAGTACATAATACATACCAGGCTATTATTATTTATACTTCCATTCTATATTATCCCTTCACTGTAAACCTGTGCGACTATTTCTTAATTTCTTTGTATTCAAAGACAACCCTCTGTAAGACGGAAACATGTGTAAACGAAAAATAAATGCCGGAACAATCGCTTTCGTCTTAGAGAGGTTTTACTGTATAACGTAATAATTTCTTATGTATATATCATGGGTCGAGTGCATACCTTTACCGGAACTAATTCCGTTGCAGAATATTAAAGTATTGGAAATGCAAAGCAAGTGTTATGACTTATGACTTTCCCAGTCCGTGGACTGGGTGCAGTGTGCATGCTTCAGATAAAGGCGGTCCCGAGTTCCACTATCGTTTACGGTGAGTTGCCGGAATTAGGGTTTTGGCCCGTCTCCATGGCCTCGCTAAAATGCCTAATTTGGTGCTTCGTGGAGTAGAGGTTCGCGGGTTCCTGTTCCGCCTCGAGCACAGCTGTTTCTGTATATGTGTCAGAATAAAAGGAGTAAACAGAGAAAAAATATGGCAGCACAAAGGCGATCACACGTGAGTAGGACTGCCTCTGAGGCGTAGGTGTAGCGTGTGCGCCTCACGTTCAAGAGATTCTGAATTTGAATCTCGGTCAGAGTGAGTTATCTGGATAAAACATTTTCCGTTTTCTTTTATTCTGAAAAATGAATTTCTGGTACCTCTAAGCTCCATGGACCCTGGACTCAATTGAGCATTTCACCCATTCTATTCATCGTCCGATATTACTTAAAGGACGTTAAAAAAACACGCGAGTAGTGATCTGAGATGGAATTAAACTATGAGCCAATGAAAAGTACTGCTTCAATTTCATGTGGATTATTTATTCCCACAGGTCTTAAACTCGGATTCCAGTGTCATCAGTATCATCCCTACTCCTTATTTACTCACGCAGACCCTGAGAGAAAGCTCCTGCTCGAAGCTGAGACTAGACCGCGCATTGCTTAAAATTTGCTTAACGTTACCGGAAAAGCGGTGACAGTTCACACTAAGAGATTCTACCTGAAGTGGATGCCATTTTTATAGATGATCTGAATACAGATAAAATAATTTTCTTTTATTAAAATTTGAACTCTATTCTTCAAAATATCTGGAATTACCCGATTTAGTAGGTATGTTGTTCCATATGACAACATCGGCTGACAATGGCTCTGTTACAGGAACAAATGTTCCAGTTTCTAAGCTTAATAGTACGAGACTGAGTATAACAAGATTCCGTTTTATGCAGTTAACAGCGGTAAACACATGAAAATAATGGGGTAAAAGTAATGTCAATTACGTTTATTTCTTTTTTCAATGCATTGGAAATCAATAATAGGCATTACAATTTTAGTTTGCAATATTTTTAATACAATGAAGTTATTCTATGTGACGGTCTATTAATATTTTGCATGAGTAATACAATATTGAAAATGCCGTTTAAAATGTTTTATTAAATCGTTGCTTTACAGTATGCCGGAAATAACGAAACCTGTTTTACCCCTCACAAATTAAGAAAAGAGGTATCTCTCATCAAAACCAGATTTCATCCCTTGAGTTCCCATATTGGATTTTTGGTGAACAAATCGCCGTCTCGGTTTTCTTCGGTTTCCCTCGCCATTCATACCACCACCTACTCCATAATTACCTTTGCTTTCGTGCATTGCACCGATATTTCATAATATCCCTTCTGCACTCCTTTATTCTCCATCCAGGATGCCCCCTCGGACCCGGAACTTCTCTGCTCCTCGACAGGCGTCTGACCGCAAAGTGTAAATACCTATTCCATATGAGGAGGGTTAATGGATAATAAGAAGCAAATTAAGCAATGCAGCAGATCTATGCACAAAATCGCTGTAATTGTCTTAAAAACAAAGCAACTACAGATAATTAAACAAATTAAGTACGTTTAAATTTGCTTTAAATCTTCGAATTCAGAATAACTGGAAGTTGTGATTCTGCAAAGATGAGAGCGATATTTTAAAAACTATCAGTGGAATCATTGCAGTTCAAAGTTACAAACCACAATTCATATTTATCTAAAATTATAGTTCACAACTTAACTATACACTGCTCGTTAATTTCTGATCATAACAAAAGCATTCCCCATTATCTATCACGATTCCAAAACACTGGTCGGAAATTAGATGAAATACGGATGAAAGAGCTCTTAATATTGCAAATTTAAGACCACAAGAATAATAATAGTAAATAGATAATAATAAATATTAATAATAATACCTAATAATAACAATTACAATAATAATAATAATAATAATAATAATAATAATAATAATAATAATAATAATAATAATAATAATAATAATAATAATAATAATAATAATAATAATAATAATAATAATAATAATAATAATAATAATAATAATAATAATAATAATAATAATAATAATAATAATAATAATAATAATAATAATAATAATAATAATAATAATAATAATAATAATAATAATAATAATAATAATAATAATAATAATAATAATAATAATAATAATAATAATAATAATAATAATAATAATAATAATAATAATAATAATAATAATAATAATAATAATAATAATAATAATAATAATAATAATAATAATAATAATAATAATAATGATGATGATGGTGATGATGATGATGATAATAATAACAATAATAATAATAATAGTAATAATAATAATAATATCTAATAATAATACGAATAATATGGACTATGCTATAATGATTATATGCTCACAATTCAGATTTTCGACAGACTTATCTTTCCTCTTTGCTCTATATAAATAATCGTGCCTTATTTGCAACAAATAATGTAACTCACAAAATAAACACTAGACAAAAGTATAATATCCATTATCCCAGTGCTAAACTTTCTTGCTTCCAGAAAGGTGTGCATTATGAAACTATCAAAATATTTGGCGCACTTCCTAATGTTCTTAAAGAAAAAGTTGATAATTTCGGTGCTTTAAAAAAGCTGTTTGAGAGTACCTTTGCTCAAAATCTTTTTATTCTGTACAAGATTATCTGAATGACAAATTATCCTGATAATGCTTCTGTAGCTCCATAAGTAGTACCTAACTATTCCAATGACAAATCATTACCAATAAATCTTTGATGCATGTTGAAAGTTTATTTTTAATGTATATGTATTTAATAAATAACAAGAATGGTGTCCATTGCAAAAAGCTTGAGACGTACTGGCATAAGCCAAGTGAAAGCTGGTTTAAAAAGTGTTTCATTTTGTATCATATATAATTATCCCTGCTTTTTTTCCCATATTGTTGTTCATATTCCCTGTATACTATAATATGTGTCTTATGTTAACTTTTGTACACACACACACACACACATATATATATATATATATATATATATATATATTATTATTATTATAATTATTAAACTTTATACCTCTTTATACCTCTGGACATGTTCAATGTTCACATCCCTTTCTGGCTACAAGTGAACCTACTGAACGCAAATCAATCTAATCTAATCTATATCTTAATACTAATGAATATTGTACTCCGTTTTCCAATCAACCAAGGCGTAACCAATGAGAGAACGTAGACGCCTTCCTAGTGTATAAATGTGTAGTGTTTAACGCCCGCTTTTACTACATAGGGCACCGCAGGTCCTATTGTATAAATTATGTTCAAGTTCCATACCCTCTAGGAAACGGGTTTTACTATTGATATATTATTTGTGCTATTTCCACATAAATGCATAAAAATAAATTGTATAAGGCCTTGTTTAATCTAATATACAGAGAACTTGCTCAACTTGGGAATAAAAGTCATAAAATGTTTAGGTGCATCGGATATGACTCCTTAGCATTTCGCTGGAAAGTACATAACTCTTTAGAAGTAGTTATTTCAGACAGGAAAGTTTAAACATCTTAAAACGAAATAAAATACATAGTTATACATAGCCCAATTTTTTCACAATTATTAATAATCTTTGACTCCAAAACACAACACCGGTGTATTGACCTTGCTTGTTGCAATATCTAGTCTACAGATGGCACCATTCTATGCATGGGTTCCCCCTCTTTTATGTTCCAAGAACCAATGGAGAGTTTGGGCGTCACCAAATCTAGTTATACCTCCCTGGCAAGGAATGGAAACTCAAGGTATTTAGCAGTTACTGTAGCTCAATTCCCTGAATTTCCATATTCTCTTCTTGTGACCGCATAGTAAGTGAACTTAATAAATGCCAGACCTAAAATATCATAATGAATTATGTTAAGCTCGTAAGTTTAATAACTTCCGTGGATAAAAGTCAACACTTAATGGAACAATTATCATTTTGGCAATATACTGGTGTATAAGTAAACTAGTTGTACATTTATTACCTTTAAATGTCGGAATACTTTCGCACTGCTTCCTGTATTTCTTCTTCTACTTTGCCATTATGAACATCGCACAATCACAACCTGATAGCGTTAAACCAAAAACATGCTGTACACTAATCCCACAAGAGAGTGAGATAATTTGTAAATTATTAAAAATCACAGTAAGAGGAATTGTCTGCTCTATTTCTTTGAGTTTGGATGCCTTCATGACAGCTATTATTGTATAGCAGAGCCCATGATTACGAGTATAGAGTGGGACAAAGAGTGAAAGAATATCACACTTGACATATGTATATTTTGTTGTCTGTGATTATATCCATCGCTGTTGAATGTTGAAATGTACAATGCTTTCAACAGTGCTAACAAGGAGAAACAGAGATCGATCGCCCCAAAACCGAGTTTTTTTTTTTCGGGATAAATCTCGACCATAGGTTGATAATCGCATTTGTTTTAAAAACATCCCAATATGCCATTTTAAGTAGCCCTACACTACAGTTTCATTTTTAAAGGAAAATACTGAAGGTCATCTGTTTCTTCAGGTGGGGAGCTGCAATGTTGCTGAGAATTATTCATATCCCCCCCTTTTTGAACTCTCAATGCTCGAAACAAACCTATAAACAAGCGTACGAGTTTCTCTCACCACAGGGAAAACATGTACATATCATCTGTACTAGCCTAAATTAAGAACAAAAATAAGTTGTACACAATACACATACACTGCGTTGTACCGTCTTTATAGACGTATTTTTAAAATAATTTATTAACTACTCTGTCAATTGACATGATCATAGGTCCATGTCTTCATGAGAATCCCCTCCCCTTTTCTTTTCCAAGAGCAGGAGCGCGTCATCAAGAACATTATGCAACCTACCAGCGTGACCAATAATAAAGCAGTCGCCTTTTCTTATGATTCCTTTAGTGGTACTTTCAAGTGTGCCGAGTCCCCAGTTTTTTTTTTTTCTCCCCGATTTGAAGAGCAGGAGCGCGTCATCAACAAAGCTATGTGACCTGCCGGCGTGACCAGTAATAAAGCAGTCGCCTTTTCTTATGGCTCCTTTTGTGGTACTTTCAAGTGTGCCGTCACTCCAGCCCTTTGACACGGCCGGCGTTTACCCAGTTTCATCCAACTACACTTACATGCAGTTCTTATTCACCAAAAGCGCTTAGCGCTACAATGCCTGACTTTCGAGTATCAGTTTTGTGTTATTTTGTTGAACTTGAATTCCAGATCATGGAGGACTTCGTTCAAAGAGATAAGGCTTCCTTCAAATAGCTCTGCCTCTTTAAGAGAAGAAAAACGCCTATACTCCTCCACAGGAGAGAAAGTCTCCGAGGGGTTTGACGCGGGAGGGGGGCTTGACGAAGGTTCCCACACCCTCCCTGGACAGGTTTATGACACCCTATGTCTATACAGTTACAGACCATTCAAAAACATTCTGACGACTTCCACTTTTGTGAATGAATCTTCTCGGTTTTAGTGTACAGAGTGAACAGGGCGTATGTTTGTTTAACGGTTCTGTTCCTTGTGTAGCAGTCGTTCTCTGCCACACACACACATTCGCTGTCCTTGTCCCACTGTGTAAAACAGGCCATACCTTTGAGGGACCTTCTTTGCGTTGCTGGACTATACGTGTGGGAGGATGCTCCTTTCGGGTGCAATAGTCCTAGACGTACCTTCTTATGGCATCTAATTGAAAATTATGGAGATGCTCTTGGTCTTTGTTTCCCAGGATTTACAATTGCTGATGGACTTTGGCTGTAGCTACTTCTCTTTAGACATTCTAGAAACAGTCACCTCACTTATTTTAAGAGCACCCACAGTTTTCTTTTTTCATTTGGGTAAAAGGAATAAGTGGTTCATTATGAAAAAGCAAATTTTCCTATTCCTGTTCAAAGAACTCCTTAAGGAAACAGACACATTCTCCAGCTTGGTTGTACAATGTAACAACCCGACAGTAACCTGATCTTTGTCTTGGACCACGAATCCTTGGTCTTCCTCTAATCCTACTGACACTTCCTTCTGTTTTAACAAAGTAGGCTAACAACACACAACGCGACTGAACGCTCAAGCAAACTGTTTACCGCACACAATTGACGATTGCTTTGGATTAGCGGGTTTTAGGGCCCGTCGACAACGAGGTCATTTGGGCCCGCACAATTAACGATAACTGACTTGAGGAATAAGTGATCAACCATATAACGAATGTGGCAACCTTTGTTTATGTTTCCATAGCAACGATCTTTCCCTCTTCCCCTCCACCTTCCTTGCTTAACAACTGTCATGTACCTTCTTCCTTTTTTTTTTTTAACTTAGCACTCCGGGAGCTAACCGTAGCGGAGAAGAAAATTATTACTCCCAAGCTAAATAACTAAAGTGCTTACTAATCGTTGCTAGTGTCAATAGAACTACATATAACCAAACGTAAGGTACCGTAAGCAGCACTAACGTAATTAAATAAGCTTGTTGTAACTGTTCCTAGAGCATGGAATCTAATAAAACATTCCGCCATTGATGTAAGCAATCATTACAAAGTATTCATTTCTCGTTTGAGTGATATCTTACAATCGTGACACGCAGAAATATTGATTACTTCTCCATAAACAGCTGTTAACGTGTGGCACAGTTTAACCTAAAAGAAAGTACTTATAGACAAACTGGAGCAAATTGAATTTATTGAAATATAATTTGCAATTAATGCTAAGCCCGCCTTGGTAGCGTGTTAGTAGCATGTCTGCCTCACGTTCAGAGGTCCCGAGTTCGAATTTCGGCCATTGTGAGTTACTGGGATAAGGTTTATTCCGGGGTTTTCCCTTATCCTGAAAGACGAATGTCGGGTAACTCTAAGCTCTATGGCCCCTGGGCACATTTGAACATCATTTCACTCATTCCATTCATCGTCCGATATGACTTAACGTTGGAGGACGTAAATTACAACAAAATAATGCTAATGATAATATGAAAACAACTGACTTTATTTCAAATGTTATATATTGTACACTTGATGAAATAAGTCAATTTGGTGCCTAATGTTGAGTATTGATTTCAAAATAAAATAATGAGTCCACAATGCTCTCATATGCTACCCGGTTGCTTCATGAAGCTTCGGGTCTTCCATATATGGAGAATGAAACTAGGCGTCGGGTATCAAAATTCTACGCTACTTTACCCGGACATAGAAGCGCCCTTGTTAGATCAGGGGGAGATTATGACCCCACTAGACGCCGTTCCAGGCTATTCCGGGTACCCCGCATGGCTTGTGGGCACCCGAGATAACCCAGGAGCTAATCCTAACAGCAGCTAAAGCTGAGCTCCACATAATTCTTCTAAGCTTTTTGGCATCAAAATTTTCAACCTAATCAAAAATTTTAAAATTAGAACACCAGGTGCAAGGTTTTGTATCCATTCCCACAACCTGAGGTACATAAAATTTGTAACCTCAAAAAATGTCTACCTCAAAACCCACAACCACTCCTACAAAATCGCTAAAATAAAAACCTTACCTGCGGTAAAACCCTTAACGGGTGGGCACGCAGCAAAAACCTTCTGGCTTTATACAGCCAGCCAGCACTTCGGTCGGTCGGTTCTCATATACTGAGACAATTCTTCGAAGTACACTAAGAATACATTTTCTGAGAAAGAATTTATACCTTTTGATATTCCCCAATCCATGAATTGTGAATAGAATTTTTCGTACATCCTCCTTGACTTTTGTAGCAAAAAGTTATTGGTAACATTAAGTGTCTTCTGGGGGTGTAAGTTCAATGCCACTGTTACTAGTGTCAGACATTTTGACTTTTTTCTTTAAATTGGCGCTAGTAGGTTGTCGATCGAAACGAGAATAAACAATACTTGCGCTTTCACAATTTACGTGGCCACTTCTGATTGTTCGAATACCAACTCTTTAATGAACAGGTGTACTTTAATGAGGCCAATTTAAGTATTATGTACTGCTACCTGTCGTATAAAAAAGTTTGGCATGGTCGAGCATATACATTAATTTACGTCCTCCAACGTTGTCATATCGAACGATGAATGAAATGGGTGAAATGATTCTCAAATGAGCCCAGGGTTCACAGAACTTAGAGTTACCTGACATGTATCATTCATAACTTTATCTACATAACTCTCCCTGACCTAGATTCGAACTGGGGACTTCTTGAACGTGAGACAGACACGCTACCATCTACGCTACCAAGGCGGGCGTAATAATGAACAGGTTTATATGTCTTTCAATGAAGTTCCGGCTTGCATAGGTTGAATGTGTAGCAGCCATCTGGTCTCCCTGTGGTGCAGAGCTGAGGTAGTTGAACTGTCTGTACCGCGCTCGCCATGCGCAGTTAATTTTGTCTGGAGAAACCAGTATTTCACCGCAGTAAAAATGCTTTACTGCCATAACCAACATCCTATATATCGTCAGTATTTAAGGTTGGGCTTTTACTAAGCTGGCATTCCATCAGGCTGTGTAAGAAAGTTGAATTAGTATTATACAGCCAAAATATAAATGCTTTCTATTCAAGTAGGTTATGTTGTAGTTTTGTTAAAACGGAATCTTAGGTTCTATGTGTCCTGTGTGACTTGTTAAGCGGTTTTATTGCCAATTTTAAAAGTACGGAACGAAGGATATTAGTCAGAAAGAATAAAATAGGAGGCAGAAGATGAGAGAAGGAACGAGAAGAGTAAGATAACGAAAGAAAAGGGGAGATGGTGGAAGGTATTGAAAGCAGGATATCGGTATAGCGACAGGGAGAAAAGAATCTTAACACAACAGTGGAAACAGAACTGGTGATTCTGATAGTACGAGAATAAAAGCCAAAGGTGGACACATTCAGAATGTTTCAGCAGACAGTAGTTAAGAACGCGTACTTCCAACAATAAGACGTTAAATAGGAATAACTCCGGTAGATATTCGGATATATTTATACCTATAACTTATGATATAACTATAACTTATACAGTGATATAACTTATCATTGTTACCTTCCTTAAAGAGAATCATGGACACGTTTGTAAAATTTTAATGGCGTAGCTTAACTCTGCTGCTGTTATTACAGTTGTCAGAGCCAACAATCAAAAGCAATCGTGGTAAAAGTATTTGTAGGTATTTAATTTTGTTTCAAAAATGAGCCTTCTATTAATTTTAAAGAACCGCAAATTGTAATTATTATTGCCGAATTAAGCCTTATTTTTGAACTTTGTTGGTCCTTTGGGAAGGCGTTTTAGATAGGTACCTATGTTTAAAATGTCTAAGTGAAATGTAGGTATATTTATCATGGTGGATTTCTGTAGCACATGACTGGAGTATAGAGCGAAGTGGCAGCGCCACAGTAACGTATGCGCCTCGCCCCGTGGGTTTGATCCCCGTGGACCGCGTATTCTGACATGGGTTTTTCATGGTTTCCCCATGTCAATAAGGCGAATTCTGTGTTGCTCACCTTCATGCTCACCTTATCTGATTCCTTCCTTAACACCTTTAAGGTATATTTTTAGGCTTGTGATGTATGGTGGTGTCGGGAAGATGGCGCGCATGCTTGCGCATTGTAAATAATCTCTTCGCTTGTGCAGACGACGCTTGCAGACATTGGACTCAGAATGATCATGGTTGTGCAGCTATGAAGACCTCTCAGCAATTATTAGGGAGATCTACGCGTCTCTTTGGCCTCTCTGCCTGCGACCCTGAGTGGAGGTCGCTGAGCGCGAGGTGTTCCCCTTCGTTGTCTATGTTTTCCCTTTTACATGTGTAGGCCTGAGAAGTGGTAGGTTTACCATCATCTCTGGGTTGTATACGACATACCTTACACGGCAATTAGAATCGCCATTAACTGTTGCAATCTTCGAAACAGATTAGTGCACAAAACGAAACTAAATTGAAACTCGGGACGCTGGCGCTTAGGTAGGTACATACAAACACGCACGTCAGATCGACAAAACCCATATAACCCTTTATAAGCACCATCGATTTCCTCCACAATCAGCAACCTAAGAGGTCTCATTAAAGCTTCTCTGCCTCTATCTTTCTCCTCCCATTTGTTTAAAATAGTTCTAGTTTTAAGGTATGATTCCCCAGCAGCGTGGCGTTGAAGCGCGAGGTCCGGGGTATGCGAAGTAGCTTTCTCACACTCGGCCACTACTGGCGTGACGTCTTCACTCGACAGGTCTGGATGTCAGTACAGACGCCGAGTGCTGGGGTGTGTACAAGAAAAAAATGTCATTTATCACAACAGAAGACAGCCTCTTAATTGAGCTAGGTAACAGCACACTTGTCTTTATGGCTTAAATGTGGGAATTACAAATCATACCAGGGAGAAGGTGTAAGCCGTAATATCGGAACTAATGCCAAAGCTACGTGACATATTGAATATATTTAATGACTGCATTTTTTTTTTTTTTTTTTTTTTTTTTTTTTTTTTTTTTTTTTTTTTACAAAATTGCTCCACTAAACGCAATGCGTTATTTCTCCTAATAGACACGACAACGTATGTGTTTCTTAAAAGATAAGTCATATCATCTGCTGTGTAGGACGAGACTGCAACTGGTGTGTAGAATGATCTCAATACTAGACGCAACAATCCGAAACCATTTGTTGATACCCTCGAGCAGTGATAGCCGATAGTTAAACTCTACTTTTTCATCTTTCATCTTTCCAAAAATCTCTTGTAGTCTTTCTCAGTCTACTTCAGTCCTGCTGTAAACAAGGCGGAACCGAATCCACCCGTCACATTTTAGACGGTACATGGGCGCATATTAAGTTTTGCAACATTAACATATGTAGCAGGGCAAACCTATTTTTAATTAATGCTAAATGCATTACTTTCATACTACAACTAAGTAGAAGAACGTATCTAAGCTTCACTACCATAATTAAGTCACTGTTTGGGCAGTGATTTATTCCAATGGATGAACTCTGCTATTTGCCTTTTTCATGCAAAACACATATCTATCACTGCAGTTCTTCAGGCTTTTTCCTTTTTAATCTTCTTGATACAGCACTGGTATCCAGTAGCTGAAACACAACAGGATTTGAATGGCTGTGAAGTAGCTTTTCGTGCTTCATTGCCATGTTTCTTATTTCTTTACTGATTGTGTCCATTTTAAGTCCCTGTGGATGTAATTAGTCATTCCTAACGTACCAAGGTGCATTAACAATACCACGTAGTACTTTGTTTTGAAAGTTTTGTATATTTTTAATATTAGATTTCTTGGTACACCCTCGTCTGCAAGCCATACCTACATCCATATAGGTTTTAATACCTGCTTATATAAAAGCAATTTATTAATCTTGTTCTAAAAATCAAACTTTCATTATCTGCGTGCACATGTGTGTGAAGTTAATTTTCGAGGTCTTCCTTGTAATTGCTTTGAACTTTTAAGTAATACTTTCCTGAGCTGGAAATTCGTTATTGTGTTCTTTTTTAAATTTGTTTGTTTTTTCGTAGCTTTACAAACAACATGAAATTTCAAATCGTCTTGCTCTTTAAAAATACAATTTGCTTTACCTACTGTATGTACAATGAAACGTATAAATATGAATATAAGTTGAACGTTAAAGAAAAAGTTCCGGAAAAACTTTTGTAAGAATGGTTTATAGAAAAACATCAATCCCATTTTTTTTCCTCGTGATTATCGACAAAGAACGGAATTTCAACACCATTAAATGGCGACTCTCTTTAAAATAGCAATTAAACCCCCAATTTGCTAGTGTAAATAAAAGAAAGCATTAGATCATAGCTTAGTGATTCCAAGCAATTACTTGAATTGCATAGATACATTTTTCCTAACCTTCTTGAGAGCAAAATATTTTTGCTAACCTTGAACGCTGATCTATTGCTCACGATATAACAATAGGTATCAATGTGGTGCTGACACCTTTAACAGCCTTCGTGGTAAATAGTGGATTAATTTTCCTGTTTTCAACATTATATTGCGTTAGTTACAACAAAATGAGATCTCCACAGATGATATTTTGTGGCATGCCGAGCACAATGATTCCTGTATATCATAATTACAGTCTTTAATACAAACGCTAGATACCACTGATACCGCCACGCTCAGACGCTTGAACACCATGCAGCTAGGCTAGATACGGCGCGCGTTGGTTTCCAATGTTCTGTATTACGATGGTAGTCGTAAGACAAACTATCATTACCTGTTATTCTTTAAAAATTCGCCGAAACTGGTTTTCATTATTATCTAACTAAATCTGTATTTTCACACTAGCATCTTCCACATATGCATCTTATTGTGATCGCCTAAGAAATGATTTCAACGCTGTGTTACATTAGCTAATGTATATGAATAATTGCTAGCGAAAAAAGTTTCTCCAAAATGCTGGTACGGACCTACATTTAACGCATAAGACACCAACGAAGAAAATTTAAGGTTTAGTAAAGTTTTTAATTAGTAGCACAAAAATAACTTTCATCAAATCACATTAAGAAAACTAACTCATCGCGCAAGATCCCTTGGAGGTCTGTCTATTGCTGAACTGCCGCAGCCAACAGGGGTCAGTAATAGAGCAGCAGTAGTAATGGAGGGTGGCAGGTGGTTACCGTCCGCAGTACTTCCAGTCAAAGAATATGGTCTCCGTAACCTGAAAACGTGGTGGTGAGCAAAGACCGCGGGTAGAGAACAGCCGAAATCTGCTATGGAAATGCGGAGGAAAATTCTATGGAATGAAGGTGAAGTTAATGAAGTTAATAAAGGTGATGGAGCAGATGGTGGAATGAATGGCAGTGAGAACGGAAGACCCCTAAAAAGCCGTCCATAAGCCATTTCATGCACCACAAATCCCACATACGATTACCTGGAAGTAAACCCGGTAATCTTGATGAGAGGCGAGTGCTCTAAGCATTCACCCAGCACATTTTTTTGAGAATGGATATAGGCACTGCGAGGAAGTTAATATCATGGTTTTAATGCCAGTTGTCCAACAATGAGCTTGATAGAGTTCCTTGACTTCATAATCTGATATCGTTTTTAACACCTCGATGGTACTCCCTAACCCGACTGTAATGTTAAGGACTGTTTGGGAAATGCACACTGACATAACATCCAATATATTTTTACTAATTACATATATAAATGTTTGACAGTCTCCGTAAGGCAGTGCAGTGGTTGGCGCGGCTGTCTCTGGAGCAGGGGATCGCAGTTTGATAATCGGTGGAGGCGTACGAATTTTGTCCTTACTGAAAGGTCTGGTCCGAGGTGTACTCAGCCTCGTGGTGCCAATAGAGTAGCTATCCTGAAGAAGAGGTTACATCTCCAAAAGGTCAAGCAGTCACCTTATGGTCGCGGATATACGCGCCTGACCCACGCCACCACAACGCTTCACACTTACGTGGCCTTGGCTGCACAGGTAGGGCGATAAACAAACTCTCTGTGTTGGGCAGATACCTTAAGGGCTATTTTTATAATATTTAAAGACCGGAGATGTGTGCGTTTATCCATGGGTATAGCTACTGCAAATGGAGTACACTGTTACCGCTCGCGTAAGTAAACAACTGCAGGTAGGTATAGCCTGACCATGACAACCGCCTCACTGCGAGAGGAAACAAAACAGTAGCGTTATACTACAACTTGACCTTGCGTCTGCATACCTTTGCAAGGCAATGCTTCACTATTACGCAGAATACTAGGTTACATTATTTTCGACGTTTGCACATTTAATGACCTTGCTGTACATCTGACGTCGATCATTCTCTGTGTCCGGCTAACTTATATCGCATGGGAGCGCACATTCCTCCGGTCTTTAATAATATTATATTCACTAAATGTTGCATCGAGGGGACAAATAGGTACCATCTATATTAACAATGTAACACCTATTTTGTACAGTGGTGTAAGATTTGAACATAAGATACCCTGTGAAGAACTGGTATTGTTATTTATCACCAGTAGAAACTTTTTATCTCTTATGGTCCATGAACCATTAAGTCATAAACTGTAATCCTTCGAGGAAAATGGAAAACAAACCATTAGCTCTCCCAACTCTCTTCCACCACAGATGGTTAGGGTACAACTGTTTTGCAGTGTATTCATTCTCAGTTTGGTTGTTACAAGTGATCAAGTACGAGTGGAAGAAAACTGTGAACAATGGTGATTTTTAAAAACATTGTTTGTACACAAATTCTTCAAAATGAGTTCTCAACATAAAACATTACCATTGCAGAAAATAATTAAAGTTATTGGAGAACACGAAAACAACAAACGTACAGCTAAGGAATTAACTGTTTAAATTGGAGAAAACACAGATTTACGAGATTTTGAAAAAACAAAAATTAAGGACGAGTGATTAAGGGAACAGGTCATGTAAAATGCATCACACAATCTACAGAGTATGACGAGTTAAATCGCGCTGGTTAGTACACGCGCTAAAGGAATTCCCATTTCTGGATCATTGTTTCAGACTCAAGCTTTAGAGATAGCAAGAAAATTAGGCAAAGACAACTTCATAGCTTCCAATAAATGCCGCGAGAGTTACAAACATTTCCATAACATTGTTTCAAATGCTGTGTGTGTTGAAGCAAATGTTGATAAGCAGACAGTTGCAGACTGGAAATAAAAAATTGAAAACAGAAACACAAACTGGGTGATAAACTACAATTACTATATGTAATTTAAAAATATAGAACATAATACATATCAACCTATTATTATTTACACTTCATTCTATATTATTCCTTCACTGTAAATCTGTGCGACTATTTCGTGATTTCTTTGTATTAAAACACAACCCACTGAAAACGGAAACCTGTGTAAAAGGAAAATAAATGCGGTAACGATCGTGTTCCGTTTTATAGAGGTTTTACTGTATAACCCAGGCATCGGCAAACATGTACTCAATGAGGGAGCAGTATGACGTCTCAACATGCAACCTGCAATGCACATGACGTAATGTAGAACAGGGAAGGCGCTGGACTCGCTACAAGTACACTAAGAAATAGTACACATACCTACTTGAATCCAGCTTTTTTGATCTACTATACCTTAGGCAGGTCTAGATATTTGAGCAATATATTTCAATTCACTTCTATTTCCAATGTACCATGAAAATCTGGTGATACCTATATCACAAGTTGCCACTCTCAGTATAGCACGCAAATTATCATCTGTTAATGGCGATAGTTGCTTCGATTTTGTTTCATTTTGGAAAAAAATTGTTCGAATACATATGTGGATCTAACCATAGCTGCTACACCGACAACAAACGATCTAACAGATGGATGAGCCCACCTCAGTAGCGTAGATGGTAGCGTATCTGCCTGACGTTCAAGAGATCCCGAGTTCGAATCTCGGTTACGATGAGTTACCTGGATAAGGATTTCTCCGGGGTTTTTCCTTATCCTGAAAGATGAATGTCGGGTAGCTCTAAGCTCCATACACCCCGGACTCATTTGACCACCATTTCATTCATCGTCCGATATAACTTAAAGTTAGAGGAGTAAATTAAAAAAAAAAAGATGGATGTGTATCTGCTTTCAGATATTTAAACATATCCAAATCATTCAAATCTTTACACAGCAATTGCATATACGCATCACATTACAAATCAGCGGATTCCTTAACCTTATGTAAATCTATTGCAAGAGGATTAGCAAACAGAGCAAAATCATTTTTCATGGATTTAAAATCACTGAATAGCCTTACTTCAAACTCCCTCTTTACTTTATCTAACAGGCCAGTATATTTATCCAGGTTTGTTACAGAAATATTTTGAAAAGATTTTAGACATGGGAAATGATGAAACTCTTTTCTCACGAGATTTGATTTCCATACATCTGTCATGTTTATGAATTATCTAACCATGTCATACATATAAACTATATTGTGGAACTTTCTCTGAAGACAGCCATTAAGTTGAGAAATGTCAATGCGGAAGGCTAAATCTCTTATCCAATCATCTCCCAATTCATGGATGTCTATATCGTAAACAAAGAAAAAGGAAATTTTAAGCTAAATTCAGTACAATAAAAACATACATTGCAATTAAGCACTAATATCAATATACCTACTCCTTCAGGAATTCATTCTGTGTAGTATGCTAGGTCTTCATAAGAAAGCCCTAAATCTTCCAGTACTTCACGAAATTTTCGAGGTTTCAAGGAGTTTGATTTTATTTTATTTGGTCTGTATAACTATGTTCATTACATGTTTCATGTTTAGTGCTTTTGCACACAATTCCTCCTGATGTATTATACAGTGAAAACATTTTATATTATCGTTTATTCCCATTTCATTTAAATAACGTTTCACTTTACCAATTAGACCTTTGTTTTCACCAGTCATATTTCAAGCCCCATCTGGTACTATGGATATAAGATTCTTTAGATTCAATTTACTTTCTTCTACACATTTCTTAAATGCTTGAAATAATTCTGCCCGTTATATGTTCCCTAAGTGGAATGATTTCAAGCATACATTCTATATCAAGAGGTTGTTATTAACTCCACGAGTAGTAAAGATAAGAGACATCCGGCGCAGACCCAAAAGGGCAAGATGGCGGCCATGCGTAATCTATGTATTTAGGGTATTTTGACACTGTTTAGAGGTTTTAGTCAGTGCGCTTAAGCTGCTGTAAATTATGATGCTATGTCTTGAGGTATGATCAGGGCTTGTCTTGAGGTATGATCTGGGACCCTAGGGTTAAGAGTTGCAGGGTTTCTTAGGTAAAGACTGTTGGTCTGAGAGGTTAATAGCTATAAGACTTAGAGGTTAGGTCTTGAGGTATGATCTGCCTAAGAGTTGCAAGTTTTTCACAGTTGAGACTGTTGGTCTGGGAGGTTAATAGCTGTAGGATTAGAGGTTAGGTCTTGAGGTATGATCTGGGACTCTAGGTTTAAGAATTGCAGGGTTTCTTAGGTAAAGTCTGTTGGTCCGGAGCGTGAAAGCTGTAGGATTTAGAGGTTAGGTCTTGAGGTATAATCTGTTGCTCTAGGATTAAGTGTTATAAAGTTTATAGCTAAAGGTTGTTGGTCAGAAGGTTGAAGGCCGTGGTCCTTATGGCTATGTTGTGAGGATTGAGGTATGGTCTTTTGATTTTAAAGTGCAGGTTGCTAATCCAGAGACTAAAGGTTGTTAATCTTGAGGCAAGTCCTACACCTATGCTTTCCTATTTCACCCAGTTAACAACTAACCTAACCTAATATTCTCCTTCGCTTTTACCTTGTTTCATCATTCTTTATTCTAACCTAGCTATGTTTTGTTATTGGTATCCTTTGTTGCATCTGTTAACCTAACTGTTCTCTGTCTTTAAGTTCCTCTATTCTTCCACTTTAATCTAACCCAATATACTCCTTTGTTTTCGCTCTCTTTCATCATCCTGTAACCTAGTTGTTTTTGCTATAGGCATCCGTTCTCTTTTCTTAATCTGCCCTATTCTTACCTCCTCAATCTACCTCATGCATGTTTCTTTTCTCCTCTTTCTAACCCACATCTTTTAAGTTCAACTGTTTTGTATCGTGCTAAATACTTGTATGTATGGTGTAAAATTCTTGAGGCCTGTTGACGTTAGAGCCATCTTTGTCACTGCAAGAGGTATATATGCTGATTACGGATCTTTATAAAGTAAATCTAACCCTTTGTGTACCTTCTTCTGTTTTCCTAAATATTGGGGTTTCTTTTGTTGCTAGGGATTCTTGTTTTTCGTACCTTCTCTATGCCTTCAGGACCTCTATTCCACCTTGTTATATTTTGAAGTCTTATGCTTATATCTTAGGCTTCGTGATTAAGTCTTTTGATCTGAAAGGCTATGTATATTGGTTATGTTGCTCATCTCTTTTGGTCATATGGTTAAGTCGTGAGGTACGTTCTTAGGGCCTAGGGGCTAAAGGATGTATGTCTCATAGCTTAAGCTCACAGTTCCTGAGGCTAAAGGCTGTCGGGGTTAGTGTTTAGGTCGTATGGATTCGAGGTTAGATCTCTCATGTAGGGTTTAAGGTTGTAGGATCTGGAGGTTACTTATTGAGGTATGATCTGAGGGATCTAGGGTCAAGAGTTGTAGGCTTCATAGCTAAAGTTTGCTGGTCAGAGGTTAAAAGCTGTAGGGCCCAGAGGTTAGGTATTCAGGTATGATCTGGGAGCTCTAGGGTTAAAAACCGTAGGTTTCATAGCTAAAAGGTTGACAGCTAGAGATATCTTCGTTACTGTTAGAGGTATATTTGCAATGGTCTAGGCGTACAGTGTTCATAGGGTTTTTCATGCAGATTGATGTCTTCATACTCTTGTCAAGCTCTCGACGTCAATGGAGGCGTAATCAAGAAGATAAAAGGCATAAGCATAGTGCCATTAAACAGTACATCACCTTTGAGAGCTATGTGAACTGTCTTAAAAGCAGAGAAATCATAAGAACTCCAATGAGCCTAATTATGTCCCGTCAACATAATGTTACGTCAGTGGAAGTGAACAAAATATCCCTATCTCCACATGATGACAAGAGAGTAAATGCAGATGATGCTGTATCCACATATGCCCATGGACATTACCATGTTGTGAATGGCGAATGAAAGAAGGAATCCTAGAGCGTAAAAAATATTTTTCATCCTGAGAAACAACAAACACTGGAACGTAGCTGACATCTAATCATGAAAAACTCCTGAATAATAAGGGCAGAGGAAGGTGTTAAGTCTACCATTCAGAAAACAAATTCTGACGCTGGTTTCAAGTCCAGAGAAAAAGACGAGGGGCGTCTACCTCACCACATAACACGACTGAGCACACTTAAATGATAAATAGATAAATATAAAAAACAAAAAAGACCTACTACCTCATAATCTGAAATATCCTTGAAAACTTTTGAATTAGTTATAACATGATTTAAGGAGCTGAACTTGGTCTAAAAAATCCCTTAAACGCGCATAAACCACAGAACATCTGAAAAGGCTTGAAAATAGCATTAGAACATTGGTTTAGCATTACGAAATATTACAAGGCGATGCAGAGGGGGTAAAAGATTGAAAAAAGACACAAGAGTATGAAGATATCAATCTGCATGAAAAACCGTATGAACACTGTACGCCTAGACCATTGCAAATATACCTCTAACAGTAACGAAGATATCTCTAGCTGTCAACCTTTTAGCTATGAAACCTACGGTTTTTAACCCTAGAGCTCCCAGATCATACCTGAATACCTAACCTCTGGACCCTACAGCTTTTAACCTCTGACCAGCAAACTTAAGCTATGAAGCCTACAACTCTTGACCCTAGATCCCTCAGATCATACCTCAATAAGTAACCTCCAGATCCTACAACCTTAAACCCTACATGAGAGATCTAACCTCGAATCCATACGACCTAAACACTAACCCCGACAGCCTTTAGCCTCAGGAACTGTGAGCTTAAGCTATGAGACATATATCCTTTAACCCCTAGGCCCTAAGAACGTACCTCAAGACTTAACCATATGACCAAAAGAGATGAGCAACATAACCAATATACATAGCCTTTCAGATCAAAAGAATTAATCACGAAGCCTAAGATATAAGCATAAGACCTCAAAACATAACAACATGGAATAGAGTTCCTGAAGGCATAGAGAAGGTACGAAAAACAAGAATCCCTAGCAACAAAAGAAACCTCAGTATTTAGGAAAACAGAAGCAGGTACACAAAGGGTTAAATTTACTTTATAAAGATCCGTAATCAGCATATATACCTCTTGCAGTGACAAAGATGGCTCTAACATCGACAGGCCTCAAGAATTTTACACCATACATACAAGTAGTTAGCATGATACAAAATAGTTGAGCTTAAAAGATGTGGGTTAGAAAGAGGAGAAAAGAAACATGCATGGGATAGATTGAGGAGGTAAGCATAGGGCAGATTAAGAAAAGAGAACGGATGCCTATAGCAAAAACAACTAGGTTACAGGATGATGAAAGAAGGCAAAAACAAAGGAGTATATTGGGTTAGATTAAAGTGGAAGAATAGAGGAACTTAAGGACAGAGAACAGATAGGTTAACAGATGCAACAAAGGATACCAATAGCAAAATATAGCTAGGTTAGAATAATGATGAAGCAAGGTAAAAGCAAAGGAGAATATTGGGTTAGGTTAGTTGATAACTAGGTGAAATAGGAAAGCATAGGTGTAGGACTTGCCTCAAGATTAACAACCTTTAGTCTCTGGATTAGCAACCTGCACTTTAAAGTCAAAAGACCATACCTCAATCCTCACAACATAGCCATAAGGGCCACGGCCTTTATCCTCCTGAGCAACAAACTTTAGCTATAAACTTTATAACACTTAACCCTAGAGCTCCAGATCATAACTCAAGACCTAACCTCTAAATCCTACAGCTTTCACGCTCCGGATCAACAGACTTTACCTAAGAAACCCTGCAATTCTTAACCCTAGAGTCTCAGATCATACCTCAAGACCTAACCTCTAATCCTACAGCTATTAACCTCCCAGACCAACAGTCTCAACTGTGAAAAACCTGCAACTCTTAGGCAGATCATACCTCAAGACCTAACCTCTAAGTCCTATAGCTATTAACCTCCCAGACCAACAGTCTCTACCTAAGAAATCCTGCAACTCTTAACCCTAGGGCCCCAGAACATACCTCAATATAAGCCCTGATCATACCTCAAGACATAGCATCATAATTTACAGCAGCTTAAGCGCACTGACTAAAACCTCTAAACAGTGTCAAAATACCCTAAATACATAGATTGCGCACGGCCGCAATCTTACGCTTTTGGGTCTGCGTCAGAAGCCCCTTATCTAATCTACTTCCACGAATGAAAATTACCAAATGTGCTTTGTCAACGCTGTCAGTGCTTTCATTCAACGCGAAAGAAAAGGCTATATGCTATTTTATCTATTCTTCTCTGTATGGTTTTTGGTGATAATGTAATATTACTAAATATATTATATTTTTCAGGGTAAATTATGTTGGCAACTTTACTCACACATTTTTTTTTTATGAAATCTCCATCACTTAAACACCTTAGTGACTGAGCAATCTCCAAAGCAACAACATAACTAGCGTGAAGTTGTTTATCAGTTATAATAATTGAATAAAATTACGTGTAATATCTGAATATTGCTCTTTCAGCTGTTGCAATTGGTAAGTCCGACTTAGACCTATAGAGAATAAAAGGAATAAAGGACATTACGTCAGTGTTGTGCTACTTTAAATCGTGGTGTAAATATATGAATACATGCTGACCTGTAATTGTGTGGTGATCTTAATGGCAAGTATCATAATGTCGCTTGATGTTCCATTGTTGAGTGCCTTCTTGAACTTCAGAGCACAACAAACGTCTTACGCTGTCTTCTTGTGCATAGCAAAAATACTTCTCCTTCCATCATTCTTGAAAGCACCTTTCCGCACAACCACCCTTGACTTTGACAGAGATATGTTTAGACGTACAGGTAAATACGATAGTACAGTCCGCCCGTGATCGGTATGCATGCACTGCCAGTGAAAGCTGCGAGGGCGGTGGAGACAGTAAGCGCTGTCCATGACACTGTATGCCCACGACAAGAAGGCTAGAGGGGCATGGAGGGCAAAGGAGCTTGAACTGTTTATCTTTTCCGGTAACGGATCTGTTTACTAGGAAATGAGTGTCTGAGAGTGTCTATGAGTCACTCATGCTGCCAGATCTAATGTTTGTTGCAGTAATCGCAGCGATAGGTATTATGTATGGGTGAGTTATGTGACAACACGAAACTTCCATCCTTTTCATACTGGGAAGGTGAGCATGAACACCGTTGGGCCAGCAAAAGTGATTACGCTACACATTTCTCTAACTTGCCTTCTTGTCGTGGGTCTACAGTACGTCATCGCTGCGAGGACTCAGTGAGTACATGTTTGCCGATGCCTGGCGCTACAGCTCTTTCCGAGCTAACACTGCCTCCCCATCTCCCTCTATAGGCCGCGCCATGGCTCAGTGGTTAGACCGCTTGGCTCTCACCAAGGCGGCCCGGGTTCGATCGAGATTTGTGGTGGACAACACGGCGCTGGGGCGGGTTTTCTCCGGGACCTTCGGTTTCCCCCGCCATCTCATTCCACCGGTGCTCCATCTTTATCTCATGTATCATCAGTGTCACCGCCTGCGGTGCCGTATGTAGTAAAAGCGGGCGTTAAACACTACACATTTCATTTCTCCCTCTATACCCACTACAGACACCTTGAATGCTGTGCAGTACTGGAAGGTGTAACGTGATCAGTGCTCCCGACACTGCAGACCGGTATATGCGGTCTTGGTAGCCAGGAGCCGCTATACTTCTCAATCAGTGGCTCCTTAACTGCCCCTTTAGTGACCTAAAATTAACTACTAAACAATGAAAAACGGTCACGAAGACTTTATGATGAACAAAACTCCCTATGTCAACTAGATGGAAGCGGGGTAGGAACCAACTTCAATGAAAAATACAACCCATAAACCCACGATATTGTAAAAACGATAATAATAATAATAATAATAATAATAATAATAATAATAATAATGATAATGATAATGATAATGATAATGATAATGATAATGATAATGATAATGATAATGATAATGATAATGATAATGATAATGATAATGATAATGATAATGATAATGATAATGATAATGATAATGATAATGATAATGATAATGATAATGATAATGATAATGATAATGATAATGATAATGATAATGATAATGATAATGATAATGATAATGATAATGATAATGATAATAATAATAATAATAATAATAATAATAATAATAATAATAATAATAATAATAATAATAATAATAATAATAATAATAATAATAATAATAATAATAATAATAATAAATACAAAGAAGATGGCGGCAAGGTACATGTGGTTTCAGTGAGTTCCTGTTTAATTTACGGTTTTGCGTTGGTTAAGGGATGCTGAGCTAGATCTGCAATGCCCAGCTGATAAATAAAGGTTAGTACTAAGCTTGCAAATAATAGTTTCAGTGTGTGTAAAAAAAAGATGCTAAAAATATCAAAGTTAAGTGCGGCTTGTGTATGCTTATGCTTGGTGGTCACGTAGAGAGCGCGTGATAACAGCCACAGAGCAAAGAACATCTACCACAGAGTATTAAAGGTGCTAGTGTAGGCCATCAGAGGTAGCAGTTCTCAACACTGAATCAGAATGGCTAGCGATCCTGGTGACGAAATTGAGAACTGTCTCGGCACGCTTCTTCGGAATTTGAATGAAAAAGGCAGAAAAATGAGAAAAGATCTAAAAGAAGATATTACCAACTCGGTAAGCAGAATTAGAGAGCTGTATAACAAAATAATGAATGCAATGGCACAGAAAGATGAAAAAATCAAGAGCTTGGAAAACAAACCAAAAGAAATTGAAGAAACTACCGAGAAGCAGGTAACATCAAATAGAATGCTATATTCTGACATTACTAGTAGGAGACATAACACAGAGGAGCCACGAAAATACAGCCTAATAGTTAAATAAAAAATAATGAAACAACAGAATACATTAAGACTATAATTAAGACAAAAGTAAATCCTACAGACATAAAGGTAGGTGTAAGTGCCTTCAAACCTCTGAGAAATGGAAACCTATTAATTCAGGCAGGTATCAAGAATGAGGTCGAAGCTATATGCAATAGCATCAATGAGAAATGTAGTGACGAAGTGGAGGCAGCTGGAACCAAGCTAATGAAACCTCGCCTAATTGTGTTCAACGTGCCTGCAGAAGGAGACCTGATTAGCTGGAAGGAAGCAATCCTAAAACAGAATAAGGAATTAAATATGCAAACTTATGAGATTGAATCAAAGTTCTCGTTCAAAGACAAAAAGAACAATACAAATTTGGTAATAGAAGTTACATCAGAAGCTAGAAGGAAACTATTAGGCAGAAAAATAAAACTATGATGGTCCATTACCACAACTGCGGACTATCTAAGAGTCAGTAGGTGTTTCAAGTGTAATAAGTTTAACCATGGAGCTAAAGATTGTAAGGGGAACAATCTTGCCCCCTTTGTGCGGGCAATCACAAGGTAGCAGACTGCCAAACTCCAAAGGGTGAATACAAGTGCACAAACTGCATAAATTATAACAAATATAATCAAGCACAACCCATAGATACCAAGCACAGAGCTCTAGACAAAGAATGTGGGTGTTATAAAATAGCCTTGAGTAAATATATCAATAGCATTGATTATTAAAATGAATAATCTACCACACAGCAGAAAATATATAGTACACAATAAATCCCTAAAGGGCCTTCAAAATAATCTTCAACATTCAGGAGCAGCAGTTAGTAACCTTGTGCAACAAATTGAAGAAAACAAGCTTGATATGATATTTGTACAGGAGCCATACTTAATTCACAACAACCCAGCTGGAATTCCAAAATCGATTAAAATTATTGCAAAGGGTGACGGAAGAAAAAGAGCAGCAATTTTTGTAAACAACAATGTGCTAGACATCATAATTATAAACCAGCTTTCAGATGAAGATTGTGTAGTTGCAGAAGTCCTCACTCATCAGAAAAAAATGTATTTTGTAAGCAAGTACTGTGACATAGACGAAAATATGGAATACACAGTAAATAAAATAGAATCCATAATAAAATATGCTAATGGAACACGAGTATTATTGGCTATTGACACAAATGCGAGGAGTAAAATGTGGCATGACACTATAACTAATCACCGAGGAAAAATACTAGAAGAATTTATAACAGGCAGAAATCTATTTATACTTAATGAATCAAACGGAATTCCAACATTCGAGACAAATAGAGGCAAGAGCTACATAGATTTAACTATCACAAACAGCGGTATGCTTAATAGAGTTACAAACTGGAGAAGTGGAGAAATAGAAAGTTGCTCCTATCATAAAACAATAACTTATAATGTGATAATTGACACCACGAGCAGCAAATACCAATCTGACAGCACTCATAGCATAGGTATACGATACATAGTTAAAAAGGATAATATCCCTAGCTTCATAGACAAACTAAGGCAAGACTTCATTACACACTTTCATTGTGATTATCAGGACAGTGATCTTGATATACTGGACAAAGAACTCACAGAAAAAATCAAGATTCCAATAGGAACTGAATCATTAATAGGAAATCTCACCAGCTGTATAATATCCGCATGCAAAACAGCATTTAACTACTCTTTACAAAAGAAAAACTTGACAAAGGGTAGAACGGGACCCTGGTGGAACGGAGAGTTACAAACAAAACGGAACAAGGTCAATGCTATGAGGCGACGATATCAAAGGACGCGACATGATGAAGCCCTGAGAGAACAAAGGAAAGCTCAGTATCTTTTGGAAAAACGACAATACCAAAACAAACCCCATACAGCAAAAATGAATTCTTGGAAACTATTCTGCACTACCATCGATAGTTCAAACCCCTGGAATATGGTATATAAGATAGCTGCAGGGAAACTCAAAGAGAGGACTATTTTGACAACAATACAAAAACCAGATGGAACATATACTGCAGATCTTCATAGGACTTTAAGATATATGATAGACCACTTTACTCCTGAAGATAAAGAAGACGATGACACTGAACAGCAACGTAATATACGAATAATAGCTAAGGAACCTCCTACCACTGGTGACGACAAAAAGTTTTCCAAAGAGGAAATAAGAGTAGCAATAAAGAGCTTCAATCCCAGCAAAGCTCCAGGAGAAGATGGGATAACAAGTGAAATCCTTCTGCAAGTATTCAATAGCTTCCCATGTTTTCTCACTGCAGCATACAATTGCCTTGAAGAAGGCTGCTTCCCAAAACAATTGAAGAGGTCCAATATTTTACTTATAGTTAAACCAGGGAAACAACACAGCAAAGAAGTAACAAAGTACCGGCCAATCAGTCTTCTAAATGTGGGAGGAAAGGTATTGGAGAAACTCTTGATTAACAGAATATTATATCGCATCAACACCAACAACTTGATGAATTCAAATCAGTTTGGCTTCACACCTCAGAAAGGAACAGTAGATGTAGCCATGGCCGTAAAACACTTTGCAGAGGAAAGCCTCCAAAAAAACAATGTGTCGTAGTTGTTAGCTTAGATGTCCGTGGGGTATTTGATTCAGCCTGGTGGCCACGCATCTTACTTAACCTTAAAGAACTTCAGTGTCCTAAGAACTTGTATATGCTGACAAGCAGCTACTTCAGCAACAGAACAGCTACCTTACAAACAAATGAATGCAAGATCACAAAGGAGGTAACCAGGGGATGCCCACAAGGCTCAAGCTGTGGCCCCGGTCTATGGAACATAATGTATAACTCACTTCTCAACATTGAACTTACACAATAGACAAAGATAGTAGCATTTGCAGATGATCTACTATTACTTACAAAAGGTAACAGCAACAAAGAAGCAGAAAACTATGCAAATTCAGACTTAAAAAAATAGAGATCTGGGCTAAGCAAAACAAACTCACATTTAATGACTCAAAATCAAAAGTCTTATTAATATCAAGGAGAGGGAAAGCTTGTAACGAACCAATCAGGATATATTTGAACTACAAACTACTTGAACAGGTCAGATAACTTAGATATTTAGGGATAACCCTAGACGAAAAACTCAACTTTAATAGACACATTAAAAACACAACAGAGAAGGCACTCCTACTAACAAATATGTTAAGCAAAGTAGCAAAACTACAGTGGGGCCTTGGCCACAAATCTCTAAGAACAATCTACAGAGGTGCACTTGCACCTATACTAACATATGGTTTCCCAGTCTGGGAGCAGGCACTAGAGAGAAAAAAGAACATAAAGATACTTCAAAGAACCCAGAGAATAATAAACATCAAAATTGCCAAAGCCCACAGAACCATATCTTATGAAGCTTCATGTGTTGTAGCTGGAGTGAAACCTATCTACATTACAATAGAAGAAACAGCCAAAACTTACAAGATAACACATGGAATGATACCAGAATCAGCAGATTATGATGCACCTTTACAAATAGCAAACTGGCTACATCCAGCAGATGGTATACTCATGGAAGAAGTTATTGACAACAAATATTATGAAATAGAAATCTTCATAGATGGTAGCAAAATCCAAGGCAAGGTTGGAGCAGCAGCAATAATATTTAAACAAGGCGAGATTTTACACAGAATCAAAGCAAAATTACATGACAGATGCTCAAATAACCAAGGTGAAGAAGTGGCAATCCTTAGAGCACTAACAACACTGGAGGACCTGAACATACAAAACCAAGAAAGGACAGCTGAGGTATATTCAGATAGCAAAATAACTCTAGATCTAATCCGACACAATCCAAAACATATTCATCTAATAGAAGAAATTCAAAATAAACTCAGAAGACTCACAGAACAGAAGTGGATAATACATTTTGCCTGGATCAAAGCACATGCTGGATATGTTGGTAATGAATTAGCTGATAAACTTGCTAAGGAGGCTACACTTGATAATGAGACTGACTATGCATACAGCAAAAACCTAAAAACAACAATTGTCAGTGAAATTCAAGAACAAGGGACCCAGAAGTGGCAAGAACAGTGGACTAATACAACAAAGGGAGCCATCTGCAAGGAGTTCATTCCATCAGTCAAAGAAAGAATGAGAGTACAAATTAATTTAAATTTTGCTCTGACAGCAATGATTACTGGTCACGGATTAACAAAATCATACCTGCACAAACTTGGAATAATACAGGACCCAACCTGCATCTGTCTACAAGAACAGCAAACAGTGGAACATCTCATATATCGAAGCTGCAAACTAAAACAACAAAGGGACATAATGAAGAAAACCATCGAATCCAATAACTACAAATGGCCAGTGACAAAAGAGCAGTTAATCACCAACAACATTACAGCTTTCAAGACTTTTATTCAAAGCATTAACTATGATGAATTAAAATGAAATATTAAAGTGACTACAGGAGAATAGTGAAGTGATACAGTGATGTGATATGAAAACAAATAAACAAGAAATAAACTATGAACAAGTGAGGAAGATAAACACAGTAATCAACGAGTGTGTATATGTATACTAAAACAAACTGATTGCAGTTATTCAGAACAAGGCATGTAGTATCACTGATGTGATGGGGCATGCCCATTAGATTATAATAATAATAATAATAATAATAATAATAATAATAATAATAATAATAATAATAATAATAATAATAATAATAATAATAATAATAATAATAATAATAATAATAATAATAATAATAATAATAATAATAATAATAATAATAATAATAATAATAATAATAATAATAATAATCACGAAATATACTTTAATGTTGCCTTGTGAAATGCAAAAACTTTACGCCAGACATAAATATTGTTAATTTAAGCTTTTTAATTTTTAAAAAATGAACAAATCACTTAACCTTGCCTTTGAATATAAAGATGTTCTCAGTATTGCACACGGATGTAGTAAATGTTGGGTGCTATTTTGATGTAGGGAGTTCGCGTTCGGGATCCTTTTTATGTAGGATGGGAAGTAGGTTGGGTGTCATTTTGATGAAGAGACGTCGGTTCGGGATCCTTTATATGTAGGATAGGAAGTAGAATGGGTGTCATTTTGATGTAGGGAGGCCGCGTACGGGATCCTTTATATGTAGGATGGGAAATAGGTTTGATGTCATTTTGAGGTAAGGAGGTCGCGTTCGGGACCCTTTTTGTGTAGGATGGGAAGTAGGGCGACCTTTTGATGTAGAATGGGATGACGGGGGAACAGGTTACTCTCCTGACTAGCTCTCGAAGTTCTCCGGCGTCTGGTAACGGTGAGCACCAAAGATCACACTCTTAGGGTCCAGCGTTTTAACTTAAGTCAATAATGCTTCCGAGTGTTGGTTTTTCTTCCTAGTTTATTAATATAAGATTTACACTGTGCAATGTGACTCCGTCATCCTCGGCGATAATGGTTGAGAACGTTGAAGTCCGCAGTTGCTCTTGAAGTTATCTTAAAGCTCATAAATATATGATTTGTAGCAAGGATCTCTTGAATTCAGGGTTATGTGGGTGGATCAATTGGGTGCTTGGAAAGAAACACCGTTTCATTCTTTTATGACGATCGGTTATATTTCAATTGCGATTGAAATACAGTTTGGCTACACGAACTTCGAGCGGACCTTGCGCCGTTTCTTCCCCGCGTACTATCACCCGACTTTTCAGTTTGACACTCATAGGCCAACTAGTTTATTGAGAGATGCTGCGTCTCTTCCGCGGTTTTTTTCTTTTGCCTTTTCCTTTTCTTATCCTACAGCTTATTATTTTAAATTAGCTGGCTGAGAGAGCGCACATGGCGTCCCACGGGAAAACTCCACTTTTTTTGGACCCCCAACGATTTCTCCTGTCAAAACTAAGCCTGAAAATAAACACCAGTGGCCACCATTTATGGCTGCATCAGTCCTTAGTTAGGGGAGTATAGACCTATTTTTCCGTTCGAAGTCCGTCACCAAGTTGACAATACACACACGATTTTTGCTTTTCACAAGTATATGTTCCCTTAACATTTAATTAACTCGAGGAAGAGGGTACCGCTTCAACTGCTAGGTCGCTCTCTCTCGCTTGCTCGTCGCTCCTGTTATATTGCGCCTTCCCGTACTCTTTCCTGATTTCGCGTTCCTACACCTACAGCTAGAGTCTGTGAGGTTTAACTTGGCGTATTCTCTACTGTCCTTGTCTAAGACAGAATGCTGTCCTTGTTTAGCACACGTGGGCGGAACAGCAACCCTGCTTTGTCGTGATTCGTGGAATGTAGACGGTCCCAACCCCCATTCCGTTGTGTGTTGTTTGAAGGGTGTCAGTGACGTATAAGCTATAGAACTGTGAATTTATTGTTTTGTATATTTACACGTTACACAAAATGTTTTCAGTGTTGCATTATTTTCTTGTAGTTTTGGTTGTGTTTGTGTTGTTTTAAGTTGGATCTCGACGGAAAGTTCTAAAATCAGATTCTAGGGAAATTGTAGTCAAAGTTCACAGTTTCTTCAGTGATGAATGTGGAGCTTTAAAATGTGGAAAGCCAACTATTTCAGTGACGAGTATCGTTGAGAGAACTGCTGCTGCTACAGGTATTTCTTCTCGTTCTGTCCAACGAATTTTAAAAGAACACAAAAATGCAGAAGCTAGCGGCGGTAGACTGCAAACACCAGGCAAAAAGCGCGCTAATAGAAGACCGCGAAAAACAGAAATTGATTCATTTACAGTTGCTGCTATTAAGCGAACAATCTATTCGCTGTATCGTACGGACTTTCTGCCTAGCTTGCTGGACATATATGAGGCTTTAAGAGCTAAAGACTTACTTAAACGAAGCGTGTGGTCCTTAAGAAAAATTCTTAAAAAGCTTAATTTCACTTACAGTAAAAATTCGCAAGGAAGACGCTTTTTAATGGAACGAATGAATATTGTTTCTAAAAGATTTAAATTTTTAAGACGAATGAAAGAACTCAGAACTACAGGTAGGCCTATAGTGTACCTTGACGAAACGTGGGTAAATATAAACCATACGAGAAATAAGGTGTGGAAGTGCATCGCCGATGAAAATGAAAGTGATTTCCCTCTTAAAACACCAATCGGCAAAGGACAGCGATTTATAGTTGTACATGCTGGATGTTCTACAGGATTTATTCCTAATGCCTTGCTAACTTTTAAGTCAAATTAAACCAAAGACTACCATGAAGAAATGGATAGTAACATTTTCAAGGATTGGTTTGTTAATAAATTACTACCTAACATCCCGTCTAATAGTGTCATCATTATGGACAATGCCTCTTATCATTCCATAGAAATTAATAAAGCACCCACGTCATCTTCACTCAAATCCCATATGCAGGAATGGCTTCATAATAGGAATATTGAGTTTGATCCACGAGCAACAAAACCAGTGCTATTCGAATTAATTAAACTGAAAAAAGATAATTTCAAAGTGTATGAAATAGATAGTCTCGCAGAGGTACACGGTCATACCGTAGTAAGATTGCCACCTTATCATTGCGATTTTAATGCTATAGAGCTTATATGGGCGCAAGTGAAGAATGATGTTGCCAAACATAATATTTCATTTAAAAGTGTCGATGTAAGAGCCTTGTTTCATAGTGCGATTACAAAAGTTACCTCAGAAAACTGGAAAAGGGCGTGTGAGCATGTACAAAACACTGAACAGTTTTACTGGGAGAAAGACGGTCTGATAGATGAAATTACAGACAGGTTAGTTATAAATTTAGAAGACTCGGACTCCGAAGAAGAAAACGAAGATTCGTTTGAAATTTCTGACTGTGAATCGGGAGATGAGCAACAATCGGACCAAGAGAAGGGGCGCTCCGCCACTGATGCATGCTTGGCTGGGGTGTCTGCTTTGCCTGTCATAGAGTGAGGCGGTGAGTATTCCTTTTTCTTCCTAAAAGGCACACGACTAGTTAAACCTCAGAGACTATAAGGGAAACCAATGTATATTACGGTCTGGAGTTACCGTATATGAAGCGCATTTTTTGTTTTGTTTTTTTGTTATTTACGTCCTCCAACGTTGAGTATATCGGACGATGAATGGAATGGGTGAAATGATGCTCAAATGAGCCCAGGGTCCATAGAGCTTAGTTACCCGACATTCGTCTTTCAGGATAAGGGAAAACCCCGGAAAAACCTTATACATGTAACTCACCCTGACCGAGATTCAAACTCGGGACCTCTTGAACGTGAGGCAGACACGCTACCACCACGCTACCGAGGCGGGCATATGAAGCGCATATTACGCGATAACATGTAATTCGTTAGTGCGCAGGAACAAATGAGGAGCGTTTTTTCCCCTTCAAAACTCGATAGATGCAAAATTTTACGAAATTGGGTTATATATAGTATCGGCATAATTTTCACCATCTGCATCGTTCTGTGAAATCAGATTTTGCAAAATTCGATTCATGTCCTGTGTAGAAGATAGGGAATATCAGCAGTTTTTTTTTTTCTTCTCAAAACTCGATAGATGCACTTGGCTCAGTTAAAGCAAAAGTCGATAGACGCAATTTTATGATTTTATGATCCAGCGTGTAGCAACCTCAATTCTATGAAACGCATGTTGGCATTGACTGCCATCTCACTATTGCGATTCTTGGAATTTTTAATCATTTCTGCAAACCTTCTACACTACTGCGGCGTTGGCAATAACTGCGGACTCAGGTTGTACGCTTGTATTTCACATTCATTTCTGATAGCTTTGTTATACTTAAATGGCATTTTTATTCTTAGTTGAAGAATGGGCAATGGACAGGAGCACATATTGTAAAACTGTACCACTCGTAGAATGCGCAGAAAGTAGCAATTGCAAAAACAAGGAAAGGAAATCAAATGCAAATCAAGGAAAGCTTATACTCCTGCAATTTTATGTTCACATGGACTTGAGTGCATTCCACGAAATCCTAAAAGTAAAAGGCATAAGCTCTGTGATGTAGCTGATTTGACTTCTTTCCGTACTAAATAACATAGATAAATACAAATTTCTTATGAACAATATGCATATTACATCTCCTAATCGCAGAGTGATGAACAAAGAAGCTCCAAATACGAAGCATTCTGTTAGCATTAAATACAGTGTGAGAACTAATGATGGCCGAGTATTATCAGCATGCACTGCAAGCTTCCAAGAAATCACAGGGGTGTCAAAATATATTATCTCTTCTGGCTAGAAAGTTTCACTTATCTGGGAATGCACCAAAGGAAACCAGAGGAAGTGATAGAACAGGAATATTACAGAAGGGCATTTCTGCTGCTATAAAGCAAGACGTTAAGACAAAGCCATTATGGAAGATCAAAATCAAGGAGAAGATATTTACCTCCATAACTTAATATCTGAAAATGTGGAACAACTTTTACAACGAAAGAAGATTAAAGAATCTACCAGTCTACTTATTGTCAAAATATAAATACATGTTTTACAACTTCTTCAATTTTTCATTCCGTACACAACACACTGACTCATGCTCCAAATGCAAAATGGGACTGATGATTAAGACAGAGGCACATGTGGAAAAGAAAATCAACTAAGAACTAAGTACAGACTGCACAAGTTGCGTTCAAAAAGATTTTAACTGATATTGAAAGAGGAAATCGCCGAGGCAATCACTATTTCCTTTGATATGCAGCAGAATCAAGCACTGCCTAAACTTTCTGCTAACGATTCTATGCAAGCCAGGTATGGCTGTATAATCTTTGCATAATGATTCTATCTAAAACTCAGAACAAATACATTTTCTACATACATTTCTTTGTATGCATAGTTGGAAACTGAATCTGCTAAAGGCTGCAACCTGGTTGCCTCAGCTTTGCACCACTTCTTATTGGAACTGGAAGAAAGAATGTCCAGCAACGCTCCTTCTACCATTCGTTTATTTTCAGACTCTTGCTCTAGTTAGAACAAGAATCGTGTGACGATGTTCAAGCTTATTGCTTTCTTGGAGAAGAGTAAAACATCTTTCCGCATTTCACATATATACCCAATTCGTGAACAGTTATATGCTTCCTGATAGAGTGAGTAAAGAAAAGAAAAAGGATGTTCAAAATCTAGATAACTCTTTTGAAATTCTAGAAACTGCAAAAGAATTTTATGAAGATTTACTTGAAGATACTAATAAAGGTTAAAGCTTACTTATTCATATTGTTTCAAATTTCTTTGTATCCAATATATGTTTATATATAAATAAAACAACATATTATATTGTTATTGTGAATGTAGCAGTACTTGGTTTCTAAGTTTATATCGAATCAAATAATCATTATAAATATTAACACATGGTTGTATAATACTTTATGTATTATGAAAGGGTGAAAATAAAAAAATAATGAATACATAAATAAAAAGTAACAAAAGCAATACATGACAAAAATAACGTAACATAAAGAGTTAATTTCTCGCTCATACAGAAAAGTTAATTAGCATCTATCTGTTTTTGAAAAAAGCTCTGCATTTTCAAACCTCAAATTTTCACTAGTTAAATTACGGTATTTGTTTCTTTTCACATTCAATGAGACAGTTTCAGAAAGGAGAATTGAATGATCAATATAGTTTCTGTGCCAACCAATTAGAATTGCCAATAAATAGAAAAAAAAGTTTTTCTTAGAAACACATTTGTGCATATATCGAGTTTTGAAAAAAAACACTCCTCAAATACTTTCCCGAGACACGTCTTCCTTACTGGGCGGATCGTCCAGCTGTCAGATTCATTTCAAGCAACTCTTGTTATCACACCAAAATTCTCCTACTCAAGTCGATCTTTTGTCACACGTGGACCTTTGTCTTTTTATTACGGTCATCAGATTCTAAAGAAGGGTCTAAGAAAGCTACTTTAACCTTCAATTGTCGACCCTGGGACCGCCTGCGATGATAGCTTTCCCTCCTCATTGAACATTACCAAACAAAATCCTGTTTCACATTTAACAAATATACCCCATGTTCCTATTTAATTTCGGTATCAACGGATAGCACATTTTTAGAACGGGACTTTATAGATAGGGTTATGAGGTTTCTTTGGAAGTGTTTTTATGAGGTACCAATCATACTCCTCGGGATGACTGACATGCGAAACCTAATGCATCCTGGTGGTTCGGGTAATGCACTATAGTACTGCCCTTCAAGAAAGGAAATGTACACTTTACGCGGGTCAGAATCATTCAGGCGTTCCGTTATTAGAGGGTATGAAAACTAAATGGGCCATGTTTATATATGTATAGTGTGATGGTCGCCAGTTTATCTTGTTACTCACTTCGAAGATTTCTAAGGCTATGTTAATCCAATATTGCGAAAGATTGATCTTACGGCGAAGTTATTACTACATGGCATTAGAAGACATGGAAGAACATAAAAAACACGTGGAACGAAAGTTTTCATAAAATCACCATCTATGTTGTATAGGTATAACCTACGGTCCAAAATCTGTTATTGTAGCTCAGTGGTAAACTGTACGCTGTATGAAGGAGCACAAAGTGATCACGGTTCGAACCTAGAACACAATCGTGTTTTTTTATTCCAATGTTTTTTCTACCTTGTAATACGCAGAAACGAATCAAGTTAGTTTTTCTCCTTCGCTTAAGTTATTACATTATTTCAAACAGAATGTCAGTAGGTTAAATAATACTTTTAATGGACCCAATCGAAAAATTCTATATAATATCCATCCGATCATAACAATAAACTTAAAGGATCAAGAAACTAAGAGTTCTCATCTAGAGAAAAACAAATTACAACTGCAATATAATTCTGTATAATCTAATGGAGTACAGAGAATAAAACTGAAAGGTTATATTCTGTGACATTCTTAGTTAGAAAACAGTCCCTACACTTGTTAAAAACTACAAAAAAGATACCCAAGAATAATGGAGCTTTCAAAGCCACTTAAGAAATTGCTATAGAAAAGGTATTTATGCTATAGTAAATAATTTGTCGAAACAGAATAGAAAGGAAAATAGAGATCTCGTGTTTTATAATCTGGTGTAGTCGCCCGTACTCAGCTTACATCATTTATTCACACGTGAATTTTTGCAACTAGTGCAGAGCACAGGTTTGGGTTCTACTCATTGTTTCCATAGCTCCACCGTAAACAACCAGATTCTCTGCATATTGTCTGGTCGATATTCATACAATTATTTCACAATGATGTTTTTTTTCTATTCTGGTATATCTTCTAATGGCATATAGTAATAACTTGCCGTAAGAGAACATCTGTAAATTGGTTGTTTCTGCACCTAACAAACTAAAAATTATGGGATAAAAATGTTGACTCTGGGGTTCAAACAGAGAACTCTCGGTCCTGTTGATACAGCTTGCGTTTTACTAATGAGCTGCTAGAGCCGACGTTAAGGCGCCGCTTAGGTATATAAAAATGTAGCCGTTAGTTCCATTAAAACCATTACACGTTTTTAATTTTCTTTGATATTCTACAATGCAATGTAGAGACAACCTAGCCGCAAGAGCACAGTAGTAAATTAGTTCGTTACAGGGTCTAACAAAGTAAAAAATATGGAGAAACATGTTAAGGCTTGAACCGAGAACCCTCGAGCCACTGGTCACAGCCTGCGTTTTGCCACTGAACTACGAGGGCCGGTGATACACCGTGTCTTATACACAACATAGATAATGGTTCTGTTAAAATCGTAATTCCAAGGGTTTTCCGTTTTCTTGCATGTTTCCAACGCCATGTAGTTAACAGCTTAGATGCAAGAGGATTGCTACTTGTTTTGGTCAATCTTTCGTCATACTGGGTTAACCTTAGAAATCTCCGAAGTTAAAACAGCGACCGCGACACTATACATCTATTAACATGGTCGATTTAGTTTCATACCCTCTAGTGATGGAACGCCTGAATGATACTAACCCGCGGCCAGTGTACATTTATTTCTTGAAATATAGTACTGTGACTTTGTGGGTTCGTAGAATCAAAAGTCCAATTTGCAGAAATTTAAAATGTTCTTTATTTGCCTAGAAATACACTCACAGTAGCAGTATTACATCACATACACTATCACAACCTACCAACGTCGAAGACCACAACAGCGTTCTGATTATACATGTTTACATCAGCTCTCGTTACAACACTTTACAACTGATTACTACTCCACTGTGTTTTCTCCCTTCCTTAAATACCCCCACTGATAATTCCAGACTGTTCCAGAACAATCAAGAAACCGAACGCTCTCCATCAGTCAAGATGCTACCAGACTGTTCTAACTTTATCTGTTCTGGCATGCCTTTTATCTCAGTGATACACTATCCGTCTGTTATCTTTATCTGCAGGCTCTTTGTGTACACAAGCCGCGCTTATCTCTCTGCACCGAACCTTTTGTGCGAGTCGCCGCGACACTGCTCCCTCCTCAAGACTGCTAGTCCCGAACAACACCACTGTAGCGGGACAGACGATCCAGGTGTATCACCAATATCTTCCTTCGGGCCACCTTCTGGATGCGCTACACCATGTCGTTAATCCTCTTCACCACTCGGTACGGCCCTTGCCATGGTTGTTGAAGTTTCGGGCAGCGTCCCTTGGTCCGAGTAGGGCGATACAACCAGACTAGGTCACCCTGCTGGAACGCTTGGCTGTTGGCTTGCCTGTCGTATCGGGTCTTCATGCGGTCACTCGCCTTCTGGATGTTCTGAGGAACCATCTCATGCATGTCGTGGAGACGGTCCACCTAGTTCTCCAAATACTCAGTTGCTGGCTGTTTTGCGTCCGGGGGGCTCCCAAAGGCCAGGGCACAAGGGAAGCGTAGCTCTCGGACGAACATTAAGCTGGCTGGCGTCATCCCAGTGGTGTCGTGTGTTGACGAGCGGTAGGCCAGCAGGAACAGTGGCACCTTGACGTCCCAGTCTCGCTGATGGCTGGCTACGACCTTCCTCAGGTGTTCTTCTAAGGTCTTGATGTACCTTTCGACCATGCCATCTGACTGGGGATGTAGAGGTGTTGTGCGGGTCTTGTTAACCCCAAGTCTTTCTAGTGCCTCCTTCATTAGATTGGACTCAAAATTGGTACCCTGGTCGATATGGAGCTCTAACGGCACCCCAAATCGGCAGAACACTTGCTTCACGAGGCAGTCTGTGATTGTCTTTGCCTCCTGGTTTGGGATGGTATACACCTCCGGCCACTTGGTGAAGTAGTCAACGACCATCAGGTACTTGTTGCCTCTGTCGGACACTGGGAATGGTCCACCTATGTCCACGGCAATCGGTTCGAATGGCGCTTCGACTTGTACTGCTGCATGCGACCCCGGCACCTAGTTTGGACCGCGTGCACTTCCAAGACCTCCGGGAGCTTACTTCGGGGAAATACCAACTGTTCTATCTGCGTCTTCCCATCAGGCGATTCCCACACCCAGAACAGCACGCCCTCTCTGATCTTCAATGAGTCCCACTGGGCCCAGTACGACCTGTATGTGGCGCACCTTGGTGCGATGTCCTCCCAGGTTGGTCTTGTCCCTGCCTCCACTTCTCTCAAGAGTGGCCCCAAGTCTGCGTCCGGCAGCTGCTCCCTCCTCAGGCCTGCGCTATCCCAGCCATCCGGAGGCACTACCGCGACCACTCTGACAGCTGCGGCACGCACCTCTTCCACTCTTGTGCATTGGCCGCACTTCTCTGGGCAGGATCTTCGGGACATGGCGTCTGCGTTGCCGTTGCTCTTTCCTCTACGATATTCTACCGAATACTTCGGTGAAGTATTCCTGCAGCCTCTGGACCCAACGTGCTGTATAGCCTTCCAGGTTTCTAAAGCTCAATAGCCAGGTGAGGGCGGTGTGGTCAGTCCTCAAGTGGAATGGCTGACAGTACAGGTACTTGTGGAAGTGCTCCAAGGTCTTTACTACCGCCAGTAACTCTCGCCGGGTGACGCACTAGTTTTTCTCTGCCTTGGACAGGGTCTTGCTGTAGTAGGCTATCACCCGCTCGTGGCCGTCCTGGACTTGCTATAGGATGCCTCCAATGCAATGTTCACTGGCGTCGGTGTCCACAATGAATGCGCCAAAAAGTTGTGGGAATCCCATAATAGGAGCACTGCAAAGTGTCTCCTTCAGGTGCTGGAGAGTTTTCGGCGTCCTCCGTCCACAAATAAGACCGGTGTTCTGTCAGGCGGATGAGCGGTTTGGCGATGTTGGACAACCCCTTTATAAAACGGCCGTAATACCTGCAGAGCCCCAGGAAACTGCGTAGTTCTCTCTTATCCTTCGGCCGAGGCCAGTCTCTCACGACCTGTGCCTTCTCCGGGTCTGTGGCCACTCCGATTGGTGAGACTATGTGGTCCAGCTAGTTAACTTCCTTGCGGAAGGGCTGGCACTTCTTCGCGTTCAGCTTCAGGTTAGTCACCTACAGTCTCTGAACACTTTGTTCAGGTTTACCAGATGGTCTTCGAAGGTCTTACCGATGATGATGTCGTCTAAGTATAGCAGGCAGGCGTCGTAAGTCAAGCCTCTCATTACCGACTCCATGAGACTTTGGAAGGTAGGTGGCGCGTTGAAGAGGCCAAAAGGCATAACTGTGAACTGCCAAAGCCCTTGGCCTGTCGAGAATGCAGTCTTTTCCTTGTCTCTTGGATCTAGAGCCACCTGCCAGTAGCCCAACTTCAGGTCCAGGGACGAGAACCACTGTGCACCAGCTAACGTGTCCAGGATGCCTTCAATCCGTGGTAAGAGGAAAGTCCTTCCGGGTGACAGCGTTCAGCTTCCTGTAGTACACACAGAGTAGCTCACCATTTTTCTTTGTCACCAGCACTACAGGGGAACACCAAGGGCTATCAGACTCTTCAGTCTCTTCCCTGGATTTCATGTCATCTAGCATATCTCGTACCGCCTCTTGTTTTGCCAGTGGAACGCGTCTAGGTGGTTGCCGAATAGGCCGGGCGTCTCCGGTGCCGATGCGGTGAAGTACCGTAGTCACTGGCCGTAGTCACTGTTACCTTGGCTGAAGACGCGCTGGTATCGTCTCAACAGTTGTCGAGCTTTCTCCAGCTGTTCTGCGGTCAGGTGGTCGGCCGCCCTCTCCAATAAGCCTTCCAGCCGAGGCCCCAGGTGTTGCATTGGCACCGGCTCCTGTGTCTTGTCGATTGCTGTTACGCTGATCATGGGCTGGCACGTCCCGAACTCCGTCCCAGCCAGAATGTCATTATCGGTGTCTGTCAGATTAAGCAGCCTCACTGGCACCTCCTCTCGGCACGGCAATAATGTCCTGGCTACACAGAGTCCGTGCACAGGCATCTTCTGGTCCAGCATTATGTTCTTCGTCCGCTGGCCCTCCAGTCGCGCCGTCACCACCACCCCGCTTCTCGCGGGGACCACCACGTCTTCCTTCAAGTTGGCCCTGCAGATTCAAAGGTGCTCTTCAGGTTGCCGGAGTATGACCTCTTGTCCGTTAAGCCACAGGACCTTCCTGCCGACGTCGACCGACACCTCGTGGCTCCTGAGGGCATCCAATCCCAGCACCACCTCAGCCACCTTCGCGAAGAACACCCACTGATGCACGGCAATCCGTCCCAAGGTCAACTTCAGCAGGGCCTCCTTCTCCACAGGCAAGGTGTCGCCTGATGCCGTCATAAGATGGTATGGTCGGCTCGGGTACCCCGTCGGCAAACCCCTGGCTACGTCAGGTCTAAAGACGGTCACGGTTGCCTCGGTATTTACGAGCACGCGGCACGTCTTTACTCTCATCCAAACGTCCGCGATGAGGCTGTAATCCATACGCCGGCTGACGTGGCGCAGTGTCACTCGAGGGGATGGTGATGTCACCGCCGACGTGTCCCTCGACACGCCGGGCCTTACTCGTCCTTCCGTCTGCTCTTCCTGGTGTCGGCTGTCTCTCTCCAAGTGTCCCATCTAGCCGCACCCGCAGCACACGCCACTTGGTCTTCACCGGCGTCCCTCGTCTGGTCTTCGGTCTCCATTATAGCGGATACTCCTTGTACTGGAAGTCGGGGTAGCTGTCACATTTGCCGCATCTATCTTCATTGCTGCCGTTAGCGCCTAGTGGACAGTTTTGTAATCGCCGAGCATTAGAAGCTGACGAATCTCCGTGTCTCGTATCCCGTCGGCAAAGTTGTATGCAGCCTCTAGGGATACGAACTTTGGTGGGAGGTCGATTAAGGCTTTACTGGCCAGTTGCTCGATCGCTGGGGCAAACTCCTGTAGTGTCTCCCCTGGCTGCTGCGACCTAGATATCAGCTGGCTTCGGTACGCTGCGGCTAAGCGGTGGTTTCCCAAGCGGTTCTCCAGGGCCTCCCAGATGTCCTTGGGTGCCGTCGCTGTCTGGACCGCGTTCAGGACTTCTGCGGCCTCTTCCTCCGGTGACCACTTGTTGCGCTTGGCCACTGTGTCCAACTGGCGGCGGAAGACTTCGAAAGTTTTCGCGCCGTCGTATTTAAGAGGTTAGACGCGTGTAGATGTTGTGTCGCGTCGCGGCACGTCGGCCTTCAAGTCCTTCCACCTCCTGTCGACGATTGTTTTTGTAATTTACGTCCTCCAACGTTAAGCCATATCGGACGATGAATGAAATGGGTGAAATGATGCTCAAATGAGCCCAGGGTCCATAGCTTAGAGTTAGACATTCGTCTTTCAGGATAAGGGAAAACCCTGGGAAAAACATTATCCAGGTAACTCGCCCTGACCGAGATTCGAACTCGGGACCTCTGGAACGTGAGGCAGACACGCTACCACCACGCTGCCGAGGCGGGCTTCCTGTCGACGATGTCCTCTACCATGGCGTTCAGGGACTTTGTGTTGCTGTCGCCCTTTCCCTCCAGGTTGTTAACGTGGTTCGCCAGATCTTCGATGTCTTCCAACACAGCGTTCAGGGATTTGGTGTTATTGTCCGCCTTTGCCTCTAAATCGTTAAGGCGCTCATCCACTTGACCCATCCGCTTGCCCAGCTCCGCGACGTCATTCCTTACGCCGGTCAACTGCTCATCAAACTTTGCGGCGAGGGCCTCGTTTGCCGCTTTTATTTCCGTGGTCAATTCGGTCATCTTCGTAATCAAGCTCTTATTTGCAGCTTCCATCTTCGCGGTCAAGTTATTCGCCGTCTCCAACTTCTCTTCCATTTTCTTGCTGATGTTATCGTTAGCCGCCTTCATTTATTTCATCTCGCCGGTGAGGTTGTCCATTTTCTGTAGAATCTTTCCCAATGCAGCCTCCATTTCATAATGTCTCACTCCTGACACCAAATGTGACTTTGTGGGTTCGTAGAATCAGAAGTCCAATTTGCAGAAATTCAAAATGTTATTTATTTGCCTAGAAATACACTTACAGTAGCAGTATTACATCACATACACAATCTACCAATGTCGATGACCACAACAGCGTTCTGATCACACCTGTTTACATCAGCTCTCGTTACACTTTACAACGGTTTACTACTCCAATGTGTTTTCGTCTCTTCCTGAAATACCTCCACTGATAATTCCAGACCGTTCCAGAATAATCAAGAAACCGAACGCTCTCCATCAATCAAGATGTTACCCAGAATGTTGTATCTTTATCTGTTTTGGCATGCCATTTATATCAGTGATACACTATCCGTCTGTCATCTTTATCTGCAGGCTCTTTGTGTACACAAGCCGCGGTTATCTCTGCACCGAACCTTTTGTGCGCGTTGCCGCGACAGTACACTCTCAAGAAGCTTGCGTATCTCAGAGCAACACCCCCCCATATACGCATGCGCAGCAGTATCTCTAGTAGCTATATTTTCATTGGCTAGGAATGGCTGTCTTTTTCATCGACTAATAGAATTAGTGAATTAAATTCAGGATGCGTGCTTAAAAGATCTGGATACCGGCTGTGACTACACATTTTCCTAATATGATACTTAAGGCGTTGGGTGTATATAACTAATTGGGACCAGTTTTAGATTCTGTGGATCTGATTAGAATATTAGAAGGGATAATTATCGTGGTTATGTGGGTGAGAAATTGTGGTTTCATTTCTGTCAAACATTCACGTGATACAGTGTACACAACTACTTAGAAAGCATTTTCCCTGTGTAATTTTCTAAATATTTTATTGCAGATAATTTTATCTGATAGATAGTGGAATGCGGAATCGACTTTGTTTTTATTTTTTATTATGAAAATCTGAGATCTATATCAGACGTAAAATTTAATGGCTGGGTAACACAACGTCCAATCAAATGGTTGCCACGCCATGCGGTGTTGTATCGTTGAACAAGCTGCGAAGTCACGCTGTAAAGCCGGTGATTGAATATCCTTTGCGCCCATAAAATTTATTTTCGTAACAGGGAAGACAATAACCTGATCATGAAGAGCATTTTATTTTGAAGCGACCGCACGTCCAAATCCTTTCGTTACCTACCTACTGTTTTGTTTACTACGTCAGCTTGTGACTCAACAAAGATAACACAACCACATGGCTAGGTTAATCAACTGAAAGTGTCAAAGCTATTATAGCTTCAGTTGGGATTTCTGCATTCGTGCTAACGGTGGTATTGACTGTGTGGAATTGTTTTATTGAGTTAATACTGCAGCCAATTATTCAACTTAGTGGACGACAGCGATGATTCAGAAGCGAGGATGAAGATGAATGCAATGATGACGAGGCAGATACATTTTTGCCATAAGAATTTACTGCTTGACCTGCACACATTTTTGTTAACATTTTAACGTATGATTTTCAGATTACTTGTTATACTATTAGCATGCACGCCAAGTTTATGTTTACTTGACAGGTACAGTAATAACCTATAAAGTGTTTTCATTTCGTCTTGTTACTGCATATAGCTGCTCCATGTCCTTTGACATATGGCTACGTCACGCTTCGCTGCTACTGGTCAACGTTCAACCGTCATTAAATTTTGCGTCTGCCATAGTTTCATTCTGAACAGAATAGGAATACTCAAATAAGATCTGACGATTATAAGTATTGCTGTACACGTACTCAATTTTGTTAAAAAATAAAGGTACATAAGAAAGTTAAATGGGGTCATTTTAGAGTAGCCCATCGAACTCGTTATCTAGAATAAGATTATTTACGCAAATAATGTGGTGCATTACATGTGTTGAGCATTAAAGCCAATAATAATAAATCAACGGTGTGGCAGCCTGAATCGAACCTAAACCTGCCAAACCGACTGCCGGTGGGCTATCATCTAACCCGTCATCCCCAGCCGGAAGATTAAAGTCAATTATATGCGAGTTCATAATGCGTGGGTGTGTTTACCTTTTACAATAAGCCAATTTGGTACAGAGCTGTATAGAATAGAAAAAAATTCTAACGAATAGGTTTTCGGTTAGGGGCTTCAAGGATTAAATTTATTTTTATTAAAAAGGTCTTTCATATACGCATTAAGATTGGAAAGGGGTTCAAGGTACCTTGCTGGAGGAACCAATGGGAAGGTATGAAATTATTAATAGAAACCATGCACTCATGACTTAAATGGTTCAGTAGTTATACCTACGCTATTAAGGCTTTTCGTGAGTCGGGCTTAAGGGCCACTCGACAGCTTGGACATTTGGGCCAGATTAAGGCTTTGATGCGTCTCAGAATCAAAGCAACGGTCTTCTGCTAATAGAGAACATAAAATGCACTTGGATGTTATTTACCATTTTTCACATTTAAGCCAGAGCTTGAGGCACACACTACATATTTTAATGGCAGATTCTTCTTGTAAAAATATCTATAAGCGAAATGCACCGCCAGTATTGAATTTGTGAGAAACATGTTTTGGTAGGTACATCAGTCAAATTGCTCACAAGGGAACTATCACTGTGCTCACACCGCTAAGCACCTGAAAATTTGATGGCATAATGCCTGCCGTATACAATATGCGTCAAAAATATGCTGCGGAGTAGAACCACAATGCCCAAAAATGATGCCTGGAAAGTGCAGCAAGCGACCACATTCAAGTAACTGCTGGACATCACTTGAGAGCTCTGCGCCAAGTGTGGGGGCCGGTGCTCTTTACGTATGCCATGTGTATACCGCGTCCGCCAGGGGTAAACAACCCTCCCGTACAATGCTGTGCTATTATACCTATACATTTTTTAAAAATAAGCAGCTGCCAGAAACAAAGTTCGATTTGGGAAACATCGATAGCATTTGCTGACACTGCGTTCACAATATACGCTTTGGATAGTCAGACTAAAAATTTCAATTATTTGAATCCCGGCTACGGCATTAAAGTTTTCAGTCTGACTCTACCTTTCCATACTTCGGCCTGAAGAAACAATTGTTCCAATATACGCTTTGATACCCACTCTGGCTTCATTTCAAAGCTATGCGATAGATGGAGTTGCCTTGCGGCTTAGCCGCGCATGGTAGCCGAGCGGAAGACGCATGTGTCTCGTAAGTAGACCATGATTTCGAATGCTGGATGTGCATGTTTCTTTCTATTATTGTTACTTTAATAGCAATGCCTTACGTTTTTCTTGCAGAAGATAAATAACACAATTTATTTATAAAAACGCAAATGACAATATCGTTTTCAAAATAAATACAATGCTATTAGAAAATTGGCTTAAAATTGGCTGTGTAAACACTCGGGCTCATTCATCTGTTATGAATGGTGCTGGCGCATAATGCGAAGTATCCTCTCGTAAAACTTTCACTAGGCATTTGGTCTCTTCCATGCCCCGTACAATAGGGCAGTAGTAAAAGCAGAGGGTTTACAGACCCGATACTAATTTCCATTAATGATTTTACATATAGGAATACGACGTTTACTTCAGTTAGTTTATAAACAGAGTAGAGTGTTTCAGTTTTTATCTGCGAGTATAATTACCATAAAATCAAGTAGACCTTAGCAACTGGAAGTTACATTACAATGAGCGTAGTATACATTTCGTATTTCTACAATAAAAAAAAAATCAAAATGATGTCGAGGATTCGAACTTATGTGGATATGCACGAAACATTAAACAATAAGTTAATATTCTCGTTCTTCCTATTATGAGGCGATTCAGTAGGACAAAGCTAAAGAGATGCGTTCCGTGACATCATTGTAAACCGGCAGTGGACACGATGTGGACCAGGTTCTTCGGACATTTGGGTAGATCCTCTGCACTAACTATAACTAATAACTGTCCACCAACGCAAAGTAAGTTCCGGAAAGGAATATGTCATTCAGTCCACCCATTACACAGTGGGACAGCGAATGTGTGTGTGTGTGTGTGTGTCAGAGAACGCATGCTACACAATGAGTAGAAACGTTAAAAAAGAAACATGCACCATGTTCACTAAAACAGAGATTTATTCCCAAAAGTAGATCTCAGAATGTTTTTGAATGGTCTGTAACTGAACTGACATGGGGTGTCAAATCTACCCGGGAGGGTGTTCGAAGCTTCTCCAATCCACCTGCGTCTCAGTCCCCGAAGACTTTCTTTGCTGTGGTATACTGTACGTATTCTGGACTCATTTCCAGATACATCCAGCTATACTCCGCAGCTGAATTTTGGCACATAGGCCCCATATAAAGTAATCAAACTCTCAAGCACCTACAAATGCGAGAATCGTGATAGTTCCCTTGGTAAAAGGATAATTGAAAATTCTATAAAATGCAATTACCGCATAACTTCATTATATTTCATGGGATGATTACATGTGCGCTCGGATAGGGGATTATGTTTGAAAGTACAATGCAGGGAACGGCTGCTTCTTTCAGGTATAGTTGGAAGGGAACAGAAAATAGCTCTTCTTCGAAAACACAATAATGTGACTTAGAATATAAATTACATAATTATCTGGTCAGGTCTCCGCCAACTATGTTTAGGGGTTTTTTGCGGAACAATGAAATTGTGGCCCGGACGAGTACAAGATTGGTCTTATTTTCAGTACACACAATCACAGAGTTCAGGAATGTCAACAGAGGCGGGGATTTGACTACATTTTTGAACTTTCCCAATAGAGGCTGTCAGTATAATAGGTGCTATTGTCACACTGACTGATTTGATTAGTGATGGTTTGCGCCACGCCAAGTATGACGTCACCCTCTGGAAATTTATGTTTGTGAGGAATACTCCGTCTGTGTGTCCACCTATGGCTGGGCAGGACGTCTGGCCCAGATCCTATCAGATATGCGGTCCAATGGGCCATATGTGTAATTATTTAGTGTATTACAGTCTGATTTTAAAAAGAAAATACGTGAAGGTCACCTGTTTCTCCGCGTGGGGAGCTGCAATGCTGCCCATGATAGCAAGTTACACATACCCCATCCCCTTTCTTTACCCTTTCAACACTCGAAACAAACGAGCGTTCAAGCCTATCTCACCCCAACAAAAACATGTATATTTAATTTGTATTAGCCTACTTTTAAGAACAAAGATAAATTATCAAAGCACATTTGTTACATTCACTTATAGCATTTTCATAGCTAATTTTTTTAAATTACTAACGACCCCGTTCAAATGCGAAGATCACATCAGCACCGCCAGTATGCTGAAATTTTAACCCGCAAGAGTTTATGGTCATGTGGTCCATGTCCTCGTGATGGACCCGTTTTTCTTTCTCGATCTGAAGAGCAACAAAATCATGCAATGTACCGGCATGACCAATAATAAAGCGGTAACCTTTTCCTATGTCCTGCGCCGTGGCGTGGCGGGCTAAGGCAGCATGCCTTGGTCCCTGGTCATGGAAAGCGGCCCGGGTTCGATCCCACCCATGTGGTAGGGATTTTAGCTCCCGGTTATAGGATCGGTGCCCACTCAGCATCGTGAGGAAAGTGAGGCCGCTAGGTAAGCGGCCCTGGTCACGGAAACCAACATACCGGCTGGGGGATGCCGACCACATCTCCTCACCGTATCGGTTGGATGATCGTCCACCTCTACCGTGCGTAAGCGGGCGTGAGGCCGGCAGTCGGGTTGGTAGGCCTTGGCCCTCTAAGGGCTGTCGCGCCATGGATTATTAACATTTTCCTATAGGTTCCTTCGTGGTACTTTACCGTTTAAGTTTACCGTCACTACAGCCCTTTAACAGCATGGGCGGCGTTTACTCAGGTTTCATCCAACCACACTATTACTATTAAGTTGTTATTCAGATTTCTCCTAAAAATAAAATGCCTATCGCTACAATATACCTACGAACTTTCGAGTGTTTTCTGTTATTTATTTTTTGAACTCAAATTCCAGATCATGGAGTTGTTCAAAGAGCTAAGGCTTCCTTAAAATAGCTCCGCTTCTTGAAGAGAAAAAAGCTCACGTATGGTAGGGTCTTTTCGGGTGTAATAATCATACATGGGCCTTCTTATGGTATCTAATTCAAAACAATGGAGATGCTATTGGTCTTGGTTTCCCAGGCGTTACAATTCATGATAGACCAGGCTGTGCCTCCGTTTTAGACATTCTAGAAAGTTACCTCGCACATTTTAAGGACATACGCAGTAATTTTTCTCACTTGGTTCAAAGAAATAAGCGGTTCATTGTAAAGAAACATTCTCCTCTTCCTGTTCATAGCATTTCCTTAGAGAACAAATTTCCAAACTTGGCAGTGCTATATAGCGCCTCCACCCTTGGGTCACGAATCCTCTAACTCTAATCTTACTGCCACTAAGTTTTGGTTCCATAACGACGTATGTTAAGTATCTTAAAGTAGGCTGAACAATACACAACGCAACTGAACGCTCAAGCAAACTTTGCTTTCCGTACACCAGCGATAACTGATCCGAGGAATAGTTGACATAATGAGTTTAACCAATGCGGCAACGTTTCCATTCCTTCCGCTCTTACCTTCCACGTCCCTTGCTAGATAGTTGTGAAGTATCTTCTTTTAACAATCAGACTGTACGCCCAGCTCCTTTCAGGTATACGGGCCAATGGGCCATATTTGTAATTTAGCGTAAGTAAATCTTTTATATAAAGGATGGTTTTTAGTGTAACCTATCCTTTATAGGGAAATACCAAAGAATCCCGACCTTTCCTAGCCAACCATGAGTCCAAGAACTACCATATGAGCACGATTCCCCGGTCCGTTTCTTGCCACCTGTTAGACAACCTAAATGCACTCCCATACATGGCCAGAACGTGACAATCTGGTGTGAGGCGCTGAGTATAATTCCCTTAAAAGATTAATTTTAGCGTTTCCAAATTCATTTTGCAAAAATTTAGTGGGGTTATGATTAATTGCCATAGAAAAACTTGTCGCCGCCACGTGTAGAATTTTTCTCTCGCCATCTTGTTTCCATTCATCATAGTTTGCTAGTTGGTTAAACAAGGATAATTCATCTATCGAGTTCAAAATAATATTTTCTTCAGCATTCTTTTACATTAAAAAAACATTTTCATTACCCCCTAACCTTGTACATTTTAGATTCCCTTGATGTTCAGGTGTTATGCTCGTTGGCGTTGTAATTTTTATAATGTGATAGTTACAGCTAAATATTTTAAAGAAACGAAACAGCAATTAAAGATTATGAATGAGTAGTTTATCTAAAGAATCCCAAGTCATTGAGTGCTAATATGCACCTATTCTATTAAGTAAGATTTTGAAGAGAAGTCGCCACGTGTTTTCACGTACGTAAGAAGTGAAAGAAACATTTGTTGTGAGCGCGGTTTGGTCAGCACAAATGCTGTAATTTTTTTATATATGTATGATCCTAATGCTTAGGACCTAATTTTGCTCCTAATTCTGCTTCATGTTTGTTCGTTTTTTTTTTTTCGTTACATCCATTTAGTAGTTCTGTAGAACATGCGAAAAGGCCTTAAAAACTGCTAAAAGTCACTCAGTTATAGTTGACATGGTGATTTCTGTATTGAATAGTATGGCAGTAACCCTTATCCAACTGTTTAAGGTGTTACGTTTTGTAGTACTATTTGAGGTTATCGTGTTAAAGTGTTAATTTTGAGATGATGATGATGATGATGATGATTGTTTTAGGGCGCTCAACATCTGGGTCATCAGCGCAGTGTTAATTTTGTTAAATTTTACTATTACTGCGGCGATTTAAAGTGATTAAAACAAGTGTTTTTGTAGATGATTAGAATAATGAAATTTCGTTTATTTTTGTAACTGGTTGATAAATGTGAGCAATTTTAGCAAGTGTTTGGAACAAAGTAAATTTTTTCTTGTGGGATCTGCACTTGGTTTATAATGAAAGCTTTGTTACCATGTAGGTGTTACAACAGTGAAAGATAGTGCAATTTTCCTAAAATGCAGGTTCTCATGGTAAGGCAAGTTATTTGTTTGTTACACTTTTACCAGGTTGTTTCTCTTGTTATTCAGTTTTCTACTGTATTATTTAACTTTGGGATTGTAATGTCATGCATTTTCTTCCTTTCTTAAATTCAAAGTTCAAAATTTGGTATGTTACTAGGAAAAATTTCTTCAGCAATGTTCATCTTATTCAGTTTAAGACGTATTGGGAATATCAAATACAAAATTTAGGTAATGTCTTTGAGATTTTTCTTTGCAGTGTTAAATTGCCTTGGTCAACTAATACTTTTCTTTGCAGCAAATTTACATAATGTACCTAACTCTTCTTTGCAATGGTCATTTATTTTCTGGTATTACTAAAACTTATTTTGCTTTCTCTTGGCCAGTAAATTTTGAATAAGTGGATTTTCAGCCAGGTTATGTTTAAATTATTTGTCAAAAATTGTGTGTAAATTCTGAAATTGTTTGTGCTGTGTCTCACTAAACTTTTCTTTCAGATGTGATGCTGCTGTGCTTTTTCTTTCTAGGTTGTTGCAAGTGTGTAAGCATTATCCCCAGGATTAACATGTGTTTGGTGTATGAGATTCTGGCTTCAAGGAAGTGCTGTGATGCAACCTTGGATGCAGTGGTGAAGTTCATGGAGTTTTCAGGAATATATGCGACTTTTTTTTTTTTTTGTGAAATTTTTATGCTATAGCTGATGTGCCAATCAGATGGATCATTCATGGCATGTCAGGAAGCTGATATGTACCTGACGAAGCGTTAGGATGTTTATGATGCTTTGGGAAAATGTGTTCTAATAATTGTGTCTTGTGTTTTCTTGCAGCAGTATTATCTATAGGAATGAACATTGCACAAAACAAAATTTGTATTTGACTTATTGTTTCTTTTTATTTTACAAGTTGATAAGTGTTCTAATTTATTTCATATAGACCTTAACATATTGAAATCTGACCTATGCTTGTACTTCACTTGCTTTCCTGTCACTATACCTTGTCAATGCTTGTTTATGCGCTCAAGGACAAACCTCATCCCATTTGAAACACAAAGAGTATTTATTAGAGATTGATTAGTTTGGCACTCATTACACACCACATATGGGGAATGCAATAGGATGACACATTGGCTGCTCACCTAGTAGTGCTCAAGGACAAACCTCATCCCATTTGAAATACATAATAAGTAAGCGTTTGGTGTTAGTTCTCAAAAACATTTTAGAACACTTATACAACTATTAGAATATTTGGTTTGCAATTTCATGCAAATTTCTGTTACTGAGGAAAGTTTCAGTCTCAAAAGAATTCTTGCAAGTTTTATACAGACATTTTTAATAGTTCAGAAGATCCATAACAGTTGTTTATCCAAAAGATCATGGGAACAGAAAGTTACGTTAAAAGTAATCAAAGATTGGCATTGAAGAGAATATGTAAATCTTACTTTCTTTGCTAGAATTCTTCTGGTTCATATATGCAATTATGTCAAATATTCTTCAAGCCATTGTACATATACTCAATGTATTTTTAATTAGTTTCTTTCTGAAATTTGAGAGAAATGTTACAGGAACATAAGCCTTCAGCTTTACCACATATTGGTACCTTTCCACCATGTACTGTATTTATCTGTAATTGAGGATATCGATTTAGCAGATTGACTTTGCTATTTGTGTAATCAAGATTCCCAATTGCTGAAACCTATTCTGTTTTGGGATGCGGTATGGGTTAGTAACTTGCAGACATGAATTTATTAATATTCTATAGAATATGGCATCTGTTTATTATCATACCAATAAATTGACAGGTATTTGAGAACACTTAGGTAGTATACAAATGTTTCTGCTTAGTACATTCAAATCACCACCTATATACATACAATATAAACACATATTTCTGAGCATATAAAACAATTGTGTTGGAAAGACTGAATAAATTTAGGCTATTTGCGGAGGTAGGGTACACAATGAATAAAAGAATATCTTTCTCTGCAGATTTATATTTCCTGATATACATTCACAAATTCAAGATTCTATTATTTTGTAACCAGCTCGTCACTATTTTACAAAATAGTCACAAAATTACTGATTGCTGCCAGTTCATCAGTTTCATACTTTTCTTTCCTGATTTGTTGGTGCTTGAAACATGATGCATTTGGACAGCAAAAGAAATATTTTATAACATGTAAATTCTCTAACAATTTTCATGAGTGTTAGTCATAAGCTTCCTTTTACCCTAAGACTTTCTTGGGTAATTATTGTGCAGGCACAAGACTTAAGTGCTATACAACCCCTTCCTCTGAAACCTCTTTTTCAATCTGCAGAGCATGCTGCATTATTTTACAGGAACACCTTCAATCATATTACAGCAATATCACTAATTATAAAGCATTTACTAGATGTATCTGTAAGAAACATCACCACTGTCATCACTAATGCTGACAGTATTCAAAAATGTTTCCTTTAAATCATTATCTTACTTAGCATTTTACTGAATTTTCCTCTTTAAATGAGGAAAGCACTTAATTTATTGTAAAATCTCAAAACTATTGAATAGTGTTAAAATTTATTGGCCAAGTACAAAACAGTGTGCTTTGTTTTTATTGTTAGTGTCATTGCCAAACACAGAAACGTTTGTCTGATCTTTTGATATACTTCAAAATTTGTTTTGAGAGTAATTCCTGAGTGGCCAATATGACAATGACACTAAGCACAAATGGGAACTGAAGAAAAAGATGAAAGATTTTTTTTCTACCAAAAATGTATGTGATAAGTCTAGAAATTTATTAGCACCAAATGGCTGTGGTTGCAAAAAAAAAAAAAAAAAAAAAAAAAAAAAAAAAAATTATATATATATATATTTTAAATTCACAGCCTTTTTATCTAAAATTTCAAATGTTCTGGGGCAAAATATTTAGAGTGGGAATAATGTTTCCTTCTCCTATGTTTACTGTATAACAAATAGCATCCATAACAAAATTTAATCACCAATATACTTTCTATTTCTAGAAAATGCGTATCATAGGACCTATTTTTTGTTACATAGGGGGATGATTTCTGCAAACATTTTAACAAAATTGAAATACACATGCTCTCCCCTTGTCAGCAACATTCTGATTAGAGATCTTGCATAAGTCAACCAGGTGACATAACAGTTTATTTTTACCATGAAATATGCCAGCAAACCAACAATAATGGAACACAATCATAAGTATTAAAAAAACTTTTCTGTACAAACCCTTTATTGAAGTCAATGTTTATCTGTTTAAGAAAGCCTTCTATGAACACAAGGAGAATTTATTCTAAAATCTTATAGCAACAATACCAGTTGCCATTGGACGGATCAAAGCACTGAAACTGCACGATAACAGACTGAATGCTACTTTATTAGGAAATAAGATATATATCTGATAACTGTCCTGTGGGCAGTTGTATTTCTATAACTTAGCTGTTCTGCTCCACAAGAAAAATTAGGTCTACAAATTGTGAGACTAATTTTATTATGAAATTGACAAAAGAACTCCAAAAGTAGACTGAGCTATTATGAATTGTCTGGAATGGAAAATTGATTTGACTGGTATAAAAAACGATCCGCTTATTGTCAGTGGTTGCTGTGGAAATAACCAAAACTGGACACCGACAGCAATGACAACCAGGTGATAACTAATGCTCCTTGTGAGCTTTCCAAAGGCTGAAATGATATTCCCAATCTGGACACCCTCACATACACACTCCTGCTGAAGTTTTTGGTCACGTTAGGGCTGAAATAAGGTACTAAGAGATATCCAAGTGGAAAATGTTACTTTCAAACTATCAGCAGGATAATGGAAAGACAACAAAAGTTGATATAGGCATGTTAAGCTGCCTACTACATTTGTATTGTCTTTATTGCTTACTCATTCAGTATATTTAACAACTTTCAAAATACAAGAATGTTCAGTGTAAATATCAATTAATTGTATAAAAAGCACATCTTTCATTGAATTAGTCTTTTATTTGCATTACTTATTATAATGTAGCTTCAGTCTTCTCTATTCATGTCACCAATGGTTGCAAAGGAAATTAAACACTGGGAGGGCAAGTACCATGACTACCCTGACATTGACAACATCCTCCGGTATTAGTAACAGTCACAGTTGTTCGTGTGACTTCATATGATTCCAGACAACGACAGCACACAAACACAGTCTTCTCGGTTACAGTCTTAATTTCGCTAATTATAATTTGAACATCATTGTTATCATTATGATCTTCTGTCACTTCAGGTTTAGGTACATCCGCATTTTTGTCAAAGATGATTTGAGGATCCTCGTCAGAGTCTTCATCTTCACTTTTTATCTCTTTTTTTATTTTTCTAAAATTTTGTTTTCGGCCTGTGGCATCTCTTTTAGCATAACTGAATCCGTCATCTGATTTAAACTGTTTAGAACCAAATGTAGATGGCCCTCTAGAGGTTGATGGACCAGGAAGGGTCATTCCAGCAGTAGATGGCACTGGTGATGCCACCGATGATGCATACTTGTTTGCATGTGATTGATAGGAATTCATTCTGAAATTGGAAGCACTTGGTTTAGAAGACAAGATACTTTTGGTTCTGCTGGTAATATATGCTTCATTAGAGTTTTTGCCATTTGAATCAGATGATTCAGGAGATACAACACTTCTGGTTGTATCACGTGGTTGACAGGAATTCTTACTACTTGTAGCAGATGACTTATGAGGTGCAAGTCTTGGTACAGATCTGGTTGTACTATGTGGTTCATGAGAGTTATTACTGCTTGTAGAAGACATATCAGCTGTTGCAGATCGTTTTTGTGTTGCGGTTTTAACTTGTGGAGTGTTATTACCGCTTGTAGCAGCTGATTTGAATTGCATAGATCGTTTTTGTGATCTAGTTGTTACACATGGAGAGTCACTACTGCTTCTAGCAGAAGTGAGTATCACACGCTTTCGTGATCTAGCTTTACGTTGTGGAGAGTTACTACTGCTTGTAGAAGATGATTCAGATGGTATGCGTGATCGTGATCTGGCATTACCCAGTGGAGAGTTACTACTGCTTGTAGCAGATGATTCATAAGATGCAGGTCCTGGTGTAGGAGATCGGGTCATGAAAGGTCCTGGTGTAGGAGATCGGGTCATCAAAGGTCCTGGTGTAGGAGATCGGTTCATCAAAGGTCCTGGTGTAGGAGATCGGGTCATCAAAGGTCCTGGTGTAGGAGATCGGGTCATCAAAGGTCCTGGTGTAGGAGATCGGGTCATCAAAGGTCCTGGTGTAGGAGATCGGGTCATCAAAGGTCCTGGTGTAGGAGATCGGGTCATCAAAGGTCCTGGCGAAGGAGATCGGGTTATCAAAGGTCCTGGTGTAGGAGGTCTAACTTTTAAAGGTCCTGGTATAGGAGGTCTGGTTGGACCATGTGATTTAGAAGAGCTGTTGCTGTCATCTGAATCAGGTTGTTCACGAAATTTCATCCCAAAATCTGTTCTAGTTCTAGCACGTGGTACATGGGAATTGATATCGCCATCTGAATTGTTTTGTTCATGGTGGTCGATTCTTAAAGCTGCAATGCGGTGTTGGAACTCAGGTGGCATTGTTACAGCTGGATCTTGTAAGCTCGAAGGTGACACCCGTTTTAATGTCGGTAATCTCGTGGTAGTTGAAGTAGATGTATGACAGTTCACTGGATTAGCAGGTGGTGGATGGTAGTGGTTAGGATCGAAAGGCCGGGTAGAGACGACAGGAATACCTTTAGAGACATGTTTACGGTATTCCAGAAAAGCTGCAGAGGGCAGTTCATCAACATTATGGTCATGTTGGATAGACCCTGGAAAATTTGAGCTTCGTTTCCTTGGTGAGTTCATTTGAAAACCCAAGGAAGAGGGCTGATTCCAGTTCATTGAAGAATGTGAAGCCTTATCTTCACGGAAGTCGATTCCAGAATCCCTTTTGGTTGAATGCGGTTTAGCCTTACTGGCATCCAAATTAGATGGTTTACTCTGGTGGATTATTCTGTAACGCGGTTCCAAGTCATCAATAATTTGTACATCATCATCGCTCTCAGTGTGGCTGTCCCTCCGTGGTACCTTGGGAGGACGCGTAGTTTGTTGTCTACTCATTTTCGCTGCTAATGGTTTCACCTTACCTTTTCCTCATGAAAAATAAATGTGGTTGAAGGTCATTTGGTCACCAAATACCTGCAAACAACGAAGAGTTTATTACTACAATCATAACACATCTCCCCCACCCTCCCTGTGTGTGTGCGTGTGTGTGTGCGTGTGTGTGTGCGTGCGTCCTATAATTCCATGGATAAAGAATGTCAATATAAAAAATGTGTGAAAATCATAGGAGAGCAGAGTAATGGAAGTGATGGTTTAGAATTGAGAGCTTTAAATCTTTGCTGGCTCAAAAACATTTTAACGTGACCCCTATTCTAGAACACACTTGATCGTGTATATAGCAACGCATTGTCAGATTGAAACAGTAGCTGGCTGAAATCTGACGTTATGAAATTACATACCGTTCTGGCATGTGTATAAACATAATAAGTAAATGCTTAACAAGGACACACATTCAGAGTGATAAAGGTTTCTACTTCTCGTACAGGTTGAACAGGCTGGAACATTGAACACATTTTAGATGAAAGCAGTGATAGAATCTCTCATAATTTTGCACATTCAGTAACCTAAACCAGTTGGGTAGCATCACACGTTGAGTGAAAGTATTAAATGAATCGGAGGGCTTGAAGTTGCCAAGTTGCCTAATATGACTACGAAGAGTGCCGTTTAGTAGACAACTTAAGAATTTGAATTATTGCCTGCAACCTTTAGGTGTCAGAAGCTCTGTGTTGGAGGTATTCTAAACAGAAATGCCAATTAAAACTTGTAAATAAGGGGAATACGTTTAACATTAAATAATTTATGTAGTACATGATAGCGAAATACTGATATGACTAAGTGCTAATAAGTAACAGCACTCCTCAGAAATGATCGAGATGATAAGGTATGATAATTCAATTTGGCTAAACTCAACAAGTGAGATATATGGAATATTTGTTCCTCTTGACAATGTTACCCATATGATTGAACAATTAACATCCCAAACAGCATATATTCTAACTATTGCACTTTCATAAAAGTCCTTCCATTCATTTAGCATGAAAATTTCGCACTCTTATTTTGCATTTTTGCTTTTGCATGCAGGTAAATATTGTGTGTGTGTGGTGGGGGGAGAGGGTTGAGGGAGAACTAAAGATTCAAGTGAACTACCTTGTTACATACAAATATTTAACTATTAATGGAATATTTATCCTATAAATAATTATAGACAGCTTATTAATTCTATAAAATTCTAAAAAAGAATACAACTAGTGCTTTACTACGTTTGCGCCTTAATATACCTACGTAGTTAATTGCAATATAATACTTCCAGTTGCACTTAAAACCTGATTTTTCACATGATCCCTCTAATTATGTTGCCAGGTCAAATTTGGATACATCCACTTGGAATAAAATTTAAATTTAAAGGTACATAGTAGTAGGTACAAGGTAGTAGGTACATGAGATTCATGATGTCAATGTTTCATCAATACACATACATATCTTCCGTATGTATTATTTTAATAAAACAAAAAATTGGTTTAAAGTCCATTGCAGGCAGTGTACAAATATGGCATAGTTAAAATAGAAACGATATTCCCAAATCGTTGAAATGTCTCTATTTTGTTTCACTGCAGCAAACCCCTTTCGTCAGACACATCTAATTTGAATAATATTGTTTTGTGTGCATATGAACGATAGCTATGTAAGCTAACTGTTCTCCAGTTCAAGGTTTTAACGTTTAGATTGTGCTGTAATCATTGTGTATGTTCTCACACATGCTGAAATATTAAACGAACTTCTCTGTCAGCATTGTATCACTGTACATCTCAGCATCTGGATGATACGTGCTATTTAATTTTTTTTAATTTACGTCCTCCAACGTTAAGTCATATCGGACGGTGAATGAATTGGGTGAAATGATGCTCCAATGAGTCCAGGGTCCATGGAGCTTAGTCACCCGACATTCGTCTATCAGGATAAGTGAAAACCCCGGAAAAAACCTTATCCAGATAACTCACCCTGACCGAGAGATACGTGCTAGGTTGTGACAGACACATTCCATCTCCGTCGCCCGCTTGCCGTGGAACTGGCAACACCAAGACAGTAGGATAACCGTATTGGCTCAACGCAACGCAGGTACTGAAAGGCTGTTAACAGCCAGGTTTTTGCTGCGTAAGGGTTTTGGGTCTAACCGTAGGTTGAAAATTTTGGGGATGCAGGAAGGGGTGGGATTATTTTGATGAGGAATTTTTCGAGGTAGCTTTCTGTTCCTTTGTTTTGTACAGCATACCAAACTGTTTTTTTTTTTTCACCCTGGTGTTTTATTTGATTAATAATGGGGTAAATTTTGTAGCCAAGCAGCTTATTTGAAAATTTGGAGTTCAGCTTTTGCTGCTGTTCGGATTAACTCCTTGGTTACTTCGGGTGCCCGTATGCCATACGGGGTACCCGGACAAGCCGGAAGCGGCGTCTCGTAGCGTCGTTATCTCCTAGAGACCGAACCAGGGCACTTCTGTGAGCTGGAATTTGAGCGTAAAATTTTGTCGCCCGGCGCCTAATTTCGTCCTCCACGTATGGGAGAAGAGAAGCTTCGTGAAGCAACCTCGCGGGGAAAGAACGACCCACAGAGTAGATGGATCGGAATCCTCTATTCTCTGCACGCTGAAGGTGTGCTAGCCAGCTGTCTGCAGTCATGCCCCAGATTTCTCAGACGTACATGAGTGGGATTATCAGCGCTCGAAAGAGGTGTAACTATAATCGGACTGGCATCGAGCCCGAACCCAGTATTGGGTATAGAGGCGATAGCCCTCTGTACGCGTGCCGATAGTTCCCTGATGTGTCCGCGGAAAGTTAGGCCTCTATCAAGTCGGACGCCCAGGTACTTGCTGGAATTAGTCCACTCTATCCTGCAGCCTCTAAAGTGGAAGTTGGGGCAGTCAGCGGGGTTGTGGCGCCACTCGCTCGCTCGTGCTGGCTAGCTGTATTTAGCCAGAAGCTTTGTTTGCTGCGTGCCCACCCATTAAAGGTTTTACCGCAGGTAAGGTATATTTGGGATTTTGTAGGGTGACATGTGGGTTTTTAGGTTGGTATTATTGTGTAAGGTTACACTGATTGTACCTTGGGATTGGAGGGACAGGATGCAATGCCTAGCACCCTGGTGTTTTATTTCTGAATTAAGTTTGGTAAAATTTTGATGCCAAACAGCTTAGGAGAATTATGTGGAGCTCAGCTTTAGCTGCTGTTAGGATTAGCTCCTGGGTTATATTGGGTGCCCGCAAGCCATGCGAGGTACCCGATGTAGGCTAGAGCGACGTCTAGTGAGGTCATAATCTCCCAATGATCTGGCAAGGGCGCTTCTATGGTTGGATAACTGGTGTATAATTTTGATGCCCGGCGCTTAATTTCATCCTCCGCGTATGGAAGACCCGATTCTTCATGAAGAAACCTGGTGGGGAAAGTAGCGGCCCACGAGTAGATAGACTGTAGTCCTTCTATACTGTGCACGTTGAAGCCATGCCAACCAGCTGTCTGCGGCCATGCCCCAGATTTCGCAGGCATAAAGCATGACAGGAATTACCAGCGCTCGGAAAAGGTATAACCTCAGGCCAAACGGCATCGATTGTGGCGGTAGCGTGGTGGTAGCATGTCTGCCTCACGCTCAAGAGGTCCCGAGTTCGAATCTCAGTCAGGGTGAGTTACCTGGATACGGTTTTTTCCTGGGTTTTCCCTTATCCTGAAAGACGAATGTCGGGTAACTAAGCTCTATGGACCCCGGGCTCATTTGAGCATCATTCCACCCATTCCATTCATCGTCTGATATGACTTATCGTTGGAGGACGTAAATTACAATAAAAAAATTGATTATGGCGCCTCTTGTTCATTCTTTATTTTGTAGCTGCTCTAAGAACATTGGACAGCGCAGGTAGGAGGTGCAAGCTCACAATTGGCTGGAGTCTGCAGTACGGCCCGCCTGCATATGCCTTTAACTTTTGCGAAGATTATAATAAAGAAAATACAGGCTTAACAACAATGTCCCTTAAAAATAGTTTCCTGATTATATTGATAACCAACATAAGTACTTTTCATAAATACCTATTGCTGTTTCTGATTTAGAAAGAGTGCCTCGCACCTCTTTCTGAAGGTTAAATACACTCTTTATAATGGGTATAAATACGAAAGTGAGTAAATGGAACTTGAGATTAAAAGAGTATTAATATGTGCTGTTAATATAGTATTTATTAGCACAGCATTTATTTCCGTGTGCGCGAATACGTGCCACCATTACCGGCGCAAATCGCACCTGGTGGCCCATTTACGTTTGAGTGTCATTTTTACAAAGAGGAAATAATTTGAGTATAAATTTGGAGTTCACTTTCGTTTAAGAACTTCATATTTTCTATTCCAGGGTCCAGTTTTTCCTTCGTTGAACACCTTACCGAAGCACCAGGTTGTGAAACGGCCACACTTGTAACTGGTAAGTACACATGTATCCTGCTTAGCAAATTAAATTCGTTTTATAAGTTAAATGTGAAGAATGGCAGAAGTTTAAAAAATGGAGATTCTAGGGTGTTTACAAACCTGCCGACACTGGAGTGTTTGTTCTAAGACCTTTGATTGTTATTACAATATTACACAACAGTTTCTTGTTCCGGTTCTACTATTTGCTTCCAACTTCATTAAAATACGTTAAACCATATACTTCATTCGCTAGGCTCGACTCATTAAAATTCCGATCAGGGATTCATTCTAAGATTTCCAACAAGTTTTTGGTTTCGCTTTGTCACATTAAAGATAAACAGATCATTTAAATCAAGGTATACTGGGTATGATTTACAACGCCAGTTTATTACTATGTGGTCTGAAATCTCCATGTAACATTTATCGCCTGTACTTTGCAAAATATTGACATTAAAATATTATCCACATTATTATAGGCCGATTTCATGCTTTGATTTATCTAAATCCTTGAAGTTAGTGTTGCCATTGTGAGTTACCTTTTGTGCATTTACCAATATCGAGTGCTTTTTATTCATTATAAAGCATAATCAGGAGGGGATTTAATGGGGATATGGAATCTGAATTTTCTTCTCCTAGACGGGACCTACCATTCAATGAATGTTTCAGAGTCTAGCAAAATGTACGCACATGGGTATTTTTAGACGTGGCGTATGACGTCATTGCACAATAGTTTATGGTCGAGACCACTTGAAGAAAAAGGGGTGTCAGATAAGTCATCTGAGGTCCAGAGGTAGTCCTAGTCGGGCGGGGCTATTTTTTTCCCCTGTCCGGGTGTCTTATGCCGCAGTACCTAGCCGCTTTGCTGCTTAACCTGCGAAATGAGCTAGTGCAATCTAAGCCACTAGCTTTATCAGCAGTCTGCTGGTGAAAGCAGAGATCTTACCTCTACCACTGATTAGCATGACGTTTAGTCTTGAACAACATCGCTTCTTCCAAGCACAAATTTGCGACCATCATTGGTTCTCCTATATTTGAACCCAAGAGATTTCAGAATACTAAGCATAGAAGATACAGAATCCGCATATTCTATTCCCCCCCCCCCCCTCATTCAATTGGTGAGCCGTTTGGCAGTTGGATACTCACCCTTGTCATATAAATCAAGTTTTTCTACGTGAAACACTTGAAAATTGTAGGTATAAGTGGGTGGCACGTTTTTTAGCTGCCCGATATTTCCCTGGAGAACTAAATATGAAAACTTCTAATTTGGTAAATCGTTTGCCTTCTTTAAGAATGATCGTCACAGAATGAGCACTCAGTGACAAGCCTATACCATTAATTCTCGACTCTGAGCGAAATTTGTACTTTCGAAAATGACATGTTTGAAAAAGGAACACACATTAACAAGAATATTTCTAGCCTATTTATGTAAACTCTTATGAGTTGTTTTGCAGTTACTACGTACCAGTAGGTACTAGGCTTGCCAAACGGTATATTTACTAACTTAGAAAAACACGTGTGCCCTCTTAAAAGATCACCACTTTACTGAATGCAGGCTGCAAATAGCAACTGCAGCGTAGCACGTGTGTGCTTTTCTTCACTGCCAGTTAACTATCCTTTTCTTTCTAGTCAAGCGCCTTATCTTTTCATATCTCCGAAACCAGATGTGCTACAAACATGGTGTTCGGACAGCCACCGTAAAAAAATAGCTCTGAAATATGGGAAAATAAAAAAATTCTTTAATTTGTATCTTTAGAGCGCGCAAAGAAATTAGCCACATGCTCCGGCAAAGCTAGCCAATATGCGTGCTCAACTGGACAATGTTGCGCATCGTATTGGCTAGTAGCATTAGAACAGCCAAGCCTAGCCCCGCCTTATGTTCATTTCTAACATAACATGACTAAAGAGACAAAGAAGTTAACAATTTTAAGTGATTGGGAGGAGCAGTACCTATGGTTTTGTGCAATTCAGATGAAAATCCGCGTGTTTGTTATGTAACAGTGTGTGTTCTCTGGGAAAGTAATGCAGAACGTCATTTTTCGACAAATCACACAAACTTTAATAGTGAATTTCCGGTTACTTCTGAACTACGAAAACACAAAGTTACTTAAAATATAAATTAACATTACAGCAAAGTGTATTTATAACGCAAATTCAGCAAAACAGTAATGTGACAATGGCTTCTTACAAAGTCTTATGTGTTAGTGAAAAGAAAAACAAAAACCTTTCAGTGACGGGAAAATAGTTAATGAAGCAATGCTCAGTGCTGCGGCCTCTGTTCGATGGTCACCAAGATAAATATGCACTTATGTCTTCTATAAAAGGACTTCAATTGTTTCCTTCTAGACGTGTTGAACATATTTCTAAACATTTAGAATCTCAATTGAATCAGGACCTGCAATCATGCGAATATTTATCGCCTCAGCTTGATGAAAGCACCGCTATTTCCGATACTGGACAGTTGTGTTTATTAGAATGGTCTTTCCTGACTTTACAGTTTAAGAGGAATTTTTTAAAGTGCTGCCACATCATGAGCGTTCTAGGGGAGAAGACATTTAATGCATTCATGAAATATGCGCAAAGTTGTAGTATTCCACTTTATAAGGCGCCCTTGCCCTTTAAGGTAAAGATGATTCTCATTTCCAAAATTTTTCTTATCACTGAATTATCCACCGGGAAGCTTTATGCACAAAGGCTTTCAAGTTAGACTATGTCATGAAAATTATAACTTGTGTAGTAAATCACTTCAGGTCATCTACACGTCACCGATTGTTCAGAAATCTTTAGAATATAACAGATTCTGAGCATGGTGACGAAAGTCTTCATGCGGACATAAGGTGGCTTAGTAGGGGGTAAAACTCTGCAACGATTCTGCAGTCTTCTGGATGAAATAAAAGATTTTCTGAAATCATCGCCGGGTAATATCATGGATCCTAGATTTAGGTTTATTGGCAGATATCGCCTTAAAGTTAAATGAACTAAACCTCGAATTGCAAGGGTAAAATCTCAACATTTCAGCCATGATCAGTAGACTGTAGGTAAATGCTTTTCGGGAGAAACTAAACTTATGGATTACACATATAAAAGGTAATTCCCTATCACACTTTGTAGCTTTGAAATCAGTTATGTAAACTGTAAATATCGGCGAATGTGATGTATCATTTGCCCAGTATCTTGACATTTTAGTCACAGAATTTAGAAACAGGTTTAGCCAGTTTTTAGCACTTGATCCAGTGATAATGTTTATCAATAACCCATTCGCTTCTGTTGACGTTACTGATTTTGGAGGTAGGATATCTGAGATCTTAGGAAATTGTAATCTTGAAGAATTAGAAATTTTAAATCTTCAAGAAGGTATATCTTTGAAAACACGTTTTATCAAGTTCAAGCAATTTCTGGACTCTGGTGGACAGGAATAAATATCCCATCATTAGTAGTGTTGCTTTAAAAACTCCAATTATTATTATTATTATTATTTTTTTGCTCGAAATATCCTTGCCAGGTCACATTTTCGTCTATGAGCATAATCAAAAATAAATACCTATCCAGTTAAAGACTCATCTAGATTACGCATTAAGAACATTCCAGCTAAACCGGATTTTTCTGTGCCTACAGCGAACATGCACTGCCAAACTACACATTATCTAAGAACAAAACCTAAGCAATTTAAAATCTAATTCTTCGAAACACACCGATACATGTTTGTAGTGGTGGTGGTGGTGACAGTGGAAGTAGTGAAAATAGTGGTTGAGATGATAATGGCACCCACTCCTCATTATGAAAGTATGGGTAAAATGTGCCCAAGCAAATGAGAAAGTTGGACAGCACTGACATTCTCTTTAGCCGCAGATAAACTACCTGAGCTAAATACGAAAGTAACAAGTAAATATTTCCGTTTCCATCTGGTATTTCATATTTTAATTTTCTGGACTGCTACATCTAATACTAGAAATTTATAAGCTTAGCAGAAATAAGCAATACTTAAATGTAATGTAACAATTTTCGATTTATATAACCATGTAAAATATCAAATCTGTACCTAATTTATTTGTACTACGAAAATTATAATTTAAATCTCCTTTCGAGCCAAATACCTATGCTTTGTTAAAACGCCAACATAACATTAGGAATACAGAGTTTAATGTGCATCTGTACCTCATTCTAAACAAAACACTTCGTTGCTCTTGAATTCCACTTGAAACGTTTTCACAATTTTTGACAGTATGTACATACTTTGTCCCATATACGTTGAGTTACAGTGCACATTAATGCAAATGAAGCGCTGTGTTTAAACTTAAAACTAATAAGTTCTGTAAATTCCACCTTAGAATAACACACAAGTAATGGGAACATCAGATTACTGCAAACACATCCAAAGCTCTGCGTTAAATAACTGGCATAAGTGGTGACTTACTCCCACTGACGTGATGTCACTAGACAGATGCGCAGAAGACCGGACGAGTTTACTTACTGTTACCGAGGGGAGGAAGCATGATTGACACGCCCACCTGTTGAGAAATCCACAGGCTGACAGGTTGGAGATATTTAGGCTGGTGTCCGTGAGATAACGCCAGTTCATGTAGCCTATCATAACACTGGTTGGTAAACAAAGTTCTTGTGTATGCTGTAGTCAGAGCTTGTGAAAACACTATTGCATTCATTTTACTACAACACCTTTTTATTAATAACTAACAATGCCTTCTATTGTGACACGCGCACACAAAGAAACTTTCCGCTACAACAAATCTAAATGACATCTATGCGGTAATTAGTATTGCATTCATTACATGTATTAGTCCAACAGAATCCAAAACAATTTAAGCATATGTAACCAGCTTCTTGCAGGAAAATAGAACCATTGGAGAAGTAATTTATAGCCCTCTTTAAGATTCATATGTAGATTAACCGAGTTTTCAAAACTGCCTAAGTGAAGCAGAAGCCAATTAAAAGAACCACATTAAAAAAACGGCAATTAAAGTAAAACGAAAGTTTGCTGCTGTACTACATATAGTCGCCCTGCTGGAACGCTTACCATGGATTTATCTTGGGTAATAGACACCTCTCAGATAACGCACTGATTACTCCACGCAGAGTAAACGTATATCTGTCATTTGTGATTTCTGCGAATTCCATTGGCTGAAGTGATGCGTTCATTGGTGCTTAGCACACGACCGGGAGGCGCGTCAGTTCCCCTCTCACTCTTACAAGAATAATCAGTGCGTTATCTGAGAGGTGTCTATTACCAAAGATAAATCCATGGTAACCGTTCGAACAGGGCGACTATACCCATAGGTAACGGTTTTCTCAGCTTTTGCTATTTAGGTACATGCTGTTTCACCGCAGACAAGAAAATTTCTTTGGCTAAATGCAAAACAGTCGAAAGTACAAATTACCGTTCCCATTCGGTATGGAATACCCTTCTTAATTTTACAGATTTACACATGTATCAGTTTCAGCACAAAATATAAAGAAGTCCAAATCGAACAAGTGAGAAAAAAAGATAGCAACAAAACAATTGCATTTCTCAAACGACACATAGAAGCAGATCGCACTAACTTCTCAGAGTTAAATAAATGTACCTGAGCCGAAAGAGTTACGAGGTACTTTAAAGTACAGGTATTGTTTTCACTAAACCAGAAACGTTATTTATAATAAAGCATTTACCATTATTGAAATACTACACATATTTCGGCCTTCAAAAGTAACTGAAAGTGGATTTGCATTTATTGGGCAATTGAACTTTTGAATGTTACTTGAGTGCTAATGACTACAATGAAGGCTATAAAACTTTCTCCCGAAAACGCTTTCATTTTCTATCTACGTTAGAAAGCCAATGGTAATTCTACTGTATCCAATCTTGGTGCCTGAAGTTTATAAGCTATTTCTATGTACTTTGGTAGTCAGCAGGAAGGCAAGAAAACTTACAGCATACAGGCCTACTATACGGACAATTTGGAGCCACACAGCCATTACATAAAGTGATAAAAGTTCAACTACATCCACGAGAAATATCTGCCAAGATTAAGATTCAAAATGGCCGATTGGTCAGGTAGGCTCCGACTTAACAAGTACAACATAGTACAAGAATTAGGAAATTATTTCGAGAATCACCGCAACCGCCAATAATAATAATAATAATAATAAATAATAATAATGTGTCTCCTGTCCAAAGGTTTACCATTTGAAAAAGAAACTTTTCCCGTGGAATTTAATCATCTCTTCCACACTAGCCATGGCTCCGTCTGGTTGCTCTTAACCATTGAGCTAGTATGACCAACATGCTGTAATGGCATTAAGTTCTCCAACTGATTCGTATATCTCTCGGTAAACCAGTAGAAGTCATATACAATGAGATACGCACCTTTTTGAGGTGACTTACTATGTTGAAAGTAAAGTCGCGCTGCTCGAACGGTTACACTGGCTTTGTTAATAGAAACCTCTCACATGACGCACTGATTCTAATAAGAGTGAGAGGGGACCTGCCGCGCTTCCCAGACCTGAGCTAAGCACCAATGAACGCATCACTTCAGCCAATGGAATTCGCAGGAATCACATAAGTATGACTTGTTCACTCCACGTGAACTAATCAGTTCGTTATCTGAGAAGTATATTACCAAAGCTAAATCCATGGTAATCATTCGAACAGCGCGATAATACTTACTGTAAGTACTCAACTAATCATCCAAATCTTAGCCTACACACGACTAGTGTGGAAGAAATGATTAATTACCATCAATTTACCTAAAAATAGTGGTTTAACTATGAAGCCTGGGACTTAAGTATTTACAACATAGTAAGTTGTCACAATAGGTGCATATCTCAGGTATATGCGAAACCTTAGTGGTTTACCGGGAAACATACGAGTCAAGTTGGAGAATTTTGATGTCATGTCGGCATGTTGGCCATAGTAGCTCAATGGTTAAGAGCAACCGGACGGAGACCGGGAGATCCGTGGTTCAAATCCCGGCTATGTGATTGAATTTTTCTCTATTCATCTAAACTTTTCCAGTGTTAAAATGATTACACAAATTTCCTGTATCAATATGCTTCAAAATATTTTAGGTGGGACAAAATCTAACCTTTTGCTAGCAGATTATGAAACTCTCGGGGTGGGTACAGAAGACTATTGTCTCCCTGTATCCAATGCTGGGTTCTGGATCGATGCCTGTTCACTTAAACCTTCAACTCCTCCAAGCGCTCGTGATACCATTTTGCTGAATCACTGTGAGATCTGCGCCTACAAAATTCTACGCCTAATTATCACACCACAGAAGTTCCCTGGTTGGAGATTAAACTAGAAGGCAATTTAGATTTTTCAGGTAATCACGCATAGCGTGAGGGCATCTGGGGTAATAACGGAGATAGTCCTTAGAGCAGCAAAAGCAGAGCTCCGTATTCTACATAATTCAACCAATTCAAGAGCAGATTGGTAGCAATATTAATCCCTCAACCAATGAAATTTCTAGTAAACAATAACCACGTACAACAGGATAAATCAGTTACGTTCAAAGGTTAAACAGGTGAGAACACAGAAAACATTTGGATTCTGTACAGCCTGTCAGCAACCCCGAGTGGTCGGTGCAGCATCACTAGACAAACTCTTAAGTCCCTTACAAACTAGACACGAGCTCTCAGTTAATCTGAGTCACATTTCCTAACACCACAGTAAGTTACTGTGTATTATAGTAGTGTGTATTTCTGCGCACTAAAAGGGGCTACTTTACACGGCCTTAGTTGACAAATTCATAAGAAAATTTTCCAACATTGCCCAGGTCTAGTTTCAGCTAAAAGAAAAGCACTCACACTTTACACAAGCTCGTGGATTCTGCTAAATTTTGTTTCTCCACCTTAAGGAGATAAGAGTTCAGGCACCAGAGCGCACATCAAAACTGTTGGAGGCAATTTGGAAACAGACACCAGGCCAGCTCGAGGCGGATATCTGAGCAGCGCCGACTTCCAGTTCCTAAGGACATCGTACGCTGCCGTCATGCTGCTGATCGGAAGTTAACGCCGCACCTTTTCCACCCGCAACGGCATCCACATACCACCGAGAAGTGCAGAATGGTGTATGGCAAGCCTCAGCATGCCAACTCCAATGACAGTAAGGCAGCTACTTGATCGGTTATAGGCGCCGCCTTTCCATCGGGATTGCTACTCAATTGGCATCATTAGCCTTCAGCGCAACAGGTCCGGATCTAAACCCACGCCGGTCCGTGAATGAACCTGGTTAGGTGCGGTAGCATTATGGGGGAAGTGCTACGTCACCTACTATCCCTGACCGGTTATTTCATCATTTGTATTCGGCTACTGTCTTGGACTCAAATAAGTCGTGTACTCTCTTCTTTAGGACTTATTTGACCAAGTGATCTACCATAGAGGGATGGTTTGCTTCTTGGAATTAATTTCAGTGACATGTCCATGTTGGACTTCCTTAGACCCTCAACTACCCATGTCTAATTATGTAAGGAATATTCTAATTCTTTTACATATACCGTGTCACACTGCTTAGATATTCGTATATATAGGACAATACTTCTATACATTATCACATTTATTCTCCTTCTCTTTAAATGCTTGAAGCCCACATTTAGTAAAGCTTACAAAAGTGGACCCTTCAAAGTTAAGACAGATTTGGGTCCTATTACAAGATGAGGTAACTACCCTCAGGAGGAACGGATCAGATGAAGGAACTGCAGGAGACGAATAACGGCAGCATCCGAGTTCCCTAATATTTACTGGCCTGGTTACCTGGCTGAGAGATAATCGCAGCTTCTCTCCAGCCAGAACTCAGCAGTGGAGCCTCAAATGGCTGCCCTCTAGTGGAAATGAGAAGTTACAAATCGCAAGACCCTGCACCATCTACGTGCCGTAGACTGACAGATACTGTCTACCCATCACAAGAAGGCAAGCGACGAATGAAGGGGAGAGGGGTTTGAAATGTTTATCTGCTCAGTTAGGGGATCTGTTTACTAGGAAATGTGTGTGAAAGTGCATTTGAGTCACCCATGCTGCGAGATCTAATGTTTGTTGCAGTAACAGTAGTGATAGGCATTACGCATTGGCGAGTTATGTGACAACACTGGTGTATTATAAACGAGTCTAGTGTCCTTGTCATACTGGGAAGGCGAGCATAAACACTGTTGGGTCGGCAAAGTGATTATACCTTGTTTCATGTAAGCTTGCCCAGTAACTCTTAACGGTCACGTGACCTAATCACCTCTCATTGGCTGCTGTTGTGGCAATGACTGTCGTGCGGTAAAAATTAGTTCGTTATTTAACATGGTGATATATCATATATTGGAAGAGATATGTCAAATTTATATTTTCGTAACTGTTTGAATTAAATATATTACGCAACAGAGTTGATTAATCTGAAATGCATGTTAGTTCTTAAACGAAGTAAAGAGGAGGTTCCTTTGCTCTCAAGCACATGGCACGATAGCACATGATTTAGCGGTAGTGGTGACATATGATGACTTTGATCACTGACCTTGTTTTGAACTGGATTAGTCATATCGCCATTCGAAAGTGCGAGAGCTAAATTATTTTATTGATCGTTTATTGCGCATGTACTTATATGTATAATGGCTGAGGCTACCGCCAGTTTTTCGCTGAAGTATCGCAAGGATAATTATTTACAAACAGGCGAAAAAAGAATTGTGTTGCATGTGTTTAATGCACTCACAGAGAAGAATCCGTCTTTGTCAGTGAGAGAAGTCGAATAGCTGTGATCTGAAGTTACAGGTGTGACTGTTAGATCCGTAGGAACATCGCGATGTGAAATTGAGAAAACAGGAAAACTTACCACTCCAGGCAAAAGCAGGAATAAACAAAAGTGCGTGCTCGGAGAAAATACGTGAAAAGTGTTGTGCATCATCATGTGTGTAGTTTTTCTTTAGAAACGAACTGTCTAACATAAGTAACATTTCGTCTGCTGTAAATGAGGATGCAGATTCACCAAATTTCAGCAGATTGCTTATACAGCTGGGATTTGAGAATGAAAAAAGAGGCAAGAAAAATGTGCTAAAAGACAGAAGCGATATTGCTGTGTGGCGAAAACGTTATTTAAGGACAACCAGACTGCACCGAGATACAAATCGCAAAATATACACAAAGAACACACAAAAAGTAAGGCATGGTGTGACACGACTTTTAAGACCGAAAGACAAGCATTTTTGAAAGGTATGTGTGCTGGTTTAAAAAATTCCAGTGGAAAAGGCCCAAAGTCCTTTCATTATAAACTCTTTCAGTTTCATTGCTCAGTCATTCTGTTTCAATTTGCTCAGGATTTGAGAATGAAAAAAGAGGCAAGAAAAATGTGCTAAAAGACAGAAGCGATATTGCTGTGTGGCGAAAACGTTATTTAAGGACAACCAGACTGCACCGAGATACAAATCGCAAAATATACACAAAGAACACACAAAAAGTAAGGCATGGTGTGACACGACTTTTAAGACCGAAAGACAAGCATTTTTGAAAGGTATGTGTGCTGGTTTAAAAAATTCCAGTGGAAAAGGCCCAAAGGCCTTTCATTATAAACTCTTTCAGTTTCATTGCTCAGTCATTCTGTTTCAATTTGCTCAGGATTTGAGAATGAAAAAAGAGGCAAGAAAAATGTGCTAAAAGACAGAAGCGATATTGCTGTGTGGCGAAAACGTTATTTAAGGACAACCAGACTGCACCGAGATACAAATCGCAAAATATACACAAAGAACACACAAAAAGTAAGGCATGGTGTGACACGACTTTTAAGACCGAAAGACAAGCATTTTTGAAAGGTATGTGTGCTGGTTTAAAAAATTCCAATGGAAAAGGCCAAAGGCCTTTCATTATAAACTCTTTCAGTTTCATTGCTCAGTCATTCGGTTTCAATTTGCTCAGTTCATTATAAACTTGTATTTTTGCAGATTCTTATTTGTATGATTTTATTTATCTTCCTGGCAATTATTACAACGTTTACTGCAGGTTTAAATGTGACGGGAAGGCACCACCTATGGCGCGAAAGCATTAGCCAATTAGGGCGAGGGGGAAGGTAGCTGATCGCGGAGTGATACATTTCAGCGGGGCAAGGTTATGTGAAACAGAGAGTAGGTTACATTTCCTCTTGCTTGCCTTGTGGTGGGTAGACAGTATTCCCGGAGTGGCCCCGTAACTTGAAAGAGAGAGGAAAACAGTGATAAAAGAACAGTATTGCAGCCTTGCCAATCAGAAAAAAAAAAACCCACTGAAAAAACCATGATCAGAGTGGGCCGCCACAAGGGATCGAACCAAGGACCTTCCGAATGCAAGTTTCAAGTGTTATTGCAGAGCCACCTTGCTCGGTGAACTCACCAGTTAAATACTTTAAGGATTAAATATACACAAGAATATAGTTTCCTTATTTCTTTTCAACCAGAAGAGAAAACTCATTTTCTAACATTTTTTTATGTTTGGCACCTATATATTGTATGCATTTGGTATGGCTATTAGCTTTTGCACAATAATCTTAAGATATCAAATTTCAGCGAAGGAGGAATTTAATATGAAGAAAACTTAAAGTGATAAACACGCGGTTGTAATGAAAAAATTTACAAACAAAAAAACAACTACTGAACCCTTTTGCTTATATTGACAATTCTAATCCATAAGATAAAACATTCTCCCAGCATTATTAGGAATTAACATATCACACAGAATTCTCTAGCATACGCACAGAAAACAATTATAAAAACAAACAAAAATGGAAAAATATCTGAAATTCTTAAAAACATAAAAACTCAACAAAACGAAAAGGAAAAACGCCATAGCACACAAAATGCAATTTTCTCCGTTCTTTCTGCACATTAAAATATATTAGGTGACTTACCTTTCAAAGAGAGGCAACTGCTCAAAAGATCGTAGACCCAAACAGCCTGGTTGACCACACTTCCTTAGTATGCTGAAAGTATAAAGTTAAGTTATTTATTCTGTACATGGTAAAATTAAACTAGTCAATGAATTATTTTCAAAATTAGGTATGTTAATATGCTAGTAGTAGCCCGGATAAAATGGACAAGGTTTACATAAAATAGCTTCAATTCAATTCAGATTTAAATATATTTTTAATCATTAGTGATTCTAACAGTCTGCACTTTTTTGAACAGCAGAATAGTGGAGCATGTAATTTTATGTGATAAATAACACGCAAACTGCAATTTCCTCCCTTCCTTCCGCATATAAAAATACATTAGGTGACTTACCTCTCAAATGGGGGCAACTGCTCAAAAGATCGTGGACCCAAAAAGCCTGGTTGACCACGCGTCCTTAGTATGCTGAAAGCATAAAGTTACATTATCAATTATTTATTCAGAACATGGATATATTAACTTAGTTAATGAAATATTTTCAAAAGACGTTAGTAAACTATTAGTATCCCAGATCACACAGACAGATTTTACAGAAAGTAGCTTCAATTCAATTCAGATACTTATTTTTTTTCCCTGGTGTTTCTAACAGTGGGCACTGTTTTTGAACAGCAAAATAGTGACACAAAATTTCATGTGACTACAAACAATTGTACCTATATGTTAAATACCTCTCAAATAAAAAGTGTTTCTCATAACTAACAACTTATCTTCATTAGGCCGATTCATGGTTATTGTCTGTGTGGTTTAAATAAATTTTGGATATTTATATTTAATTATATGTAAGATTTATTATAAGAGTTTGTAGTTTATATTTTGGTTTAATTTTTTGTAAAAAAGTTAGAGTAAAATTTTTATAAATTTTAGGTGTGATTTTTAAGTGTCAGTTTTTGAAATTTATAGTGTGTAGTGGAAGAGATTTGTAATATGAATTTGTATTATATATCGATTTGAAAGTATAATGTATGTAATTTTATTTGTAAATTTGTACGATGAAGTAGAAGATATTATGGCATTGTTATGGTGGGTTAGTTAAATATTTAATGTTTGTTTTTGAGTAATAGTTGAAATTTAAATATTAATTAATTTTTTTTAATTTTGGATTTAACTGATGTGTAAAAAAATGTAATTTGTGTAGTAATATATTATGAATGAATGCATTTAAAGTTTTAATGAGTATAAGATTTTATAATTTTATTTAGTTTGGTATTAGTTTTTGAAATGAAGAAACTTTTTACATTTTGATTTATATAAAGATTTTGGTTCAAATTTTAAAGTTATAATAATCAATTGAAGTGTTTTGATGTATTGGTTACCAGTATGTATTGTATCAGATACCGGTATTTTAGTAAGTAGTAGATATATATTACAATTTAGCTGGATATCAGTTAACTGTATTACTGGGTACCAGTTTTGAGCCTTATTTCTGATATGTATTTTGTATTTGTAAATTGGTAGCTTTGAATTTATATTTTTTAATTTTGTTTTGTTTTTTAAATTTATTATCTGAAAAATGTTGTAATGAAATTGTAGAGTTTTGTAATTTTTTGGTGTTAATAAATAAGAATTTGGAAATCGTGACCCGGTATTAGAAATTAGGAACCGGGATGTAGATCTTCAGATTATATTTATGGGTCGATTCATGGATCCTTTGATTTCTGGAGATGTCCTAAGAGTACATGAATTCACTTCACAACTTCGTCGCTTGAAATTTAGGAGGATTTGTAGGAGAATTAACCAGCGACATTTTCCATTCCATAAACAAAGAATCCAAACACTGTTAGGAGCGAGAAAGCTTTTATAAACCTGCATTCAAAAAAGTGTTTTTAAAATCTTATTTTAAAAATAAGACCTATATCAAGTATCTTTCGTACATAAATCATATTCAGCACATGTGATACCGAAATGCATGTATTTTATTTTAGTAGAGTTCACACACATTTGACAACGGCGCCCTCAATTCTTTCACCAGAAAAGCATGTTCCACATTAGCCCATTCTCTGCCTCCATGAAGATGAAAGCAGCTATAGATGTGCAGAAGTTCACCCTTGCAATATCGAGGGTAGGAAGCATGACTGACAGGCGCACGTGTTGACATTTCCATTGGTTGACAATGACAGACATTGGAAAGTTTTAGACTGAATTCAGTGATAAGTTTGTGAAAACATTCTAATCTCTTAGTTTTAATTTTCTAAACATTCTTAAATAACTGACAATATCACCTAGAGTGAGCAGACTCTTAAGACACGGGAATGATGATTATGTAGGGAGTACTGAACTTTCAAACTTATCTTTCTCTATTTCGAACCGTCCTTTTATTCCTAACATCCAAGCATTATCAATTGAGCAATCTGTCGAGTTGGACCTGAGCACATCCATGGGAATTTTGTGAACCATTATATGGCACTAAGTTTCAACTGAACGCTTAACTACTTTATTACCACATATTTCTAGATTTTTGAGTAGTGTGCCCAACATTAATTACGAACTTCCTTCTGATCTTCGTATCTCCAAAATGAAAATCTTATATTTAAGGAACCACGTGTTATATCAAACAAATCACATTTAAAACATCGGAGTGCTATTATAAATTGTCTATAGAAGAAAGAGTGTTACACTTACGTCACAACAAAATTTTATGTGCTCATACCGCAAATTTTGAAAACCTAATGTTCAAATGACTAAGGCAGTGAATCACGTCAAGCCTATTTGCACAGGGAGTGATGCGTTGGCCTATTAAAGCAACAACCATCTCAAACTTGTAGCCCACTACTTTCAGAAGGCTTAATGCATCCTTATCGGTTTTCAAAACGCACTGCTGAGAAAATGAGGCCTCTCACTGACGGGAAATAGACATTAAAGAATGCATGATATAGTCCACCAATTATAGTGCTTCTCAAATTGCAGCTACTTTGAAAAACATAAGATTACCACGCCGCACTGTCTCTGGGAGGTAATCAAAATGAATTATATTGACGCACAGCTGATCACAGCAGTTCCAGGACTTAGTGGTTCTTATTGGCAATGGATATTGCGGATTTAGGATTAGGATTACTACGCACGGGATTCGGTACTGCGACCGGTCTTGATCAATTGTACTTAAGCCCCAAGTGGAGCAACCCTAGGACAAAGATTGAGGCAAGAGGAGACAGGGCGCCCGTACCAAGGAGCCACGACAGTGCAGACTGCAAGGTCCATACATGTTACTTGGACGGAAACCTCTTGGTAATCCAGGACAACGGACATTACCCTCTACTGTGGTTCGGAAGCGGACCAAGCAGCCGTTTCGGAGACCGTAAACCGTCTTACCGGAAGAGCAAGTGGTTCACTCAGAGCGTATCATCCCGCCATGCACCACCGAGACTCCCGCCGACACTTCTACCCTTAAAGTGACCACCAGATGAGGGATGTAAAATGATGAAATGGAGGGACAGGAATATCATTAACCTACACAGCATTCGGCTGCCGACCCGTGAAAACCCACGGGAAAAACATTTTTAAGGTAGGTCGTCCACGGGAATTGAATCCGAGCCTCCCGAACGTGGGCCACACAGGAAACCACCTGAGCCATCCCGCTCGGCACGATATTGTATACTACCACACAGGTTGTTTTAATTAGGAGCATTAATGACAACTTGATTGTGTTAGAAGAGTTGTTAGATATAATATACCGGAAGGAGTGCTCGTGGTACAGACATTTTCGATTGGTCCCAGATTCGTGAACTTATTAAACAAGAGAACTTTCCTCAGTCCATGTTGGATTTGTAGAAGTTAGCATAGTTGGCATAAGAAATATTAATAGAAAACTTCCTTTGCCACAAGTCTGAGAACTGTAAGCAAACTGGAGGAATGCATTTTAGCAATCTAGGAATGAGTGTTAAAGCGCATTTCCTCAAGAGTCGTAGGTATAGGATACCTTCCAGAAAATATTGGTGCGACGATTTAACACAGTGAGCAAAGACATTAAAACAATGGAAAGCCACTAACATGGCCACTGGCATATCAATGATGGCCGACTACTGTTGGTGTTTGAAAAGAGGCACTACTGAAGCACATATAGAAGCTTGGAAAAAGGTTAGTTTCCTCCTACCCAACGATAAAAATTTGAATACATAATTGTTGCCACATAGTTGGAATTTTTCAATATTTAACATTTTACGAAATAATCCTGCAGAAACGGTTTTGTCATAATTTTATGTTTAACATATTTGTCATAGGATTTCACTGGAAATATATATATATATATATATATATATATATATATATATATATACTTACATTATTTTACTTGATTTGATTTTGCATGAAAACCGGACGTGATAGAGCAAAACTGAAAAAGGATGCAAATTTATGGCATTCATATTATGCATAATCAGATAGAAAATTACAAAAAGCAAGAAAAACCTTTTTGTACACCTGCGTGATAAACTGTTCTTAACCTTCAAAAAGAGGAAGACATTTTTTTCTGTTTCTGAAACGCAATTATTAAAAGTAGTTAGCCTGTTTTTCAACATAATGACAAAGCCTACTTGTAAGGGACATTTTCGTTTAAAAAATTATGAGTAATTAAAACGTAAGCTAAGTAATTGGAGTACCAAACCGACTGCCGGCCTCACGCCCACATACACATGGTAGAGGTGAGCGATCATTCAACCGATACGGGGATGTGGTCAGCATTTCGGCACCCCCGGCCGGAAAGTTGGCTTCCATGACCAGGATCGCTTACCTATCACAAGCTCCTCAGTTTCCTCACGATGCTGAGTGGACACAGGTCCTATACCCGGCACTAAAAATCCGCACCCCCAGGGGTGGGATCGAACCCGGGACGCATTCCATGGCAGGGAACCAAAGTATGATGCCTTAGCCCACTACGCCACGGCGCCAGACATCAGCGTCTTACATGTAGTTAATTTGAAATTACGAAAATTATGTGCAATATTGTTTTGCCTCAGTATAATTCAGCTCAATTGTCTAAAATATTGAGGGCATAGTTCAATTTTGCTCTAAAAATGTTGCAGCTTTTTATTTCATACCTATTGGCACAGATACTGTTGGTGAACACAGATCAGAAGCAATACTTGCAAAGCTAAAAAGTATCCGGCAATGGTGTTATTGCTCCAAACAGAAGTACAAACGGCCGACTATGTTTAATATTTCCCCAGTTGTAATTGCAATATTTGATATTAAGCTTATATTTTCCACATTAAAACAACTGAGCACCAGGCATATTCGTCTACCATTTTGTTACACACCCGTTCCGACTACCACCGCCAGCCTGGCTTCCGTGCAATTCCTCATATTTCTCTTTACGGTTACCCTCAGATCATGGTGTTCCCTTCACACTTTATTTTAATTAGTTTTCTACTTGATTCAGTGTGTTAAACATAGGCAACAGCAATTTCAACTACAACACAAACACACCCCACCACACACAAAAAGGAAACTGTTTCCACTACAAGTCTACATGACATGTATGAGGCCCACTGTAGTTTAGATTAAATTCAGTGCATGTCTTAATAATCTAACATCCGCAAATATTTTATCATAGATATGTAACCAGCTTTTTGCCGAAAAATAAAACCGGCAGAGCAATAATTTATTAACAGCGCCGTTTTAAGATTTAAAACATGTCGAATTATCAAGTTTTAACTATATTTATGCAAAAGTGAAGTAGCAGACAAACGAATTATATTAAAATGGCAATTAAAACCTAAAAGCTATCTTTTTCTACCTTTCTGCTCTTCATTTAGCATTTACAACATTGTCTTTCACCGCACATTAAAGTCTCCCTAGGGTAAATGCTAAACAGTCGCAAGCACAAATTTGCGTTTCCATCCGGTATTTAATTTTTTAGTTTTTTGAATTACTCTAACCTAATTTATAGTCTGTTTACCTATATACCATTTCAGCACATAACATGACATGGCCAAATGGGAGAGAAAAAATAAGAGTAAAAAACCATACCTATACTTTGTTCAGAGTCGTTTGAGACAGGGGGGAGGGGAGGGGGGGCAACAAGGACGTCGCAATTTTTACGCATCCTTACACGAAAAGTGGTGCACAATAGAGACTGCACACTCGTTAACCATAATAAATATGTGGCGGCCGTGGGAAACTGGTAATGCACCTGTTACTAACAAAACAAGTTCCTCGCCTATAGGACGTGGAAAACCAGTTCATAAGCAGACGGCACACATTATTCAAAATGTGTACAATTTCAAAGGAGGTGACGGGAAGTGTGACTCGCCAATTGCACATACTGTGACTGCAACAGGTGCTCCCTGATGTACAGTAATAAGGACTATCAAACTAGACATTCAGAACTACACAACTCCAACAAAAAAGAAACGTGACGAAAACAAAACCGTTCGTGAATATCATAAAACTGATGGCTTCACAATGGATTTAATAAGAACTGTAGGTATAGATATGAAGTTTATAAAAACCACACAGCTCCAAAATTTAAACAGACTTATGAATGCAGTTGTGAAAAAAAGAAAAAACAGTACGAGATTCCTTATCAGAGGACGATATTAAACTTCTCAACTCTATGAACTTAAACTTTAAGAACAGAAGTCGCCGAACACCAAAAATGGAGTCAAAACTAATACAAATATACGAATATAATACCGATTTAAATAAAATTGTCCACTATTGACAGTCTTGCAGGATTTATATTTAGACGAAACATGGTACGATACACACGATGGTGTCTTCCAAAATGGACGGATGAATCGGATTATTGTGATGCTTTATTTTCAACCGGTAAAGGTCAGAGGATAGTTTTTCTTCAGGGAGAAGGGCTAAGCGGATTTATTTTAGACGCTATGTTTGTGACTCACAAGAGCATATGGAATGCCCCAGTTGACTACCACTGGAGAATGAATGCAAGATTGTTTGAAGAACCTAAACCGCAAAGTTTCTTCGGAAAATGCCCTTGGAAAGAAACACGTACAGGAAGTTTGAGCACTGATCGTAAAGGTTTTGCAGGAAATGAGTAACAACCACTGGCCAAACTACGTCAAAAATTTTGAAAAGGGAAGGAATACCCCAACTTGCAAAGCGCCCTGGACAGCACGCCACTCGTTCTAAATGGAAATCATGTGGCATTCTTCAAAAGACGAACAAAGTATAATAGCATATCCTCAAACACACGCAAGAAATTTCATTAACTTCTCAAAGAATTTAGTAAAAGTAAAGCAAACGAGCCACAATAACAATAACACATTTTCATGTAAATTGTTTTCAGTCAACTAAATGTTAAAACATATACCATTATTTAAATACTAGAAATAGGTATATAGGCTTAGCAGAAATCAGTAATACTAAAATAAAATGTAACTTTCATTTCCAAATCAATTCAACTATGTATACATATCTGTACCAAATCTGTACCCAATTTATTTGTACCACGAAAATTGATAATTTTCATCTGCTTTCGAACCAAAGATATTTTGTAAAAACTCCAACATCTAAACGGGCGTGGTCAAATTAAATAACACCAGATTATCGATATAAAATAACTAGGAATACAGAGATTAATGTGCATTTGTAACTCATTCTAAAGAAAAACATTTCTTTGCAGTTGCATTCCACTTGAAACGTTTGCACAATTTTACAGTAGACACGTATTACAGTCCCAAATACACTTGAGACAAAGTGCCATTCATGCAAATTAAGCGCTGCTGTTAATACTCACAGTACTATGTTAAGCCTTTCCACCTTAGGATACCATACAAGTAAAGCAAACATCAGATCACTAACCCATTGAAAGATCTGACTGAAATGACTGGCATAGTGACATACGCAGTGTCTGATTCCCCCTGAAGTGTTGTCACTAGGCAGATGCGCAGAAGACCGGACGAGTTGACCTATGTTACCGAGGGGAGGAAGCACGATTGACAATCACACGTGTTAAGATATCCACAGGTTGACAGGTTTGAGATTTTTAGGCAGGTGTCCGTGGTGTAACAGTGTCAGTACATGTAGCGTATCAAGCACTGATTGCGAGGTGTAGTAGGTATTGTGTGTGGTCTGATCTAAGCTTGTGAAAACATTCAATTGCATTCCTCCCCCCCGCGCATTCTTTAGTAACAGACAATGCAATCCATAGTGAGCGGACAGAGTCGCGATTTGCGATGCTGGTTAAACTAAACTCTCAAACATACCCTTACTATTCCGAACGGTCCTTTTATTGCTAAAATTCAAGCAATACGTACAGAACAATTGCATAATTAGACAAGAAGAAATACACGGGAATTCTGTAAATCATTACCGTTTGGAACTAAGTTTTACCTGCATGTTTCACTACTTTATCACATTTTTACATCTAGAGTAGGATGCCCAACATTTAAAACGTTCTTATGAACTTAAGTCTTTCCAAAGTGAAAATGCTTTGTATAAACCACACGGTATGTCATAAGCAGTAATCATTTAAAACATTACAGCGATATTATAAATGCTCAATAGAATAAAGATGTCATCACAAACCTTTAATTCACTAACCAACTAAAACCTATTAAATGTACTTTATTAGGATTTTTGTCTTTAGGAGGTTTACCCATTCTTGGCAGTTTCACCAAATGAATTACAATCAAATTTAAAGCACAAACTGCAACATTTAAGCCTTTTCACATTTCATTCTCTCCTACATTTAATTGATACAGCCTCAAGAAAATCATTCCAAATACCAATATAAAAACACTTTAAAACATATAAAGTTCGCCTTCCAGCCAAAACATGTGCAACTTGGCTTTCGAGGGATCTAACAAGTCCAGCCCTTGCACGCAATTTTCCTTTAGATATTAACTTGATGCCACCAGTTGGGTCGGTATAGTTCAGTCTACGTTAAGGAGCATGGTAAACTACAAACAGCGATACATCTTCAATAACGATTAGGAAAGAGATTACCTACTTCTGTGTTCAGGATGGCAACAAAGCTGCTTGTTTACTGTGACACGCGGTTCTGCAATGTGCAATATTATGTCATTTCCACTTTTCACGTGCAAATGAATATGGATATGAAAAATTCATGGATATGTTTAGAAACACCTAGCCATTACTATCAGAGAACCGTATTCATTGGCATACTTTTACTTTTAACTGATAGGATGGTGTTTTAAGGCAACAAGCACCTCAAACTAAAGTGGACCACTACTTTCAGCAGGATTAATGTGTCCTAGACATAAGTTTTCAAAACGCACTACCGTGAGTGTGAAACACTTCACTGATGGGAAATACAGAATTTAAAGTGCATTATACTGTCCACTTAAGATCTTCCACTTCAAATGGTAGATTCTTCCCCAACGTGAAGTAAATAATGGTTTTAGGAGTTTACTTCTAATTTTTTAAAAAATAAAGTAGGAATTAATCTACCTTAAAAAAAAAAATAAAATAAAGAGAAACTATATTTAATCTACAAAAAGTACAATATAATATTCAAAGGTATAAAAACAGATGGTTTTCAAGCCCCAAGACTGATACAGCTTCTGTTACGTACTTGCACCGATATTATGAGCACTAAATCAGGAGCAATACTGACAAAATCACTAAGTATACGCGAAAGGTGTTGCAATGTTTAACAGCAAACAGAACAAAGGGCGGTCTATGCTTAATCCATTAATGCCCACTACATATTTCATACTAAAATCACGTTCTGAACAGACGGGCAGTTACACTTCATTTTCGCTTAGTAGTCCATTGATGATGCTTCAATCTGTTGGGTTTTTTAGTCAGTTAATGTTGGTTTCCTGTCAGTTTGATGGAATGAAGTAACGAGTGGATGTCGAATTTAGTGCTTATGACAGAAGAGAATGGTTTGCCGAAATACGGTACAGATGTGTTTCAGACACTATGTGGAATTATGTTTTAGCTAAATTCACGTAATAAGTTATATTCCATGATTAACGTTTTTGCATATTATGCGCTGGGCATTCACAGGCTAAAAACTTCGTTCAGGACCAGATACAGCGTTGCAACAGTTGCAGAGGCTTTTCTCAATCTTTAAGACACCATCGAAGTTGTTGATAATTATGATATATTTCGAGCACATGAAGTAGTGTTAACAGATGCAATATATGGTTATGATGGACACTTGGATGACACACCTAGCGATAATGCACTTGCAACTGCATGGGATATAGAGACGGGTGTATTAGGATAGGGTACAGAAGTTAGATGCATCAAGAACTTATGGAAGGTGGCATTTGTAACAAAATGCTCAGTTACTCAGAGACTTCAACAAAGATCATATTAGAAGTGGGCAACATGCCCCCATTCTATATTCCAAAAGGTATCAGGCTCCACTGCTAGAAACCAGAATTAATAGTCAGCTAACCCACATAAAACACAAAAGAAAGCAACAACATGGATGACGAAGAAACTGGAGAAATCTGTAGGTTCAATAAGTATGTGAGTGTAGAACTAACACGTATAGCTGCCTACACAAAAGGGGTGAAAGAAATTACGCTCCTGTGGATATTTAACAACAGTTTTTGGGTGACATTTTACTGCTGGTAATGAACGTTGCTGTGGTATCTGTGTGAAATGTGCGAAATTTCAGTGCATCAAGTGCAACATTGGTCTTCATATACTAAGCAATGTTTTCTTCAATACCGCTTGAAGAAATGCAGCTCCGTGGATAAAATGTGAATGACTTTTCTATATATATATCACACGTTTGTTGCAAATTTACTAAACATTTGTAATTATTGTTAATTTAAAATAACAAAATATTATCAGTAGCATATGCCATTTTTTGAAATTATTATTGCCTAGTGTAGAAACACCATACATTTATACTTTGACTTGTTATTGCCCAGCGTATGGAATATCCTAATTTAAAATTTAGGTGCTTAAAACTGTTAAAATTCCAAAATTCGACTTAACTTGTTTATTATTGACTAATAACTTATAGAATTAAAGAAAAATTAATCTAGGCATTAATGGCCAAATATTTTCCCCATGCTAATTCAGGTACTGATATTAAGGGCATATTTTCCTTATTAAAACGTCAGGCAGAATCGTCCACCATTTTCTCACAAAACTGCTCCGATTTCCAGCGCCAGCCGGGCCTCCATACAATCCTGCACACTTCTCTACCGCTCACTACTTTCGGCTCAAGATGTTCCCTTCGCACTTTTTATAATTTAATTAGTTACCTACTTCCAAACTTACTGTACTAAACATTATATGTAATAGCGATTTCAACTTCATAACCACCATAAACCTCCCCCCCCCCATACACACAGACTGCTCCCGCTACAACAAATCTAAATGACATTTATGAGGCCTGCTGTTATTTAGAATTAAAGTCATTACATGTATTAGTTAACGAAACTAATTTTTTCACGAAAAATAAAACCACATGAGTAACAGTTTAACAGCAGCCCACCTCGGGATGCCCATCTGCCATGTGTGCAGAAATAGTTTTTATAAAAATGAAGCATCAGTCAATTAAAATAATCACATTAAAAACGGCCTTATAAAAACTCCAATAACATAATTGGGCATGGTGCACGATTTAAACAATATTATCGATATAAAATAACTTTGGGAATACATGGATAATTTGCGTTTGAAACTCAATCTGAACAAAAACATTTCTTTACAGCTGCATTCCACACACACTATTTTACAGTAAGTACTAAAATCCCACACATTTGAGACATAGTGTACATCCATGCAAACGAAGCCCTTGTTTAATACTTACAAAATTAACTTATGCGTTTCCACCTTAGAAGAATATCGCACTAGCTGAGCGAGCATCAGATCACTGCAAACTCAACGAATGCGCCCAGCAAATGACTGCGCAGCCCTGACGTGCTTTATTGCCCGGGACCTCACACAGTTCAACCTACTGTTACCAAGGGAAGGAAGTATGAATGACAGACGAACGTGCTAACTTCCCAGATTGTCAAGCCGGAGGTTTTTAGGCTCTTGTCCGTAAAATTAAAGTGCCAGTGCATGAAGCGCATCATAGCACCGATTAGTAAGTGGTCCTTATTGTGTGGTGTGACCCGAGTTTGTGAAAACATTCTATTCATTTCTTTTTATTTTGTACAAACTGAAAATGTCATCTAGAGTGAGGAAATTCATAAAAAGAGCACATACAAGCGAATTCTGTAAAGCATTATTGTTTGGAACCACGTTTTAAATGAATGCGTCACACCTTTGTCACATATTTCTAGATTTGATGTAGAGCGCCCATTTAAAATTTGCATTTTAACTTCGTCTTTCCAAACTGAAAATGTTTTAACTACACGTTATGTAATAAGCAGTGAATTATATTTAAAACACAGTGCTAATATAGTTGTTTTATAGAAGGAAGACATCATAGCAAACTTTTAATTCACTAACACATTAAAACCATTAAATGTGCTTTATTCAATAGAATATTGCCTTTAGTTGTGTTACCACAATTCCTAGCAGCTTCTCCAAATAAATTGCAATCCAATTTATAGCTAACACTGTAATTTAACAGATTCTTCACAATTCATTTTCTAAAAAGAAAAGAAACAAAAGGATTCAAATACGGTATAAAATCCTACTTCAAAGCGTGTAAACTTTGCTTTCCAGCCAAAAGGCATGTGGAACTTTATTCATGATAAATTCATCCCTTCCACTCAATTGTCCTTCAGACGTTAACTTGATGCCCCGAATGAGGGTCGGTGTGGTGCAATCCGCAGTAATGAGAATGGAAAACTTCAAAGAGACAACACTTCAGTAACGATTAGGAAACAAGATTATGATTAACAAATATAACTATTTGTATAATACTTATTGCTTCACTGTAACTAGCTCTTCATTTTCTACCTAAATATGTTTCAAATCGGACCATGTTTGTCCCTGAGCGCTACTAGGTGAGCAACCAATCGGAGCCATACTTCCAGACAACAGTTAAATCGTCATTTTGCCACCTGGACGGTGTTAAAAAGAAGCCAAAGGTAGCTCTAAAAAAGCTGATTTGGCAACACTGCAGAAGGCAGAGATGGCAGCATTAGTCCATCAGAAAAACGAGGAACGGTTGTGACTAATTCAAATGTAAAATGATTGATAAGGTGGCTATAAACGACCGGCATAATATTTATGGCAGTGATAGGACGGAATAGGGCATAAAGTGAAGCATATAATGGCGTAAGCTGCAATATATCGTGGATTTTTGTATTGTGATAATTATATTTTTAACAGAGTTACATCTTTACTTCTTAAAGATATGATCATAACTGTTTTGTTTAAGGTGATAATACTTATAAGTATAGGATATTGCTGATGCTACTTCGCGTAATATTGTAACAGAAGAGAAAGAATGTTACTTCAGAGGACGGGTGTGAAACCATTGAGAGTTTTTTTGTTTTGTTTTCTAATTTGCGTCCTCCAACGGTAAGTCATATAGGACGATGAATGAAATGGGTGAAATGATGCCCAAATGGGCCTAGGGTCCATAGAGCTTACAGTTACCCGACATTCGTCTTTCAGGATAAGGCAAAACCCGGGAAAAAACCTTATCCAAATAACTCACCCTGACCGAGATTCGAACTCGGTATCTCTTGAACGGATGTTGAATTTGGTGCTTGTATCCGAACAGATATAATGTAGCGCCGGTTATGTCTTAATTTGTAGGTTTAAGGCTTAGATTTATGAAGTAGGCCGAAGTATACTACAGATGTACTTCAGACACTATGTGGAACTGTTTTAGCTAAATCCACAGTAAAAGGTATATTGCATGATGTTTGCATGCTTGAGCATTCTTGGTATAAAATTTCATAACAGGTGTAAACGATGGTAACGATAGCGATTTAGACGAGATACCTAGTGCAAATGAACTTACAACTGCAAGGAGGCTGTAGTGGATATTTTCCGATAGTTTTTTGATGACACATTCTACTGCTGGTACCCAGCATCGCTGTGTTATGTTTGGGAAATGTGCCAAATTTCAATAATCAAGTGTTATATTCCTCTTCATGCTAAGAAGTGTTTAGTACAATACCTGAAGAAATGAAGCTAGTTGGATGAAATGTGAATGATCTTTTCTTACCTAATATTATATACAAACAATTTCTAATTATTAATGTTTATTTAATATAGCACTACACCATAAGAGCCGAAAATATTAGTCATCAGTAGCATATTCCATATTCTAAAATATTATTGCCTAGTGTATGAAACACTAGATATATTATAATTTTTCTTACTGTCCACCCGGTGAGAAATACTTTAACATTTAGGCATTTAATATTGTTGGAATTCAGAAGTTCACTTTCTTGTTATCGTATCACTGACAACAAATTAAAAATTCTGGAAGAAATTGAAAACAAATCATTCTGGGCATCACTGGGTTAATATTTCCCCAGTCCTACTCACAAATAATGTTATTAAGCGCGTATCTCCTTTATAAAACACCAGGCATAATCGTCCACCATTTTGCTACATACAAAACCGCGCCAATTTCCACAGCCAGGCGGTCGTCCACACAATCCTTAATATTTCTCTTAACCGCCAACCCTCATATCAAGGTTTCACTTCACACTTTTCCGGTTAGTTACCTAGTTCGCTATTTACTCCAGCTTTTTGCCGAAAAATAAAAGTATTAGAGAAATAATTTAACAGCCCTCTTGAAGATTAACAGCATGTTGATTATCAAAACTATTTTAGAGAAAAGTAAAGCAGCAGCCAATTGAATCACATTCAAAGCTGCTCTTTAAAAACTCCGATAGCGTAACTAATTCCACATGGACCAGGAATTAAATAAGAGCCGATTAACGATATAAAATGCATTTAGGAATGCCTGGATTAATATATACTGTAACTCAGTCTAAACAAATACATTTCTTTACAGATGCATTCCACTTGAAACGTTCCCACAATTAAATAGTACGTATTGCAGCCACAGATACATTAGTGTAGTGTACGTTCATGCAAATGAAGCTTTGTGCATAATACTTACAGTGTGAACTTAGGCGTTTCCAACTTAGAAGAATAGCACAGCAGGCCTTGGCAGAGCAAGAAACAGATCAGAGCGAACTCATTCAATGCACATCTGGCAATGGTGGCGAAGACGTGCTTTGTTGGCCTGCATTTCGCGTGCGCAATACAGTTGCGCAGAAACACGGACCAGTCAACTTTCTGTTACCAAGGGGAGGATGGACGAATGACAGACGAACGTGCTAACTTCCGTATATGGCAGATTGAAACTTTTCAAGCTCGTGTCCGCGATAAAGTGCCAGTGCATGCAGCGTTCATAGCACTGATTTGAGTCTCATCCGAGTTTGTGAAAACATTCTATTCCATTCCTTTTAATTATCTACACACAATTTAACAGCTCACAATGTCATCTACAGTTATAGCAAACTCGCGGACTGGAGATTTCCGATCATGCAGGCGCTCTCAAACATACTTTCTCTATTCCAAATGGTCTTGTTATTGCTGAAATCCATGCATTACCAATAGAACAATCTGCAGAGCTGGACAAGAGCACATCACGGGAATTCACCAGAACGCTTCACTACTCTTACCACATTTCTAGATCTTGAGTAGGGTGCCCAGCATTTAAAACTTCTGTTTGAAACTTCTTGAAAATATTTTCTATAAAACACACGTTAAGTCATAATCAGTAACCATATTTAAAACATTACAGCGCTATTATAAATGTTTTATAGAAGGAAAGTCACTACAAACATTCAATTCACTGAACAAAAACCCATTAACTGTACTTAATTCAATGGCATACCTATTCTCTTAAGGTGGTTTACCAGCATTCGTAGCGGTTGCTCTGAATTGCAATCCAAAATACAGCTCAAAACTAACATTTACCGATTTTTCACGTTTCATTTTCTATTACCTTTAATTGCTGCAGCCTAAAAAAAAAACCAGCAGTCAAGTACCAATTTAATAAACTTCCTTTAAAACAGTGTTACAGTTAGCTTCCCAGCTAGGATAGACATTTGGAACTTGGGCTTTGAGGGATCATAACATTCTACAGTCTGATTTTAAAAGTAGATACGTGAAGGTTATCTGTTTTTCCACGTGGGTGATGCAATGTTGGCCAGCAGATCCCCTTTCTTTATCCTCTCAACACTCGAAACATAAACAAGGGATCCAGTTATCTCTTAGCCTACTTTAAAAATAGAAATAAGTTGTTTAGATTCACTGCGTTGTGGCGTCTTCACATGCGAGTTCTTTTAAATAATTTCTGCACTATGTAACTAATATTCCATAATTACCCTTATTGTTGCTATGCATCGTAAGTTGACATTCCCACAGAATGCGGTATTTCTCCATAGCAACACACATAGGCGATGCACATTCTAAAATCTCACATTTATCTTCAATTATATATATTAACATTTTAGCTAATATCTTAACTACTAAAAATTCAGATTGATATAAATTACACAGTCCAAAAAATGTGCAACTCAGATGTGGTGAGCACATAATGGAATCTCGAGAGTTAAAAAAGCTCGGTGCAAGCGGCTCGTTTTTTCAAACCTTTCCTTATTCCGTATACATTAGTATCGCAATATACTATGTCATTTCCACTCTTCACGTGCAAATGAATACGAATAAGATACATTTCCGGGAATGTTTAGAAACTAACAGGCATTTAACATAGGTACAAACATACAACATTTAAGCAATAATATCAGAGAAACGTTTTCAGTAATACACCATTAGTGTTAAAGGCAGATTAAGTAATATGTAGCCATTAAATTAAATATAATGATTTACATTGTACTTTTATTTGTACTGAGAAAGATAGGATGACCTGTAAAAATAGACAGTTCAAGAACCTGTAGCCCACCGCTTTCACAAAGGTTATACCTGGTAGTTAGGTATCTGTTTTCTTAAAGGCATTGCTGCGAGTATGAAACATTTCACTGATGGGAAATATAGATATTACAGAGCGCACGACAGGTAGGCATAGTTCACTACACACCTTGCACATCAAATAGATTAATTGAAAAAACATAAGTCTATCATACCACACTGTCTCCCGGAAGGTAATCGAAATGAGTTGTGATATTGAAGCACAACTGATTACACTAATTGGAAGACATAAGGTGGTTCTCATTGACAATGGATGAGATCACCGACATTGTAGATATTGTCCAATTGGTTATTTTAATAAGCAGCATTAATGACAACTTGACTGTTTTAAAAGAGCTGTAACATATAATACACAGGAAGCGTAGCGCTCGTGGTACAGACATTCTTCAATCCTTCCTATGTGGTGTAACAAAACATAGCTTGGTATGGGAAAAACGTGTTAACTGTGGTCATAGATATAACCTCATCGTCAGGAACATGCAATGTTTAGGTGAGTTTACTTCTAAATTTTTTGAATGAGTAAAGAATACAAATAGATGGAATTAAAGCTGGGATTTGTATAATACATCGCGAGGAAGTACATAAGTGCTCATCCGCAAATTAGGATAACGTAAGGAACTTGTGGTAAAAACATTGAATGACCCTAAGTTAAACCTTTTTGTGTCATTACAATTCATGCTCGCTACTGAAAGTAGGGGTACAACAGCGACTTTAAAAAATAGGCCTGATGGCGTAATCAAGCACAAACAATGAACATTTAAGGTGGACCTCTGACTTTTATTGGCTTCAATCTGGCAAAACATTATGCCAAAATAAAGAAGCCAAGGGGCCCGCCTCGGTAGCGTAGATGGCAGCGCGTCTGCCTCACGTTCAAGAGGTCCCGAGTTCTAATCTCGGTCAGGGTGAGTTACCTGGATAAGGTTTTTCCGGGGCTTTCCTTATCCTGAAAGACAAATGTCGGGTAACTACTATCTATGGACCCTGGGCTCATTTGAGCATCATTTCGCCCATTCCATTCATCGTCCGACATGACAAAGTTGGAGGACGTAAACTTAAAAAAAAAAAAAAAAAAAAAAAAAAAATCCATGGGCTAATTCAAACCGCCATAATACCATTCTGGTATATTTACTTACTACTTTGAAATTATGATGTTCAAGAGTAAGTTTTTATTTTTAAAATACGTGCTCAAACCACTTTAATAAAATAAAAACGAAATTTCATGCATTTAAAACATTAGCAGACAAAACCCTTAATTAAAGACACGTTGGATTTCATAAAATGCACGCATACATTAAAAAAACAAGTAAACCCTACCCATTAAATAACATTCTTAAAATCAGTATAATAAATTAGACGAAAGATGTTATATTCAGTTCTTAAGGAAACGCCAAAAAGGATAAAACAAGCAAATATTAATCATATAATTATTTACCTGGAGCCCCCGAAATATAAAACGGACTTAAGTGTCCAAGTAAAAGTCACTGTTAATGAATTTCTTTATATTTCAATTTAGTAGGTATATTTATCGGCTTCCATATCCAAATACTACCACAACCATTTATTCCTGACTATTTCAAATTCGTTTTTGACGCGGTCCGTGTAGGACAGGGCCAATAATAACCCACGGGGACAGTTAAGTTATAATTGAAGTTGATAGATTCGACATCTACGAATACAGAAAAGTTACCTACAGAAGTGTTATTGAAGCTTCTCAGACAGGTACACATACTTGCAACCCACCGGAAACTTAGCTATGTATTGTGAGACAGTTTACGACGCCAGAATGGCGGTGAAAAGTTCTTTCATCGAATCTGGTTCGTGCTTCACACAATAGACTGTAGGATTATGCCAGAAGTTGGGAACACATGTGTACGCATAATTTCTCTCTGGTGGAAAAAGAAAGCTAGACGAACATCTAAACTTAGAAAATTGAACGTTTACCAAAAGAGGGGATAAAAATCAACCAATGTCAAACTAATAAAACGTCACGTGAGCTTTCAAATTAAAAAAAAAAAAAAAAAAAAAAAAAAATAGCAAGAGTGGGAGAGAAAATCATCATGGCAGAACTCTGATAGTAGAAGATACATCACTTTGCAATTTACATAGCAAGGAACTCGACGTATCTGACCGCGGGTCAGACATAAGTGAATCTTCGAACAGTTACGTTTATTAGCGTGTGAGAAATAACATACATTACACTCTGCACTAAAATAAAATAATATCTGAATATCATACCCCGGCTCCTTGAAACTATACCGGGGCACACATTCAAATTTTACATTTATTGTTTCATAATAAAACATTACATTATTAACTATACATAATTGTTTCAGACTTCTACAACTACAAAACAAAATTGATAAAACACAAAAAAAAAAAAAAAAAAAAAAAAAAAAAAACTACTAATACCGATAATACAACAAAATTTACTGGTAACCAACAAATCTCTACTCAACACAATACTAATATTCTTTTACTACTTAGCCAAACATTACAGATAAATTTAAATAACAAAAGCTATACATAACTACAAAGAGCTACTAATAATTGCTGGAAGCCAGCAATTCTAATTTGAACTGGAAAAATCTTAGCTGAATATATTTTATTTATAACATATAATTAAAAGTACTGGTAACCAGCACTGTACACACCGAGGAACACGAAGTAAAAAGAACTTCGTTCCGGGCGCAAGAAACTACGTATTTCAGACAATGCAATTGATTTGCGCGCGAGACAGTGCATCTTCGAACACTTAAATTTATTCGCGTGGGTGAAATAAACTACGATACATCACACTACAGACACGGGACACAGCAGCATGTAACACACTTCTACACTAGTGGCGATATCACAGATGGCGAGCGCAATGAGTGACTAAGGAACACAATAAACTGATAAGTATGTTAATCAGTCGAGATATTTCTGTCAGAACTACATCACCAGTTAGTACGCACCCACACCCTGAATTGAATATTACAGTGACGTAAAACCAACATACCTACTTTGAGCTAGAGAACGAACTTGGTACTGTCAATGTTGGAGTCTTTGCTAGCGACGGTTTAGTGCGCGTTATTTGTCTTCTTCCATGTTAGCGTAGTGTTAGGTACCTATCTACCGTGAGTAGAATTAGTCAGCTTTACAATCCTGAGAGGGAGCACGAAGATAAGTTCAGCGGCTGGTTATATTCTTCGAAGGGGTCTAATATTCCACTGAGCAAAGTGTGTGATTACAACATAAATATTTCATCAGGTGGGAAAAGTGGTTTAGAGAGACATGTAGCAACTGAAAAACACATTCAATCTACCAAACGGCTAGTTGGACAGTAAAAACTTATCATTTGATTATCAGTATACCTCATTGATTACCAAAGTAAAGGAAGTAGAAATTCGGATTGCAGCTTTTTAAGCAGAACATAACATTTCTTTCAATGTCATGGAACATATGTCTTCTCTAATTAAATCCATTTGGCCTAACTTAAAATTGCAAAAAGAATAAGTTGAACCCAATGGAAAGCAACAGCAATTCAAAACAATGTCTTGGGTCTTGAAAGTAAAGAAATGCTATATGCAACACAGAAAAATTTTCTCATTGTGGATGAATAAAAAATAGCTCGTCTAAACATTTGTGTCCTAAAGAATGACATACCGCATTTCTTTTTAATGACTCGTGTTTGTTATTCATTCAAAATACCTATGTTCAGCATATGCTTGCACAAAACTTCAATTATTTTCATGTCAGTGCAAAACGTGCAGAAGCTCCTTAAGCCACACAAATTACTACAACCAAACAAAACAAGATGGTTATCTCTTGAGTTAGTTGTTTGTCGCGTACTTCACTCATGCTTCTTTTGAAGATGAACTTCAAGCATCGGAAGCAATCCTTAAACTGAAATCGCCATACAACTAGCAATATCTGGAATTCCTTCAGTTCATTTTAACCAAGCAAGTGCAAAGTGAAGAAACAGATTCATAATATGAAAGTTGCTGTAATTTCTGCATTGCAAACTATCCTTGATTGTTACATAAAAGCAGAACATTTCAAGTCCCCTGACAAGCAAAGTTGATTATAGGGATCCAAGATTCCTTCTTCCTGTAGAAAACATGCATTTAAAAGTTCAAATATCTCTTACAAAATTATCCCTGCCGGACAATCATGTGCAAATTTTCAAATTACGCTGCGTTGACCTTTAATATGGAGTCAAATAGGCAATTACTTAGCCGCTTCTCAAAGTATCCCATTCTTACATCATTAGAAGTATTAGAACCAGCTAACAAACGGTGCAGTCAGTTGCATCACTTGCTTCAAATTTTCCTAATTTAGTGAAGACAGAAGAAATCCAACACTTAGTGAGTGGAGGCTCCTGCGTAAACACCGACATTGCATGTGGTAATAGCGCTTCAGTACAAGAATGTTGGAACCAAGTAAAGAATATGACATGCCGATTCAAAACCAGTTTTTTTTTTTTTCTGTTTTGTCCAAATTAATCTGGTGCCTTCTGAGCCTTCCACATTCTAGTGCTACAGTAGAACGGGTGTTCTCAGCTGTAAATATGATTAAAACAAAACTAAGAAATGCATTGTCAACAAAAACAATAATTGGATTGTTACATGCAAGAGATTTGTGAGACTCCGAGTGCCATTCTTTCGAAACTTCAAGTTCAATGGTGATGAAACTAAATTAAAAGCGATATGAATGATAGTGACTGACGACTATACAACAGGATACTCAACTGCTTCTCTGCACCAGAGAACGATCAACAAATTGGCGAGTGATATTTCAACATTCGTTTAAATAAAATACATTATAAATTATTAAACTTCAATAACGAAACTAGGTATTCAATGGTCGCCTAATAATAAACAACGCTTTAAAATTAGTATTCAAATACGTGAACAAAATTTGAATGTAAAAGAATCTCCTGCTTTCTTTTAAACAAAATATCCTGCTTTTGTTTTGGCAGACTTGGAAACACTGGGGTGATAGTGAAGATGACGGTGAGGCGAGAGGACCTAGAGCTTATACAGTGAACTCAGAACCACGTTGGGCATGGGGACATTTCACATGTGCTAGACAGAGGTGAAGGTGTAGATAGGGCCGACATAAAATCACCAACCCCAGGGCCGGGAATCAAACTCGGGACCCTTCGCACGGGAGCCGCAAACGTAACTACTGCGCCACCCTGGCGTCTTTATTATTATTATTATTATTATTATTAATATTATTAGTATTGCTTATTATTTTATAGTGCATATAAATGTTTATTTAAGGGGCTAGTGCATAAAAACTACATATTTTTGCATAGGTATATTGTATTTTACTTTTTCAGTAATTATTCATGAAATACAAATATTTCACAGCAATACTTGAGGACAAAGCGAGGATTCAGAGAAAATTTCTTTTATTGGTTGTTTGTGTAAGACAAGCTATCATGTTCCTAAACCGTCGCTGAAAATGAGAACGTAGCTATCAACGAGGGCTTCCTGACATAATATGCCGTTCAACAGATTTAGATAAACTAGAAAACTTTCAACAATCATGCGGCAAATCTACAAAGTTCGTTGAGACCATCGTATCTAGAAACACGAAATGCTACAACAATCGAAGCCGTCTGACGCAAGGATAACATTTCCAAGAAATAAAAGCTGCAGTTTTCAGTCAATCTCAAACTTGTAACTATAATTGCCGCATCGTAAGTTGGTGATTGGCGTTTTGCCTCCACGTGCTATTCAGCTGCGAAAACAAGGAGAGGGAATAAACACGTCACTGACACGTCATTGCGGTCGCATAGCAACCGACAATCCACCAATCAAAAGTAAACTGTTGCCATTGCAACCCGGCACGCTTATCCTACGTTGCCAACTCTATCGCACTACACCACGTGCTTTATGCATGACGCTAGTCTATCGGCATGTTGAGGTTTGCAATAAGCAGACACTGCTACTATTGGTGCTTCGCGTATGAATCAGCGGTATCACAATACCGTCGTCGTTCGTTGCCCTTTAGTATGAGACGGTATGCGTTGTTGGAAGGGAACAGGTGTGGATTTAGTTTCAAGGAATATCTTATGAGGATTTCTGGGTGAATGACCAACCTTTTCAGTTTAATGACCAACCCTTCTTACCTGCCTTTGTCCGGTACAGTTCTAACATGAATAACCCTTACGGTACTTAGGGTATTTCTCCCTGTCATCACTGCTAAACTAAGAGTGTACTGCTTCAAGTAGTGAATGTTTCACAGGGTGTAAACAGCTTTACATTTTCGCAACATAATTCGTGTGTTTCGGTGATCAACTTTAGTGTTTCAGTGTAACTTTAATATTCAGCAAATTATCGTTACTAATGGCTGTCACAAACACTTGTGCTACAGAAACAGACAGAAAGAAATTATCTGTGAAGATCACAAAAATGTTTTTGGGTACGGAATCCCAACAAAGGACAAGTAAGGGAAATTACATGTGCGTGTTTAAGACCAAAGTACGAATTGCTTGAACTGGTAAGAGCAAACTGCAATTCCCAAAATATATAATTAATGAAATTGCTGCAGAAAAAGGCCACAAAATTATTAGACTTCCTCCCTACCATTGCCATTTTAATGCAATAGGGTTGATTTGGGCCCAAATAAAGGGATATGTAGCGCGCAACAATACAGATTTCACTATAACATCTGTTATAAAACTAACAGAAGCAATAGCAAAAATAAGTGCTAAAATTGGAAAGATGCTGTTTGTCACACAAAAAAGTTATAGTATCAGCATGGGAAAACGACGGCGTTTTGGAAGAAAGTGGAAGAACTCATGATTTCCGTGGGAGATTGCAGCAGCTCTGACGGTGACGACGACGGCAACAACGATCAGAAAAGCAGTACCAATGACAGCAGCGACTCTGAGATAAGCGGCATATTCCCGTTGGAATAGAATGCATAATTCTGGCAGATATGGCACTTTTGTTTCTCTAAATCTTACTGTAGCTAACCATTTATTTTTTGTTCATTTCGAAGATTTCGTATGCTGTAATTAGGTAACTGCTCACTTAAACGTGTAGACAGTCTTACGACAGTCTTATGATTAATACTGCAATACGCAAATTTCTGGGAATATGTGCGTGTACATTACCGCAGTCGAACTTCCTCCTCCCCTCTAACCGCTATCTTCGTTGCCTAGCACGTGGCGAGGAACGGTACAGTGGCAACGGCGCTATCCCCTCTGCTTCCCCACTCCTTCAACCGTCAATCACCAACTTATAATGCACCCATAATAGTGTGCTATTACTCGTAATTTATGCAGAGGCAACGGAATATTACAATGCCGAAGGGGAAGAGCAGTAAAGCGTATTTGCTTCGACAAGTGGACTGAAGAAAATCCTACTCTAACAACAAATGGAAATACAGTACCGTCAAGTGTGTGAAAAACACGTTAAGTTTTATTGTATTTTCAGAATATTTTAAAAATCAACAGGATTTAGGTAAGTGATTGTTGATTTTGTTTAATTAAAATCACGTCATACTATTTTAATAACAGTGTTATAGGTCCTGCAACAAAAACTTCCAGATTATTCAACACTACAAACAGTTACATTTTTTTGTATATTACGTCCTCCAACGTGAAGTCATATCGGACGATGAATGGGATGGGTGAAATGATGCTCGAATGAGCCCGGGGTCCCTGGAGCTTAGAGTTACCCGACATTCGTGCTTCAGGATAAGGGAAAACCCCGGAAAACCTTATCTAGGTAACTCACCCTGACCGAGATTCGAACTCGGGACCTCTTGAACGTGAGGCAGACATGCTACCACCACACTACCGAGGCGGGCAGCTACTCATAGAAACGCTAACAACAAAAATGTCTCCAATATCCAAACAACCTTACCAACAGCATTTTCTGCAAGCATAAGTGGAAACAATGACACTGATGTTTCGAAATATCTGCAAAGCATTAATTTCAACCAACATTCCTTAAGTTAAATAATATGGAATTTCGAAATTTCCTGGAAAAATATTCCGGACGAAAAGTTCGTAACGAAACAATAAGAAAAAATTACCTTGGCAAAGTTTATGAAGAAGTATGCTTAAACATTTTTCAAACAAAATTAGTTTGAGTATCCTATAACATCCTCCCCAATAGGCATTTTGAGCATTATAAAAACGTGCCATTTATTTAAAACTTCAAAATGTATTATACACAAATATTTTACAAATGAGAAAATAATTACGTATGGCCTGTAATGTCACGAGTTTTAATTTCATAAGTTTTTTTTTATCAAGAAATAGTTTTATATATTTTTAAACTTGTTTCCCCTAAAACTGAGATCCCAGATTACACCCTTGATCTTGACTGTTCAACAGATTTACTACCAACGTCGTCGAGGGAAATATCACTGAATCTGAACCAGGAACGCCACATCTCACTGACTCCAGGGTATTGGAAGTAACAAACCATTCGGCGCTTGCTAGAGTTGTTCGTGAAACACTACGTGTTTTGAGGTCTGCTAAAGAAAATGAGGAAAAACTCTTGGTGATAGTTAATGCAGCAGCATCCATGTTTAAAGCTGTTAAAGGTTTGCAGGTATTTTATCCAGAGGCAGTTCACCGGTTAGCAGAGGAAATTCGTGCGAATTTTCCAGAAGTAGGTAAATGCCGTAATTTTCTTTGTGAAAAAGTGTTTGAAGGCTCCATTAAAAGTGAAATTTACTGATATGATGCAAGATACTTGTTTACTCCCAGAGCCAATCCTCACGAGATGGGGAACCTGGATTGAAGCAGCCCTTATCTTTTCGATACTGTCCTGTGGCTTTGTGTGAACAGATCTCTCCTCGAATACAAACATTTTTAGCGACAGAAGAAAGTCATTTCTTCCAGAAAACTGAAAAAAATATTTGTTTACTGCAATAAAAACGACTAATGCTAAACTAGACTGACAGAAAGACAAATAAATATTAATTTCGTTAATGCCTCTGTTTAAGGCTCAATTTACAATTTGATCACTTCATCAAGATTAATGAATGAGAGAAAGCTGAAGTAATGTGCTTTATTTCAAATGCTTATTTTAAACTTTTTAGAGCATATTTCACATATTTTCAGTGCATAGATACATGCATATACATCCGAGCCAAAGTTATTAGGGCGAATTTATCTCCTATTAAAACCGGGACTATATTACTGTCACTCATTGCATGGTATAGAAATAAATAAAAAGGGATAGAAAATTACAACCCCAACTATTCATGTATAATAGAATTTATAAGATTCATAATACAAGTTCTACAGATGAGGACTCTCGACGAAGCCGAGCACTTTTCTCTTAATTTTGTATACTCTTATAATCGAGTCAAACAGTAAATATTAATCAGGGTTAAAAAAAACCGATTATACCTCAATTACCGTGTTTCTTACACTGTAATCGGAAACTTGAGATCCAATGATGAAATATGCTCAATTTCTTCACTCTGAGGGTCAGAGCTTGTACACAAACCAAGAGAAAAGTATCCTTCCATTTAATACCTTTGTCACCGATAAAGTTTCATAAGACCTGCATTTAAATGTTAAGTCATTAGATCTCCATGACAACATACCTCTCAAATGTAAAGTAAGAGAAACAATCCGAAGACAATGTTGTCAAAATTCACTATTGTAAAACAGTAATCGTATCTCATGTGCTCAAACTATAGCTTATAATGTTTATATTTGCTACATACTAAAAATTAACTTGTAGAAAGTAAAGTAAGATTTATGTTAGCAAATAGACAACTTTAATTATACTCCGTATATCAACAGAAGGTTAACAACGGCTACAAATGTGCGGAAGGAAGAGCTAAATGTTTCCTTTAGTCCTTGCTTACATTGATTTATTCTAGATAATCAAATACTTAAGAGGAATTAATTTCCTGTGAAGTTATGACACGGACTGCCTAGTTGTAAGAGGTGCACATTTATGTAGTGTTCTGTTAATGCTGGCAGACGGAGCATGAGTTCTACATGTAAGGTTAAGACAAGTGAAAGAAATACGTACATTGTATACCATATCAATAAGTGACATTTGAGCACCTATTGTAAATATTAAGAGGTTTTTAAGGTTGCCGTTTAACCAACCATTGTTCACTATAAAGATAACATACAAGGATTTAAAGTGAGTTTATAAAACATACTTTAGAAAACTTAAAGAAATAATGCACAACTGACAAAACACAAACATGCTTCTGTAGTGATTTGTGATCCAAGAATGAATTTCTTCAATTAATTGCTCGTTGAACGTGAGTTCGTCAGTACACGAACCAATAATATAGAAGTATCCTTCCATTTACTAAACCTTTTTCACCGATAATGCTTCATTAGACCTGTATTTAGATGTTAAATCATAAATCTCCGACCACATATCTCTGCGCAAACTAACTATTTATAGGCAATGGAAATTTAATCGTTCTTCCACACTAGCCACTTGTAGACTAAGATTTGGATAGTCAGACTAAAAAATTCAATGCCATTGCCGGGATTTGAACCATGGATCACCCGGTAGTAGCTATAAAGCCTGGGACTTACTGTATTTTATCGCATAAGCCCCCCGTCCCATATTCCCACCCCTATGATTTTACATCACTAAAAATTATTTACTTATTAAACATCGCACAATTGCCTCTCCTGGTTCATTCTTATTTTAGCTGCCTTCAAATGACTTGATAATGGACAATTGACGCAGCGGTGCTTGTCGTGGACAACAATGGCCACAGTGCTTGCCACAAAAATACTCGTATTGCCATTGTCACAACGTATCGTAAATTGAATGTGTTGGGACTTGTTTCTAAGTCAGTTTGTTGCAAGTCAATGTCGAAATATTCAAACTAGACGGCAAAATTTAAATAAAATGTATTATCTTACACCGATGGAAACTGTATTAAAGCTGCAGGAAGACATTTCTCTGCTGATCCTAATTCAATACGATATTGGCGGAGACAAAAAATAAACTCAAAGCTGCGAAGACAAGCTCCAAATCTTTCCGTGGGCCTAAAACAGGAAATTAACCTGAAATTGATGGCGCCGGGATGACTCCAAGAGGCAGGATAAGGCACCCATCAATACCGACGATGTGCCAGTGGATAATCCGTGCGTGAGAGAAAATTAGTGTGGATAAAACTTAAAGATTTTAAAAAATACTGGAATTTTCATGTGCTATAGATGGTTCAGAGGACGACATATTGTGTAATAGTGAAAATGAAGATGTGTTACCTGAGCAAGATATAAATGAAAATCGTGATGATAGTGACGAAAGTGAAACCGCAGGATAGTCAGAAAAAAGAAACAATGAAACAATACATTGTACGCCCTAAGAATGTGTTTCGTAGCTTACTGTACATCAATTCACTAATATTTCACTCTTCTAATCGACCAGATAAGACCCGACCGCAGCGCTATCGAGTAATACTTAGCTGATGTGCGGTATGATGCAACCACGTTTCCAATAACTCCCTCAACTGTTCATATTTCGCAGCTACGTGTGTTAGCTTGCGTGAGAGTAAACTGAAGAGTCCGAAATGCATATTCCAGAAAGCTTGAGAATGTTTTAATTCATGCTAACAAAGGATATTAAGGATGTTTGAAAAATCTGGTTCCATAAAAATAATTTCCCTAAGGTCAGCATGAATTTTAGTGCTCTACTGTAGATCAGGGGGAATGAAAAAGTCAAATGATTGTGGTTAAAGCCATACTTCCACACAACAGTTAAATCGTCATTTTGCCACCTGGATGGTGTTAAAAAGAAGCCAAAGGTAGCTCTAAAAAAGCTGATTTGGCAACACTGCAGAAGGCAGAGATGGCAGCATTAGTCCATCAGAAAAACGAGGAACGGTTGTGACTAATTCAAATGTAAAATGATTGATAAGGTGGCTATAAACGATCGGCATAATATTTATGGCAGTGATAGGACGGAATAGGGCATAAAGTGAAGCATATAATGGCGTAAGCTGCAATATATCGTGGATTTTTGTATTGTGATTATTATATTTTTAACAGAGTTACATCTTTACTTCTTAAAGATATGATCATACCTGTTTTGTTTAAGGTGATAGCATAAGTATAGGATATTGCTGATGCTACTTCGCGTAATATTGTAACAGAAGAGAAAGAATGTTACTTCTGAGGACGGGTGTGAAACCATTGAGCGGTTTTTTTGTTTTGTAATTTGCGTCATCCAACGGTAAGTCATATAGGACGATGAATGAAATGGGTGAAATGATGCCCAAATGGGCCTAGGGTCCATAGAACTTAGTTACCCGACATTCGTCTTTCAGGATAAGGGAAAACCCGGGAAAAAACCTTATCCAAGTAACTCACCCTGACCGAGATTTGAACTCGGTATCTCTTGAACGGATGTTGAATTTGGTGCTTGTATCAGAACAGATATAATGTAGCGCCGGTTATGTCTTAATTTGTAGGTTTAAGGCTTAGATTTATGAAGTAGGCCGAAGTATACTACAGATGTACTTCAGACACTATGTGGAACTATGTTTTAGCTAAGTTTTAGCTAAATCCACAGTAAAAGATATATTCCATGATGTCTGCATGCTTGAACATTTTTGGTATAAAATTTCATAGGCCTGACAATCACAGGTTAAAAACGTTAAGTGACAACGTTGAAACAGGTGCAGAGGCTATTTATTCTCTGTCTTTTGGAGATCCTCGAAGTTGATAATTATATTTCAAGCTGATAAACTTGAAGTGTTAACAGGTGTAAAAGATGGTAACGATAGTGATTTAGACGAGATACCTAGCGTAAATGAACTTACAACTGCAAGGAGGCTGTAGTGGATATTTTCCGATAGTTTTTTGATGACACATTCTACTGCTGGTACCCAGCATCGCTGTGTTATGTTTGGGAAATGTGCCAAATTTCAATAATCAAGTGCTATATTCCTCTTCATGCTAAGAAGTGTTTAGTACAATACCTGAAGAAATGAAGCTAGTTGGATGAAATGTGAATGATCAATTTCTAATTATTAATGTTAATTTAATATAGCACCACACCATAAGAGCCGAAAATATTAGTCATCAGTAGCATATTCCATATTCTAAAATATTATTGCCTAGTGTATGAAACACTAGCTATATTATAATTTTTCTTACTGTCCACCCGGTGAGAAATACTTTAACATTTAGGCATTTAACATTGTTGGAATTCAGAAGTTCACTTTCTTGTTATCGTATCACTGACAACAAATTAAAAATTCTGGAAGAAATTGAAAACAAATCATTCTGGGCATCACTGGGTTAATATTTCCCCAGTCCTACTCACAAATAATGTTAATAAGCGCGTATCTCCTTTATAAAACACCAGGCATAATCGTCCGCCATTTTGCTACATACAAAACCGCGCCAATTTCCACAGCCAGGCGGTCGTCCACACAATCCTTAATATTTCTCTTAACTGCTAACCCTCATATCAAGGTTTCCCTTCACACTTTTCCGGTTAGTTACCTAGTTCGCTATTTACTGTATTAAACGTTACCTATATGATACAGCGATTTAACTATAAAATATACATACAAAGAAACTGCTCCCGCCAAAACAAATTAACATTCATGCGGCCTAGAGTCACTCTGTATTAAATTCATTGAATGTATTGATCCAATAACATCCGCATAGAAATGTAACCAGCGTTTTGCCGAAAAATAAAAGTATTAGAGAAATAATTTAATAGCCCTCTTTAAGATTAACAGCATGTTGATTATCAAAACTATTTTAGAGAAAAGTAAAGCAGCAGCCAATTGAATCACATTCAAAGCTGCTCTTTAAAAACTCTGATATAGTAACTAATTCCGCATGGACCAGGAATTAAATAAGAGCCGATTAACGATATAAAATGCTTTTAGTAATGCCTGGATACATACTGTAACTCAGTCTAAGCAAATACATTTCTTTACAGATGCATTCCACTTGAAACCTTCCCACAATTTAACAGTACGTATTACAGCCACAGATACATGAGTATAGTGTACGTTCATGCAAATAAAGCTTTGTGCATAATACTTACAGTGTGAACTTAGGCGTTTCCAACTTAGAAGAATAGCACAGCAGGCCTTGGCAGAGCAAGAAACAGATCAGAGCGAACTCATTCGATGCACATCTGGCAATGGTGGCGAAGACGTGCTTTGTTGGCCTGCATTTCCCGTGCGCAATACAGTTGCGCAGAAACACGGACCAGTCAACTTTCTGTTACCAAGGGGAGGATGGACGAATGACAGACGAACGTGCTAACTTCCGTATATGGCAGGTTGAAACTTTTCAAGCTCGTGTCCGCGATAAAGTGCCAGTGCATGCAGAGTTCATAACACTGATTTGAGTCTCATCCGAGTTTGTGAAAACATTCTATTCCATTTCTTTTTATTATCTACACATAATTTAATAGCTCACAATGTCATCTACAGTAATAGCAAACTCGCGGACTGGAGATTTCCGATCATGCAGGCGCTCTCAAACATACTTTCTCTATTCCAAATGGTCTTGTTATTGCTGAAATCCATGCATTACCAATAGAACAATCTGCAGAGCTGGACAAGAGCACATCACGGGAATTCACCTGAACGCTTCACTACTCTATTACCACATTTCTACATCTTGAGTAGGGTGCCCAGCATTTAAAACATCCGTTTCAAACTTCTTAAAATGTTTTGTATAAAACACATGTTAAGTCATAATCAGTAACCATATTTAAAACATTAGTTCAACTTAAACTTAAAAAAAAAAAAAAAAAAAAAAAAAAAATCCATGGGCTAATTCAAACCGCCATAATACCATTCTGGTATATTTACTTACTACTTTGAAATTATGATGTTCAAGAGTAAGTTTTTATTTTTAAAATACGTGCTCAAACCACTTTAATAAAATAAAAACGAAATTTCATGCATTTAAAACATTAGCAGACAAAACCCTTAATTAAAGACACGTTGGATTTCATAAAATGCACGCATACATTAAAAAAACAAGTAAACCCTACCCATTAAATAACATTCTTAAAATCAGTATAATAAATTAGACGAAAGATGTTATATTCAGTTCTTAAGGAAACGCCAAAAAGGATAAAACAAGCAAATATTAATCATATAATTATTTACCTGGAGCCCCCGAAATATAAAACGGACTTAAGTGTCCAAGTAAAAGTCACTGTTAATGAATTTCTTTATATTTCAATTTAGTAGGTATATTTATCGGCTTCCATATCCAAATACTACCACAACCATTTATTCCTGACTATTTCAAATTCGTTTTTGACGCGGTCCGTGTAGGACAGGGCCAATAATAACCCACGGGGACAGTTAAGTTATAATTGAAGTTGATAGATTCGACATCTACGAATACAGAAAAGTTACCTACAGAAGTGTTATTGAAGCTTCTCAGACAGGTACACATACTTGCAACCCACCGGAAACTTAGCTATGTATTGTGAGACAGTTTACGACGCCAGAATGGCGGTGAAAAGTTCTTTAATCGAATCTGGTTCGTGCTTCACACAATAGACTGTAGGATTATGCCAGAAGTTGGGAACACATGTGTACGCATAATTTCTCTCTGGTGGAAAAAGAAAGCTAGACGAACATCTAAACTTAGAAAATTGAACGTTTACCAAAAGAGGGGATAAAAATCAACCAATGTCAAACTAATAAAACGTCACGTGAGCTTTCAAATTAAAAAAAAAAAAAAAATAGCAAGAGTGGGAGAGAAAATCATCATGGCAGAACTCTGATAGTAGAAGATACATCACTTTGCAATTTACATAGCAAGGAACTCGACGTATCTGACCGCGGGTCAGACATAAGTGAATCTTCGAACAGTTACGTTTATTAGCGTGTGAGAAATAACATACATTACACTCTGCACTAAAATAAAATAATATCTGAATATCATACCCCGGCTCCTTGAAACTATACCGGGGCACACATTCAAATTTTACATTTATTGTTTCATAGTAAAACATTACATTACTATACATAATTGTATCAGACTTCTACAACTACAAAACAAAATTGACAAAACACAAAACAAAAAACAAAAACTACTAATACCGATAATACAACAAAATTTACTGGTAACCAGCAAAGCTCTACTGAACACAATACTAATATTCTTTTACTGCTTAGCCAAACATTACAGATAAATTTAAATAACAAAAGCTATACATAACTACAAAGAGCTACTAATAATTGCTGGAAGCCAGCAATTCTAATTTGAACTGGAAAAATGTCAGCTGAATATATTTTATTTATAACATATAATTAAAAGTACTGGTAACCAGCACTGTACACACCGAGGAACACGAAGTAAAAAGAACTCCGTTCCGGGCGCAAGAAACTACGTATTTCAGACAATTCAATTGATTTGCGCGCGAGACAGTGCATCTTCGAACACTTAAATTTATTCGCGTGGGTGAAATAAACTACGATACATCACACTACAGACACGGGACACAGCGGCATGTATCACACTTCTACACTAGTGGCGATATCACAGATGGCGAGCGCAATGAGTGACTAAGGAACACAATAAACTAATAAGTTAATCAGTTGAGATATTTCTGTCAGAACTACATCACCAGTTGGTACGCACCCACACCCCGAATCCAGCTAAGAGAACCCATGCAGAGAGACCCTACAGAAATCCCCGACCAAGTTTAATTCTCCCCAATCCTTAATCCTAGCCCGTCACAAAACCCATCATGGTGAGGCGCTGAGCAAAGGGGAGAACCCAACAAGATTTCACCGGCTAAACCGTCTCATTTTGTACTTCACAGGTATAATGCAATTCTATATTCCCATAGTAGCTAAATGTTCTGGGGTGACAATATTATTTGATACACATCTGCTCATTGCTAATTCACCAAATCTATTAGCAATTGTTAGGTGTGTATGTACTGGTAGAAAATTTGAGCGCAATTCCTTCGATTTTCTTGCAGCGGTATATAATGGATATTGTTACCCCCTTATTATGGTTTCATCTCTTCTGCAGACGTCTCCGTCAGTTGGCCTGCTTTTGTTCGCATTTTCAGTCCTTCCATTCCGAACAATTGACATAGTTTTGTCCAGTACCGTATAAAGTTTTTCTTTCTACTTACTGCATCCTCAATGTCCTTACTTGTATGCCCAGCCTGCCAAGTTAATTCAGTCACGGGTAATATCTGATGTAGATTCATGGAATTTGACAATTGTAGAGCGATGTGATCCTGTGCTTTTATAGTAATCTTTCTCAGGCTCATTCAGTCTTGAACAAGGCGGAGCGAACTCCACTCGCCACCTGTTGGACCAGGGGACATCATGTTAGAGGCCTAGGTGCGCTATTCGTGACGTCACAACGCGGGGCCCATGTTCTCACTACTTGTTCGTGATCACTGAGCATTTTCACCATCTCTGATAAATATTTTAAATGCACTGATTTCGAACTACTATTAGGACTGAAGGTTTGGCAAAGTTGAGGTAATCAGGTTGGAGAAAAGAAAGTACTTCGGAATCACGTGGGTATCTGTCTATAAACCGGAGAGAAAAATTAACTAAGCACGTCTGTAACAGGGTATCAGATATATATTTAACTGTTTGATAAACAACGTTTACCTGCTTTTCGAGGAATTTAGATATATTCTGTGAAATCATCATTCATTTCCTCCCAACCCCTGCTAGTTCTTAAATGCTTTCCCTCCGGACATCAATTCTAGAAGATGGATTAGACATATTAATAGCAATAGAATAATAAAGCTAAAAGTACTAGTTCTTGGCTGCAACAAGTTTAGTTTGCTGTCAATGCACTTCATAACTATGTGTATCTAAATATTTTGGTATCAAATGAGAATGATACATTAAGAAATTGGTATTTCGTGCGTTTTTACATACACATAAATAGCTAGAAACTGTACTAATAAACTGCTGCTACAAAAACTTGGATTAAAAGTAAAGAATGCTAACACAAATGTGGGGGTGAATATTTTAGAATAACTATACTACTAATACTACTACTACTAATAATAATAATAATAATAATAATAATAATAAAAATAATTTTGCATGGTGCTGTAGTGACTCACGATCCCTTATTAGCCCGCCTCGGTAGCGTAGAGGTAGCGTGTCTGCCTCACGTTCAAGAACTCCCGAGTTCGAATCTCGGCCAGGGTGAGTTACCTGGATAAGGTTTTTTCCGGGGGTTTCCCTTATCCTTAAAGACGAATGTCAGGCAGCTCTAAGCTTTAAGGACCCCGGACTCATTTGAGCATCATTTCACTAATTTCATTCATCGTGCGGTATGACAACGTTGTAGGACGAAAATTGCAAAAAAAAAAAAAAAAAAAAAAAAAACACCTTATTAAATATAGGTATAGATTTTATCTGCATTAAGAAATATTTCCTGGAATCGATACTGTTAACCTAAAATAAAGCAATGCAGGCAATGGTGAAAGAACAATTGTAAGATGTAATAGATTTTAAGGAAAAAAGTGTTTGTTTCTTTTGTTAAATACAAGATTGTATCAAGTAAATCCTGCTGCTGTTGGAGGAATTCTGTGTGGCTCAGCTGGTTAGGCGCTTGCCCACTGTTCCCAAGGACGCGGCTTCAAATCTAGCTCAGAACAATGGTTTTTAAGTGTGCTTAAATGCGAATGCCCGCTTTCAGATTTACTGACGTGTAAAGCCGCTCACGCATAAAGAATTTTCGACAAACCGATATTTAGCGTAAATGGAGGTGTTTTCGTGACATAGGTAAATTCATGATACTTTTTCGAAGGGATGTCACAGAGAAACCAGTTGGTGTTAACACGCCTGCCAATAGCTCCTGAGCTCTAGGAACAAATATGTCAACTACCAACAGTGAAAGACGAGTTAACATCAACTGTGTCGTCAGTTCGAAAAGGTATTACGAAATTACTTGTCACGAAAATACCTCCCTTTACCCTATATAAGTAAGGGCGCCCAAATGCAGCGGTGACAAATCGGAGGCAGTGATATAATTCGTGGCAGGTGACATGGTAGTTAACAAAATTACTTTTTAAAATATGCCGTTTTTAACTTACCGCAATTTGAAGGTTAGATCAGCATTTGCCTCATGTATGTATGCATTATGTATACACCAAATTTAATTAATTTATTAAGTTGTTAGTATGGCTTTAGAGTTGTTTGCCTTTCTATCAACAAGGTTTAACTCAAATGACCTTTGGTGAAATGTGCTTTTGAAAACTACTTGTTTAAATTTATTTTTGTATTAGACGAAATATCTATAGTAGATATTCATACTAACAGATGAATATATATATTTAGATATACCTACCTATTAAGTTAAAAACTTTAATCGATTACAAAGGTAATTACGGAGATTCTGATCAGTGATCATTTTAGAGCCTGAAATTTACAAACTATTTCTTTCTACTTTTGTTGTAAGCAGGAAAACAATACAGCTGACCGCACATACATGCCTAAAATTGGGCAATTTTGGGCCACACCATTAACCATTACACAAATTAAGGAGTTAAATATATCCACAGGTAAGATCTTCTATCAAGTAACAACCATCGAGATTAAGATTCAAAATGGCGGCTTGGCCAGATAGGCTCCGCCCTGGAGGTTGAGCACTGTGAAAGGCACGACTACTCATTTCTGTGCGCTTGCTCCCAGATCAGTGTACATGAATAAGGAAATATATATCTAGATCGACCGCCACAGCCAAACATTGATGATAATGATGATGATGATGATAATAATAATAAATAATCCCTGGAGTGTCTCAACTTTCCAGAGGTTACCGTTTGAAAATGAAAGGATTCCCATGTTAAAATGTTTGCATTAGTTCCGAATGTAAATGTTTACACCAATCTTCATCAATATGTAGACAATACGAGTTGGTATATTTCAAAATATTTGTATATTATGAGCTTTTAATTCCTTAATTTTGTAAACGTCATGATGTCTCATTAAATTTGATATTTTGTACTGTGGGCCTGGGCAGTTTCAAAGACTTTGCATTTATCTCAGCAGTTTTTTTATAGGGTGGAAAAGGCTAACTCCATTTAATATGTTTGTGTCAAGTTGCACAAACGTCTAACTTTTCTCTAGCACATCAGGGATCTCTCGGCGCGGGTACAGGGGACTATTGCCGCACTGTATCCAATGCTGCGTTATGGTTTGATGCCTGTTCACTTTAACCTACAGCTCCACCAAGCGCTCGTGATACCCTTGTGGTACATTCCTGCGGGATCTGGGGCTACAAAATTCTACGCCAAATTACCACACCACAGAACTAACGTGGTTAGGCCTCTTGGAGATTATGACCCAACTAAGAGTTGTTTCATATAACCTTGCTCCCGCAGAGAGGTATTCCTCTGCGTTTTACTAATTGGCTAATGCTTTCGGCACCGTAGGCGGTGCAATGTACAACAAATCCAGTTGAAAGCAAGGTCAGCGATAGAAGTCTTAAAAACAAAAGTCACCAATGCCGATAACGCAACTGCTAAAGTCAATCATCCCGAGAGAGAGGTTTAAACATAAGCATCTTCTATTTCTTTTACGAATTAACATGAATCCAGATAAATGAACTTTGTTATGAAAATATAAATTTGACAATTCTCCTCCACATATTAAGATAGACATATCATATTAAATAAAGAACTCATTTTCACCGTACGACAACCGCATCCGGAGTAACATTGGAGATAATCCTTACAGCAGTTAATGCTGAGCTCCGTATTATAATTCAACCAAGAGCTGATTGTTCATACAATTAATCCATCAACCAATGAAATTTCTAGAAAGTAAACACGCCCACCAGTATGCATCAGCTCTTACATCCTGCTATCCACTGAGAGTGCAATAACCACACCATTAATCTCTTCCCATATAAGACTCATTAACCGTCGTAACAGTTCCGTTGGGAGGTATAACTCGTTTAAGGGTGGATACACAACAAATATTTTCGGGCCGAATATAGACCGTCAGCACCTCGGTCCGTGCAGCATCAGGTGACAGAAACTCTAAGTTATTTACGAACTCGAGACTAGCTCTCAGTTACTCAGCATCACTTTTCCTAACTTCCTATTAAGTAATTGTGTATTGCGGCATTTTTTTTTTTGCGCCCCAAAATGGGCTACTATACACGGCCTTAGTTGACATAATTACAAATCTCCGAACATACTAGGCTCTAAACATCTGCTAAAAGAAAATTAAATATAGGTATTTTACATAAGCACATGGATTCTGCTAAACTGTTTCTCGACCTTACAGAGATTGAGTTCAAGCACCTGAGCGCACAACGGAACGGCTAGAGGTAAGGTGGAAACAGACTGCAGACCAGATCAGGCGGAGATCTGAGGAGAGCCGACTTCGAGTTCCGCTACGTACATCATACGCTGCAGTTCACGCAAAACCTTTTCGAACGGCCACTGGGTCCATCAGCCACATATCACCCAAAAGTGCAGAACTGGGCATGACAAGGCTCGTCACGCCAATTCCACCGACAGAAAGGCAGCTTACTAGTCAGTTTATGGACGCCGCATTTCCATTGGATAGTTAACTCAATTGGCCTCATGAGACTTGACTGCACCATGGACCGGATATCCCACATCACTCCGTCAATCAAATCGGTACGGTGCAGTAACAATATGGGTGAAGTGCTACTTCACTTAATATCCCTACCCGGTCACGCTTTCATTGGTAATTGGCCGTTGCCTTGGACACCAATAAACCTTGCACTCTTTCCTTTAGAACTTATTTGACCCGATGACCTACCACAAAGAGAGGCTTGCTAGTTTGAGACAATTTCCATGGCATGTTCTTTTTGGAGTTAGTATTATTTTCAGTTACAAATGTTTAATTACGTAACGAATATTCCACTTCTTCATATACAGTTTCATGTTGCTTAAAATTTTCCTCTTCATAACAATATCTTTGTACATTATTACATTTATTCCATTCCTCTTTAAACGCTTGAAGACCACATCTAGTAACAGCTTACAGAAAGTGGACCCTTCAAAGTTAGACTTGGGACACTTCGGTAGGTGAGGTAACGGAACATATCAGATGAAGGAATAGTAGGAGACAACGAAACGTAGGGTTCCCTTAAATTTACTGGCTTGATTTGCTGTCTCGCAGCCGGCTGCAGCTTCGCTACAGCGAGAACTCAGCAGTGAAGGCTTACATGGCCACCTTGTAGTGGAACCGAGAAGTTACAATCACAAACCTCTGCCCGCCGTAGAGTGATACACATTCCCGAAGTCGCCTGTATCTTCAGAGAGAGAGAGGGAGGAACTGACAGCAGTGACAGTGGAGAGCATTGTAGCTCTGGCAACCGGCTAAAAAGCACGAAACATCAGAGTGGGCGACCACAAGGTTTGAAACCCAGAAAATTCCAAATGCAAGTCTCAAGCGCTATTGCAGAGCCACCTCGCTCAGAGAATTCACCAGTAGTATGCTCTTATAAATCAACATGAAGTATATCGTTTCCTTATTTACTTTGGAAGTAACTTAAACTGTGTCACACTTTAACAGGTGTTTATAGGAAAGTAACCAATGTTAATTTCTGCGCCTCCGTACTACGTCTCACTTTAGATAAAGGAATAACGATTGTAACATATTAGTAAAACCAGAAATGAATACTTTGAAATGAAACCTTTAATTGAGATACATGAACGAGCATAAGCAGCCGTATGAAACTTTTACTATGTTAATTAAAACGCTCGTATCATAATTAATCAAGCGAGCGAAGCGAGGTTAATAATACTCGCGTTTTAATTACTACCATTATAGCCTCGTTGCATAATATACTATTAAGTGACTTACCTTTAGTATGCTGAAAGAATAAAGTTACATCAGTATGTTATTCTGTAGTACATGGTCACATTAAATTATCTCAACCTGTTTGATCCTGCTGTAAACTGGGAGGGAAGAAACGAAACAGATATTGGGACAGAAAACGGTTAACCTGTTTCTTAGTTTAGCGAAGTTAATAGGCGTGTTCTTTTATTTGCAACCGTAATATAAACCCCCTCCTTTAAGTACGGTACTTTACGTAGTTTTCTAATCACTACTCTGCGAGAGAGAAAAGTATGCAAATGTTTCGATTCTTATAAACGTAATAGCCCCACATTTTATCTTTCTGCTTCACATACCACATAGATGTGTTCTGGGCTCGTGAGTTCTGAAAGGAATATTTACTATATATATGCTACAAGTATACAGATTAGATAAAAGACAGGTGAAATTATACACACTATTAACTTATGTTAAATTAAGCTGAATTTTATTTAAGAATTACTAAAAGACATTGGTATTATATAATATTTTTGCATTCCTATACCAAACAGCTTTCTCGCAACGAGGTCTATATTGAGTTGAATGCCGATTAAGATGTTAATGTTTATAGTGTGGAGTTGCTTCTGAAATTTAACACAGTATTTGCTGTATATCTCACAAGCGAACACTTATGCATATGCAATTGGAATGACATTCCAATAATTAGGGACCATGCACTTCTGAGCATTTATACCGTATCTGGTGTTGTAAACCACATTACGTAAATAACTTTCATTTTTAGGAGTACGTAAACGACATGAAATCTAATTGTTTTTGTTTCATGCTTAAATCTTACGTTTCACTTCTTCCACTGACAAAAGAGCTGTGAACATGTTAAGTTCTCGGTTAAACAGAAAAATAGTCAAAGAGTGTGGATTTCATCAACGCAATGTACAAAATGACGACCACCGACAGTAAATGGAGCTTTCTTTCCTTCCAAGCGTTGACACAGGCGCAAATAGCTAGTCACTTTTGTGAAGTGTTTGAAACTTGGTTCAATGGGTCAAGCATAATACCGACCATAATAAAGTATTTACTACGAACCATACATTTATATCTATGTCAGTGAAAAACATGGCGATTATTGTAATTTATATACATGTATGACGTTATAAAACTTTTTTGTATGGTATCAAATTATAGGCCACAAGAGGTCAAATAAAGGATAATAAAATTTCTGAGCTGAACACGAAGGATCCGAATTCAGTTTACCGCGGCAGAGTGGCACAGTAACCTGTATGATACCATTTAGCCAGCGCTACCTTAAGAACAGACGTATACGATTATATATGATTAAGAAACCGCAGAGTTCAGACACCGACCTCGCATCTTTACACGCTTTTTACAGCTTCAAACCATTTCTTTGATCTCGTTATAGTAGTTTTACCGCAAATAAAAAATACTGCATCCGCTATTACAATTACTGCATGAGCTAAAAAAAATCGTAATTTCTGACAAGCGAAAACAATCTACCTAATTCTTACTACTTTTTGACGTGGCTGTACAACGAAAACGTGTTAGCTGAAGATTTAAATCCAAATGGTCCCAATGTGTAGATCTGCCATTTTGTGTTCCAATGTTAAGGGCTACTCATGCATGTGATAGGTTGTTCCTTCAGGGGCATGTTTAAAGTGTGTGCGAATGTACGCTAATGAATAAAAGTTTTCAAACTCGTTAATATTGTTACTGGAGCTCTCTGTATCTGGGTATGATATTTTTGGAATCGACATATATAGTGTTTCCTTTCTGCCCCATACAACACTTATACACCGAGTTATCTACCCCTCCTCAATAAACTGCTGTGCAAATCATCCATTAGAAGGCATTCAAGAAAGGCATAAGTTACACATGCTGATTAGCACGTTGCATAAATTCAAAAATAAATAGGGACAGATGACTCACCTGGTATATTTCGTCCCTTCTTAGGTTCCCCTACCATAACTATAGGTATTTAAAAAAAACTGTTAAATAGCTTCACGTAACACAATATTGCACACGCTATAAACCAGGAGCATCGTTTCAAAACGTATTAAATCCTCTCGCAATCGAAATTTAGTTTGATGCGATTTTATACTCTTAGGTATGCGGTTCAAAACGTATTACATTTTAGCGCGAATTATTTATGTTTGTAACTCTGCTTGATAATGCGCTTGTTAGTGCCACCTATGTCCCACATTGATTGTTGGTTCATTATGTTGTGACGGTGTTTGCATTGTCTCTGGTTATTAAAATGGAAACCTCTGCCGCTGTTGGTGACAGATCAAGTGGAAGCAGAAAGTGAGTTCGGGGGAAAATTAAACATGCATCTGAAAAAGAAATATTAGTTAAATCCATTTTAATGCTATTTTACTAATAGGTATATAATTAATCGATGACTGTGTATAGCATAACGACAGGAATTGAATTTTCGTGCTTTGTAGCTTATAGCCATCTAAATTACAATAATCATTACAGGTAAGCAAACTCAGATCCACACTGATCAAATTTCGAAGTCTCATGAAAACACAAGGAAGGACAATATAAATGTAGCACTATACCAGCACACTTTCTGGTGAAAACAAGGCAAGTGGTAGGTATATAGTGTATCAAATAAATTGAACCAAGTTGTTTGATTGAGCCACATGACAGTTACCTCTCTTAAGAAACACAAACCAGGAAAAGTTCCCAAACGTGATCGAGCAAGAAGCAGCATTGCTGTAAAATATGTTTGCGATTAGTAATTTAATAGGAATGAATAGAAATGGAAAATACAGCTCCTTGAGCAAATACTAACAATAATGTGCAACAATTACGATTTGTTTGTTAAAACGAGAAAATTGACAGAGTTAATTCACATGAATTTAATTTTCCATTCCGTTTTTTATATAATTTATTATAGTGCTTTCATCAACATGAGTTTTGTAATATTTTACATTGTATTACTATTTTCTTATTGCAGTTCCTCATAGTTTGTGCCTTACCTACAATAATTTAAAGGCTATAGTTTGAGCACCCCACAGATGGATCAAACTGTAAAAAATTCTATTAAATACTATTATTATTATTATTCTCATGAATGGTTCAAAATGTGTTTAATTCCAAATTTACGGTTCAAAACGTATTCAATACATTTTTCAATTTAAAAATAATTGCAAATGAGCTGCCAAACACTTAAAATGTCATACTATTTTGCTCTAGTAGCCGGTACAAATATTTAGGCACCTCGTTTTTCTATAAATGTTTCTTATTTTGGAAGAGAAATATTTTTGTTTTCCTGGAAAAGTAGGAAAAGGGGACTTAATGCTTTTTGAAACGATACTCCTCAATGTAACATACTCATAGGAACTCTGTTTGCAAGCTATTCACTTTTACTGCGTCACATTCCTTCTCTGTGGTAAGACGAGTGACGCCTGCTTTGGCTCTCGTCTGTCACCACTTCTTTGAACAGATGGCTGCCTTTTGTTAATCTGACACATACGAGGGATGCAAGAAGTTAAGAGGTTTGCGTTTTTTTTTTTAAATTGCCTTCAACCCTCCTTTACATTTCTCTTGCTTTGTCCCCGATGTAAACCCAATAACAAAAGTTTCTCGCTGCCTACAGTTTCCAATGCGTGTATATATATAAAATATTCAGAAATTGCTTAATATAAAAAATTATAACACCCGTCTGATTTAAGATGGAGATATCAAACTTGGCAGGTAGGAGCGCTGTAGTCTTCTCTGCCTGAGAGAAAATGTTTTGTAGTATAATAGCGGTAAGCCTTATTGTTACAGCATGAACACACTAATAGCAAATATTCTGCATAAGACTGTTCAAAACTGCAAATTATTACAAATTATTTATACCATGTTATTAGCAGTTGGCAACAACGCGAGAATAGAAAAGGACGAAGCTAATGAGAATTCGTGTGTCAGAGAGATATATCCGATTTACTTCCATACTGTCTTTCAAGGTTGGGACAAGCTGTATATATAGCTAGTGTTGCAAAACTGCGTGCATTTAGCGTGTAACACGTGGCGAGTTGAGTCAGCTCCACCTTGTCTACTGCAGGATTGAACTAGCCTGAGAGAGTATAAGCAATGAATTATTTACAAAAGATGTTAATATACCATTAGTATATCTCAGATAACATGACAGGGTTTACATAAAATAGCTGCAATTCAATCCAGATTTAAACCAATTTTTATTCCCTGATATTTATAACAGCGCGCACTGTTTTAATGCAGTAAAGTAGCGGAACACAATTTTATATACGGCTGAAGGTGTTAAGTAACTTCAAAAATAAAAAGTCATGTTTTCCCTACCAACTTTTCTTCAATAAGATAGAAAAACGTTACTTTTGATGAAATAACAGAACATAACCAACGCTTACAGATGTGTCGAAGGAGAGTTAAATGTTTCCGTTATTCATTACTGACATTAATTTATGTTAGATAATCTCATACTTAGAGGAATTGACTTCCGGTTAACTTACGACACGGACTGCATAGCTGTAAGAGATTCCCATCTCTGTAGTGTTTAGTTAATGCTGACATACGACGCATTAGTACTACATATAAGGTTCAGACAAGTTATACGTACATTTTAAACCATATCAATGATATTATTTGAGCATCTGTTGGAAATATTAAGAGGTTTTAAGGATGACGTTTAACAAACTACTGTTCACTTTAAAAATAACATACAATGACTTAAAGTGACGTCATAAAACTTACTTTAGAAAGGTAGAGTCAGACTGAAAAATTCAACGCCGTAGCCGGGATTGGAACCATGGATCTCCCTGTAACCATTGGGCTCCTATGGCCAACTGTGCGGCACGACATTGAATTCTCCAACTGACTCGTATATTTTCCAGTATACGACTCGGAGCTCTCATATACAATGCGATACACACAGTTTGTGGCAACTTACTATGCTGCAAGTATTACTTAAGTTACAGGCTTCATCGTTTAACCACTTTAGTTAAACCACGCAACGGTTAAGAGCAACCGGACGGAGACCAGGAGATCCGTGGTTCAAATCCCGGCTATGACATTGAATTTTTCAGTCGGAGTTTACTTATACAAACCATGGCCCACACGCGGCTAGAGCCCGCATTGATAGTGTAGATAGCAGCGTATGTGCCTCACGTTCAAGAGGTCCCGAGTTCGAATCTCGGTTTCGATGAGTTACCTGGATAAGGTTTTTCCGGGGTTTTCCCTTATCCTGGGAGACGAATGTCGGGTACCTCTAAGCTCCATGGACCGACTCATTTCAGCATCATTTCACTAGTTTCATTCATCGTCCGATATGACTACGTTTGAGAACGTTAATTAAAAAAAAAAAAAAAACGCGGCTACTGTGGAAGAACGAGTTATTCCCATCAATTAACCCCATCCCCCGCCCCAAAAAATAACGGTTTAACTATGACAGCCTGGAACTAAAGTACTTATAGCATAGTAAGTCACCACAAACAGTGCATATCTCATATGCAATGAGAACCTCGAGTGGATACCGGGAAATATAAGATTCAGTTGAAGAATTTAATGTCATTTATGCGCGATTTCACCAACAAATGTTAAGACTTCACACGAGTTTAACAATAGTTAAAACAAAAATTGCATTTAACCAACAAGTGTTAGCGTAACACAAGTGTTAAATCTCATGTTAAACTAACACGCCGAATTTCTAATGTTAAGTCCTTAACAATTGTAAATAGTCAAGATGGTGAGCATGAACTCCGCTGTTGATGTCGATTTGCTATATTTAAGACTGTCTAAATGGCATTCATAATAGAGTACGGCCTATGAGGAGAAATGATTTTGAGGAACTCTCCGAAGAAAACTGTTTTACGGAGGTATAGAATGTCGGAAACATGTTGCTATGAAGGTTACTGCGGAAGTACAAGAGAGGTTAGAACAGGCACCGAAAGGAATATGGCGATCTCGCCTTTGCTTCAAGTATCAATAACTTTGCGATTTTATAACTCACTGAATTATGTGGATAATACAGTGTCCACCTGCCGTCTTGAAACGTTCAAGTCACTTGTCCTTCGCACCTCGTTTTAAATTTACGTAATAAGTTGGAATATACATCGAAAGGAATATGCCGATCTCACCTTTGCTTCACGTATTAATAACTGCGATTTTATAATTCACTGAATTATATGGATAATACATTGTTCACCTCCCGTCTTGAAACGTTTAAGGTATTTGTTCTTCGCACCTCGTTTTAAATTTACGTAATACTGACAAGCTGTTTGGTGCTTGTAGTAGTGACACATGCATTTGAATTAAATTCGTTTCCAATATTTTCCCCGCGACATCTTTCTCTTTTACATTCACTGCATCCGTCCTCTTTATTTTCCACGATATCCTTACACGTCACCATTTCAATTAACAATTCTTTCTCCGTCGATGAGAAATTTGTCTCACGGCTTTATTTATGATTTTGTTCATCCGCCATTTGTGCAGACGAAAATGAAAACAAAAAGGCATCGGAGTACGTTCAGAAAATCATCCATAGCCTTCTATATCTGTGATATTTACAAGTTTCTTGGTGTTAACACAGGTTTGTTAACATTTTAAGAAAACAGGTTGGTGAAATGCAAGAAATTTAACATTAGTTTTAGCGCTGTGACAATTGTTACGTTACATTTGTTAACGTCGAATTTAGCATCTGTTGGTGAAATCGGGCATTAATGTGCATAAGAAACATTCTGGAAGCTCAGCAGATAAAGTGCCTATTGTCCGCCGGTTGGTTTGAATCGTATACTTTATTCAGAGTCGTTTGAGACAGTGGGGGGGGGGGGCAGTAAGGACGTCGCGTGGCCGGCGTGTGTATAGCAAGAATAACAATCCAGTAAGAGTTGCATTGTTTACGCAGTTATTCTTACACGAGAAGTGGCGCACAATAGAGATTGCACAAAAGTCTTACCAGTATAAATATCTGGCGGCCGTGGGAAACAGGTAATGCACCTGTTACTAATGAAGTCAATTCCCCGCCTGTAGAACGCGGTTCATAAGCAGACTGCACATATTCAGAATATGTACAAGTATTTCAAACGAGGTGACGACAAATGTGACGTGCCAATAGCACATATTATGGCTGCAGCTGGTGGTCCCAGATGTACAGTAATAAGGACTAACAAACTACATTCAGAACTACACAACTCCAACAAAGAAACGTGACGAAAACAAACTTCGTGTGGTTTCATAAAAAGGATGACTTCACAATGGATTAAATAAGAACTGTATATGAATTTTATAAAAACCATACAGCTCCAACGTTGAACAGAATTATGAATGCCGTTCGTGAAAAACGAGAAACAACGGTTCCCTCATCTGAGGACGATATCGTTCAAACGTCTCAAATCTAGGAATTTTATGTTCAAGAATAGAAGTCGCCAAACACCAGCAATGGAGTCAAAGCGAATACAACTATGGCGAACCGATTGTTTATGTAAAAATGCCCACTATAGAGAGTTATGCTTCGAGGATATCTAGTATATCGATACAGACGATGGTGTCTTCCGAAGATGGACAGATGAATGACTATTGTGATGCTATATTCTCAACCGGTGGTCAGAACAGTTATTCTACACGTAGGACGAAGCGGATTTGTTCCAGACGCTACATTTGTGACTCAAGAGTTTATTGGAAGCTCCAGTTGACAATAACTTCATTACGGAGGGGATTCGGTACGTAGGCCACCATGCTGAGCCCATTGTTCCTATGCCCCAAGTGGGGGCACCCTCGGGAGGAATGATGAGGCGAAGGAGACAGGGCGGCCGACCCAAGGAACCACGACAATACAGAGGGCAGGGTCCCTACAGTTTACTTGGATAGAGACTTCCTCCGACAGGCCAAGACAACGAATTCGTTCCCCCACTGCGGTACGGAAACGAGCCCCAAATGTCACTGGCTGGCGGTCACGAAATGGTCCCAGCAGAGGAGTGGAGACAGGTAACCGACCTATCGGAGGAAGTAGTTTTCCTCAAGAGCATATCCCGCCATGCCCCGCCGGGACACCCGCCGACACTTCTACCCTGAAAGAGATCACCAGATGAAGAGATGACATGAAATGATAATGGAGATGAAATGGAAGGACAGGAAATTCGGGGGATGTAATTAACCTACCCAGCATTCGCCTAGCGACTCGGGAAAACCGCCGAAAAAACCTATGGGTCAGGTAGGTCGGCCACGGGAATCAAACCCGGGCCCCCCGAATGCGAGCCACAGACAAAACCACCTGAGCCATCCCGCAAGGTGACCATAACTGGACAATGAATGCAAGATTGAAGAATGGTTTGGAAAAACAAAACTTTGCTGCTAGAGGAACCCTCGATGATTGACATGAATAACGCAAAATATCATACACACGTTCTCAATCCCATGCTTAAGAAACGGGAAGATATAGTAAAATACATAGAAATGAGAAATGAGTAGTGTTCAACGCCCGCTTTTACTACATACGGCACCGCAGGCGGTGACACTGATGATACATGAGATGAAGATGGAGCAACGGTGGAATGAGATGGCGGGGGAAACCGGAGGTCCCGGAGAAAACCCGCCCCAGCGCCGTGTTGTCCACCACGAATCTCACTTTGCGGTCGCCAGGGATCGAACCCGGGCCGCCTTGGTTAGAGCCAAGCGGTCTAACCACTGAGCCACGGCGTGGCCAAAATACATAGAGGATCACCACATCAGGCTTCCCAGTCCAACACCAACAATGCTGCTACAATTACGCTAGATCATCGGACCTACGTATGAGAAAGTAAATGTATATGCAGTTGATGTTATAGCAGGGAAATATTGGCATATCACTACCTCCGTACCAGCTGCCTCAATCCCATTGAATTAGTTTGGTCAGAACTAAAACGCAGTTTCCTCGGAAAAAACACGTACAGGAAGTTCGAGCGTTGATCGGAAAGGTTTTGCAGGAAATTAGTAAGAAACACCTACGTCAAACACGTTGAAAAGAAGAGGAACACCGCAACTTGCATAGCTCCATGGACAGCACGCCATTCGTTATAGGCGAAAATGTGGCATCGGCATCGTCCTCGTCCTCCTCGAAGGAAGAAGTAAAAAAGTATGAAATGCTAAGATCGGGTAAATAAATTTACATATCTGTCAAGTAAATAGTGTTTTTAGTACTTTCATATCCTGATCATCTATTTTAGTTGTTTTGTATGCATTGTATTCATCGTCCCAGGGTGAGGCAATTCCAATTAAGCGCATAAATAAACAAAGGATAAACATGGAAACAATGCAACAGAAGTATGAAAGGGGTGCAAATGCGGCAACCGCGCATTTTGCTTTCGCATTGTGCTAGCACGCTTAAGTGACCTCTGGCATGAGGCAACCTGCTGCTTGTCTGCCCGTCACATGGTCACAAAAGACTGAACAAAGGATACACCGAAAAGAAGAAAAAAGAGCGCTAAGGCGCAAATAGGCAAAACACCGTGCAGCCGGTTAGAATGTTTTAGGGTCTCTCGGTTTAAACACGCTTAACTAATGTAATCTTTATCAGATATGTGCTCAACACGGATAGAGAAGTCCTGGTTGTACTGATCACTGCCCACAAAAGCTGGAGCCAATGCTGGAGGAACTGTATGTTAACCTAATGATTAAATGCTCGACATCCTGCAGCTGATCTGTTTTCCATGTATCTTCTATCCCTTCATCGGGTTTTCAGCAGAATTACGACCCATTACTGCCCCTTGAATTGGCACACCATATGTGGATTTAATGATCTGCAAGACAAAGAACCAGGACTGTTAGCGCAGTGTGGCTTGCGCGCTGCAAACATCTTACTTCAACTGTTGATCTATGGATCCCTTGTTTCTGGAGATGGTCTATATCACGCCGTCAAGATGAGCACCCAAGTGTGAAATGCTTGACCCATACAACCACCCCTTCCTCTTTAGTTCTGACAAGTAACAGGTGTATGTGCCAGAGTGGCGGTCATTGGGTTTTGGGCGTAATCAAATGCATACTCTGAACCACGGTTTGGCTAGGAAAGCACGAAGACGAACAATATGAGCGAAGGACCTAGCGACAATAAACGGCTCATATTGGCATTGAGGGAAATAGCTCACATTACTGACCCCCAGCTAAATCTTAAGTTGAAAAAAGCAATGCTATAAAATTATCATGTTTTAATACATTTGTTTTATTTGTGATACCTACAATAGTTATGCAGCGATAAATATTTCCCTAATGCTGTCACATACATTTAAATACTTTCTATATAGTATTCTTAAAAAATAATGGCCACCATCTAAACAGTGCATTGAAATTTTCAACATTGCACATATTAAACAGTGGAGTAGTCATGATACTCCCTTAATTTATACGATTGATATTCCTGCTGGTTTCATTTTAAATATTAGTGTTTCAATGTGTGGCAGCAAAATATATGAACTTAAACTTAGGACATACGAAGACGCTATTGGGTAGCAGGCTGATGAGTGTCAATATGCTGTACAGTTTTACACATTGATAAGTAGTACAAAAAATGGCTAGTAATATGCTTGCACAAATGTGTAGCTTGGGAAAAGTATGTAAAACTCTAAATCACGTTTTCCTGAACTGCGCGATGGTGTGTCGCTTTATATGCTCCAGAATGAGCCGTAGTGAAATGCCTGCTTCAAGTGAAGCTCTTAATGTATCCAATGTAACACATCAAAACTGTGCTTTACCACATGTGAACCTCTACTGCACTGGAAGACTGCCACGCAACTATAAACAGCTTTAACTGGCGTGTTCACCTGAGTGTTTGAATTAGTGGGGACAAGAAGGTAAATTCACACTTAGTGTCTTTCTTCCCGCCTTTGTTCTATATGTGGATTAATTTTTTCCTTAACAACTCTGTCGCTCGAAGTTTTTAGGAAGACTCGTAGAATGAGAATTAGCTAGCGACATTTTCCATTGCATAATTGAAGAACCCAAACACTTTGTTTTAAACTTTATATTTTTAAGAAATATATTTAGACATACTGATATAATCTAAAAGAAACTTGGCCCATGACAGAAAGCAAATACCTGACCCATATTTTTTTTTTACTCCAATAATTTCGGTTGAAAAGCAATTTTTGGCATTCGGAGCGAGAAAGATAAATATAACATAAAAGCTCGTTCATGCATACCGTCGAATTCAACACATTTCATGAGAAAATGCACGTTTCTATTTTATCTTAGTTGCCTTCACACACATTTGGTAACAGCGCATTTGATTCTTGCAACAGAAAAGCTTGCTTTAAGAGCCCACTGTGCCTTCCTTAAAAGAAAATAGCTATAGACTGAACCTTCTATTAACAAGTATGATTTACAGGCGCAAGTGCTCACATATTCACAGGTTAATAACAGACATTGTAGGTTTTTAGGCTGGAGACGGTGATGCAAAAGTGCATCATTGCGTATCATAGCACTTATTGGTAACTACGTATTACCCGGGACAAAAAGCTTGAGCTTTATTTATATGCGGCGGCAACCAAGAGCAGGAACTAAGAGCGCTGGCTGGATATAGGGTGGTGGTTAATCTTGGCGTACGCCTAAGTACCGCAGTACAGTATAGTGTCATATCACAAAGTGTTTCTAATCATTTTCAGACATAGGAACTTCAAAAACGTCACTTCGGAGGGTTGTAAACTCCCAAAGCAGGATTATTCAGATTGTTTTCCAGTTCTGCGCGGAGAAAAAGCAAAGCGGTCTATATCTTCCTTTGCAAAGGACAGTGCTAGAACTGCTAAGGCAGTAGGGAAATGTGAAGCCACAATAAAAAGAATCGTTAAAGAATTGAAAAAAACTAGTGTTTCCCATACACGAGTTAACTACTACAATCCGTAAAAAGAAGTTTCAAATTACGATTTCGATAATTGTGTCGTTCGCAGAACTTATTTAGATTACTAAGAAGTACGTAAAGAAATTCCAACAGTGAAGAAATTATTCTATGCAGTAAATGAGAAAATTAATTTCGATGGCGGATAGAAAAGATTCTGGCGAGCATTAAAGGAAATGGGATTCAGTTTTTAAAAATGTAAGAATATGCGGCGCATATTGGGACGACAAGATATAACGGGTCATTAACAACTCCCTCCGCACTGGGTACCTACTAGTCTACCGCTCGAGAAAAGATTGGCATTCCTTGATTTCCGCATTCCATCCCAAACCAGTTATTGTTTCCAGCACGTACTCACCGGCTGTCAATGAGTCATTGTGCTGGTCAGTTTGATGTACTGTACAGCAACGCAAAGCAAGTCCCTGAAAGGAATGTGCCATCCAGTGCCACCCTTACACAGTGACGGAAAACGCATGCTACACTAGGAGCAGAACCGTTAAAAAAATGTGCGTCCTGTTCACTCTGTACACTAAAACCGAGATTCATTCACTAAAGTAGACGTCAGAATGTTAATGTTTTTGAATGGTTTGAACTGGACTGACATGGGGTGTGAAATCCATCCAGGGAGGGTGTGGGAACTTTCTCAACAGCCCCCTGCGTCTCATGCCCCGGAGACTTTCTCCTGTGGTATAATGTACGTGCTTGTGTTCCAGTGTTTCCACCGGAATCCCCGACTCTTAGAGGAATCGGGTTTACACAGGAGGTGCGGAGCGACTTTTCGATGACCCGAGAGATTACCTCCTAATCGCTGTGATTTAAAGCCCATTGAACTGATATGGAATGTCAAAGAAAAGAAAAAAAGCAGAAAATGATGTGTTCTATGACTTTAAATGCACTTGTTAAACTATCAAGCCATATTTCTGTTAAGTCTTGAGCAATTGTAGAATAGTCAAGATGGCGGGTGATCCTTCTTCGTTTGTTCTTATTCCTCCAAATTTGGTTCCTGTTCACCTTTTTCCATTGTCAGAAATTTCAAAATGTTCCTCACGTTCGCTATCTGAATCATCTAAATTGATTATGAACCTATCACTAATTTCGTCTATTAATCCATCTTCCTCGCAATCTGTTCTAATTTTTCCACGTGTTAACAAGCTCCCCGCCAATTTTGTTCGTACACTTTACCTACTGCACTATCAAATAACACTTACCTCACTATGCTTATATGACGTGTTTCGCGACATCTTTTTCTATCTCTGCCCATATAAGTTCTATAGCATATACGGAGGTAGTCGTATTACAGCGTGGTCGTATATTTGCGCTATGCGATCTATTTAATAAATTTTGAGACCGTCTTTTTTCAGCTTTATTATTCGCTTTGGTGGAATGCCGATCAAATTCAATATAATTGTCACGGAGCCATGACTGTATTACTGATTTAAGTGATGATATTGGAGCCTTGTTGATTTGAATAGAATAAGATGTGTTCTCTTACTATAACAATATTGGGGGGAAGGTTGGGTAACAACGGATTAATAAACCAATTTTTAGAAGTTTCACTATCCATTTCTTCATGTTAGTCTTTGCTTGATTGATTTAAACCTCAGAAGAACTTTGGGAATGAAACCCGTCGAACTGGATGCGTAGTGGAAATTGAGAATCGTCCTCTTCACTTTTCCACACTTTGTTTTTGTATAATTTATATTGATCCAAGTTTCATCTAAGTGAATAATAGAGGCACCGGAAACCATTATCTTTCATTTTTCTTAGAAATGCAAATGTTTTTGCACAACGTCCGTCCGTTCCCTCAGAAACTGTCCGCCGCGTGAGTTCTTTGCAAATCTAAATTTCATTGTTTTCGACACGGATATACTTAGTTGGCTTTCTGCATTTTAGGCCCTCGCATTCGTCTGTAAAAAATTTATGAGCATTGATCAAAATTTCCCAGCCATCTGACTTATCTATACATTTTCCCTTTCTTCCCATGCCTCCTAATCTAACAGATACTAGCACTATTCCCAACACTATGTTTAAAATAATCACAAAATTCTCAAATTCTAAAAACATTTTTCACATTTCCAACACGTTAACAACCGATATTTCACTTGCAACATTTGCAACACCACTGATGCCTGCTTGCGCTGACCCTCATACCGCAGCAGGTAATTAGGGAATACAATAGGACTTTATAAGGGACTAGCCATTTCCAGTAAAGAAACCAGCGCCCATACTAGAACAAGGATAGTGCAAAAAGTGCTAAGTTAAATCTCGGGCATTATAACGTCCACTCCCTAATGACAAGAGTGCGAGTGAGAGGGTAAGTGTGTGTGCTGTATTTGTCTAAAATCCTGTTTCAACTTATTCCTCCGAGGCTATAAGTAATTTGGAATTTTCTAGTAAAGCGCAGTGAAATAATTAATGGCCTGCTGCGCACAGCGTAGTAAAACGTAATGTGTTCATCGTTTCATATGGGGTCTGTTTATGCTGACCCCAGTTTTTAGGAGCCATGCTGACGTAAGCATTCTCCTCTTGCAATGTTCATGTGTTTTCGTCATGCCAGAATATAACGACAAGCCATAAATAACACCAAAATAACTGTGTGCAGCTGCGTAAGCATGAAGTTTTCCGTTTATAGCTACATTAGTACCATGGAGGCTGTTCCAAGCACACCCGGGCTAGAAAACGCTGTAGTGAGAAGGTATTTGTAACAGAAGAGAAATAGCAGCACTAAAATTATAGTATCCGCACAGTGAACCTCCAGTTTGACTTTCAGTAAGTTAGCACTTTCATCCCCTACAGGTGCCAGTCATACTATTCCTCCCCAGAAATCGATTGCTTTGAGCATTTTATAGATTGCGATTTTTGCGACAAAATCGCGGAGGAAACCAATAGGTGTGCAGCACAGATTCAAGCTAAAAAGTCAGATCCCAAATGGGAGGATACGAATTCAAGGGAGATGCAGGCCTATTTAGGTATATATATGGGGATGGTGGATCTTCCTGAAATTCGAGATCACTTTTTGGGGGACTTTTGCGTTTGTCAAATTGTAAGACAAGCAATGACTTTGCTCCACTTTCAAAAGATATCACAATACCTTCATCTAAATGACGAATCTGCTAAGCCACTATTAGGGGTAGATTCTTATGATTATCTGTATAAGGCACGACCTGCTTTAGACATAATCGGAAAGTTTGCAATGTCTACAAACCAAATCGCGGTTTTTCTGTTGATGAAGCAATGATAGGCTACAAAGGGCGCTTCTTTCTAAAACAATATATGCCCGCTAAACCAATAAAATGGGGGATAAAGGTACGGGGTATAGCAGACTGTAGAAGTGGGTATTTACTGACATGTAAAATCTAACTGGGGAGAAAAGGAGGTGAACAACAGTGATCTACTTGGGGAACAGGTTGTTTTAGACATGTGCGAAAAAATACACAATTATGGCACATCATGCCCATTTTGATTTATTTACTTCCAGGCGGCTAATGAAACTGCTTCTGGATTTGGAAATGTATGCGTGTGGTACAATTCGTGCTGGAAGTAAAGATTGGCCAAAACAGCTGTCGAAGCCAAAACAACTGAAACTGAAAAGGGGCGAATCTTGCAAACTGCAACATAAATGTGTTTACAGCTGTTTCGCATAACAGGGACATTCATTTATTATCTGCTACTCCCATTCCAGAACAGATGGAGAGGTAGAACGGAAAAGTGGCAAGGGAAAGAAAAAATTAAAATACCGTGTCCTAATGCAGTGATAAATTACACTCATATGGCAGGGATTTGACCTCGCGGACCAAAGGAGGGGTATTACGGTGTCGGTCGACCTTACAAAATGATGGAAATATTTGTTCCATTTCGCCGTGAATGCTGCTATTGTTAATAGTCTTATGCCCGATTCCACCAACAAATGTAAAAATCTACGTTAACAAATGTAACATAACAATTGTCACAGCGCTAATAAAGCTGTTAAAATTCCTGCATTTCACCAAACCGTTTTCTGAAAATGTTAAACACATGCTACCGCTAAGAGATCCGTAAATATTACAGCAATAGAAGGCTATGGATGAATGATATTTTCTGAACGTTATGCGATGCACTTTTGTTTTCATTTTTGTTTACACACAGCTGAAAAAATGGAGGGGTGAACAAAATCGTAAGAGAAGCCGTGGGACAATTTCTCATTGATGGAGAAAGAATTGTTAATTGAATTGGTCACGAAGTATAACGATATCGTGGAAAATAAAGAGGGCGGATGCAGTGAATGTAAAAGAGAAAGATGGCAGGTGGGAGAAGATTGGAAACGAATTTAATTCAAATGCTAGCACGAAACAACTTCGTCAGTATTACGTAATTTAAAACGAGGTGCAAAGGACAAGACAATGTAGTCCTATTTTGCAATTATTTCTATCACAGCGCCATTTGAAAAGATTTGAATAATTTGTCAGCTTTTCTCTTTACATTTTCCCTTTCATTGTAGTCGACATTTCATTTCAAGAAAAGCTACACTCTACTAGGCGTACTATTTTGCATGTAACCTGAAAAAAATCAACACTTTAAAGTTGGTACAAATAAGGAAAGTTATAATTTTCAATGAATACAACGTTCATTAATATGTTGCATATTCAAGAAAGTTATTAGAATGTGTATCTTGGGAACACACGTGCAGGAACAGGGCTCGAACCTCGGGTCATCCACTTCAGACTTATAGTTAACATTCCCAGTCTTAAATGTCATTACTTACATGAACAATCACACTCTTAAAATTAGTTTGTAAGTAAACAATTGTAACAAATTTTGTTATTGCAGTTTTAGAATGTTGCTGAGAGCACTACATCTCCCGTGTTCCCCACACACTCTTGAAATAAGTGCATCCAAAGCGACGACATAAGGAGATATGACACCATCAGTTGGTTCTCATTTCACTTATGGAAGCATATATGCATTCGGATAGATAAAAAATATGGAAAAATAATAATTATTTACAGTAGCTTGGTAATACATAAAAACATTCGCTTTCAGACTAGTTATTCTACAAACAGATAGGAACAACCTAAGCAGCCATCTCGCTTAAAGAAGGTTTGTCACAGTCAGCTTTGGTCTCCACAATGATGTGCAATACAGGAGTTGCAACGATAATGGCAAGTGCGGTGGCAAGTCTGTTGGTAAACCAAAATGTAGAACTGGGAAACGTCTTTTCCAAACACCTATCACTCTTTCGATAGTGTTTCTTGTTTTGAAATGAGCAGCATTATAATTTTGTTGAGCTCTTGTTTCTGGATGCAGGTACGGAGTTAATAGATACTTGCTTAGAGGGCATCCACAATCGCCTAGTAGAACTCCTTCATTGATAGCCCCAAATTCGTACTAAGCTCCAATATGTGAATTATTAAAAAATGTACTATCGTGTAGGGAACCGGACCAACGTGCAACTAAGTTTCTCAATAGGGGGTTACTTTCAGTAATAACTTGAACATTAACGGAGAAATATCCCTTGTGGTTACGGTATAATTCCGATCTGTTTCCTCTAGGGGATTGTATTTTCACATGTCTACAGTCTATACAACAAATCTAGTATTACATGAGCTCGTTCGTGACCCGTAGGAAATGTCACATACCCGGGTCTCAACTTTGCTATAGCTCAAGGCACTCTCGAAACAATCCTGCAAACTGAAGCCACTGACACACGATTATCTCCAACCATTAATTGAAACGTACCTGTCGCATAAAATAGCAAAGTTATTAATACTTGAAGCAAATGCGAGATCGGCATATTCCTATTTGATGTATGATCTAACCTCTCTTGCACGTCCTCAGTAACCTTCGTAACTTGTTTCGATAGTCTATACCTCAGTAGAAAATCAGTTTCTGATAGCTCATCAAAATCATTTCTCCTCAAAGACAGTTCGCTATTACGAATGTCATTTAGACGGTCTAAATGCAGCAAATCGACATCAAAAGCTGCGCTCACGCCCACCATCCTGACTATTCTACAATTGTTAAAGACTTAACAGAAATATGGCTTGATAGTTTAACAAGAGATTTAACACATGTGTTAAGCTAACACTTGCTTGGTGAAATGACCTTAGGTGTATATAGAACATTTTTATTGTGCTATGGAATAGTGTATATAACATTTTACGGACCAGCTGCTATATGTTCGCTCCATAATGGCAGTGATGGAAACATAAGGGTGACTACCACAAAAATGTTGCGGAAATTATTTCAATTTTATTTAGTTGACTTAAAGGATATTTTAGTCCAGCTTTTAACATTGCAAAGTAACAGAATGTAAATCGTTGGTATAAACATATGTTAAAAAGGGGTGCGCATATATAAATGTTTGCCTGCAGAGAGGTTGATCTTTCCAGTAATAAACGTTGAAATTAAATTTATGTTATTCATAATTATATCACAATTTATATAAGCTATTCATTAAGCTATTTAAGTCATATCGGACGGCGATTGCTCAAGTGAGCACAGGGTCCATAGAGCTTAGTTCCCGACATTCGTCTCAGGATAAGGGAAAACCTCGGAAAACACCTTATCCAGGTAACTCACCCTGACCGAGATTCGAACTTGGAACCTCTTGAACGTGAGGCAGAAGTTATCGAGGCGGGCGTACACGACAATGGTGCTGCAATGTTAGAGAGAAGTTATTGCTCCAAAATAAGAAGAAACCGCCGACTGTGATTATTTCCCGAGTCCTTTAAACAAGTACTGACCGTAAGCGTGTATTTTCTTTACTAAAACGCTACCTGAAGCACCAGGCATAATCGTCCGCCATTTTGTTACAAAACCGCTCCGAGTTCCACAGCCAGCCGGGCTTTCATGAAGTCTTTCATGTTTATCTTTACGACTACCCTCAGATCAAGGTGTTCACTTCACACGTTTTCCCTACTTACCTACTTTTTAATGCAATCATTTTATTCTCTCTCTCTCACACGGAGAGAGAGAGAGAAACAGCAAACTTAACTGACATTTATGACTTATTTAATAATAAATACCTACATTGCTTGTATTACAAATACGCAAAGATTTTAGTAGATATGTAACCAGCTTTTTGCCGAAAAATAAAAGCATTAGAGAAAGAATATTTTCTTAGGAGCCCTCTTATAGTTTTACAGCAACCTGATTCATGGAATTCAAAACTATTTTAAGCAAAACTGAAGCAGAAGTCAAATAAAGGAATCACATTCAAAAAACGGCAATTAAAATAACAACTATTTTCTGCTGTCTTTCACATAAGTAATGCTTTTTTCAGCTTCTTTACCATTTTCAACATGCTCTTTCAGCGCACATAATCAACTCGCTGGGCTAAATGCAAAAGAGTCTACTTTTCTGGATTAATTTATCTTAAGTTAACAGCTTGTTTACATATGTACCGTTTCCAGTATATATATATATAATGTCCAATTCGAGTGAGAAAAACATAAGAGCAACAAAACATAACCGCATTTCTTCAAACAAAGAACGCATACAAGCAGATTTCCCCAACTTCTCAAAGAATTTAGTAAAAGTAAAGCAAACGAGCCACAATAACATATTTTAATGTATATTATGTTCAATCAGCTAAAAATGTTATTCATGTTAAAACCATTTACCATTATTTAAATACTAGACATTTATAGGCTTAGCAGAAATCAGTAATACGTACATACGTATAAGTATATTGTGTAACATTCATTTCCCATTCTAAATAACCATGTATAAAATACCTACACATCAAATCTGTGCCTAATTTATTCTGAAAAAAAAAAAGTATAATAATTTTCAGCTGATTTCGAAGCAAAGATGTTTTGTAAAAACTTCAATAACAAACTGAGCGTGGTCCAAGGTTTATAAAACAGCAGATTATAGATATAAAATAACTTTAGGAATACATAGATTAGTGTGCATTTGTAACTGAATCTAAACAAAAACATTTCCTTAGGGTGTATTCCAATTGAAACGTTCACACAATTTCACAATGCGTATTACATTCCCAGACATATTTGATACACATCCATGCAAATAAAGGATTTTGTTTAATACAGTGTGAGCGTATGCGCTTCCACTCCTGAAGGATATCAAACAAATATGGCGAGTATCAGAAGACTGCAAACCCATTGAACAGACAGCCGCAAATGCGTGGGACGACTTCCTCTTTTATTCTCCCGTGACGTATGACTCGAGACAGATGCGCACAAGAACGGACAAGTTGACCTAGCATTGCCAAGGGGAGGAAGGATGTTTGACAGACTGCTATTATCCACCGATTGTCAATAGCATGGATATTGGAGATTTGTATGCTGGTGTCTGTGATATAAAAGTGCCAGAGCGTGTAGCGTATGATAGCACTAATTGGGTTGCAGTAGGTACCTACTTATTATAGAAGCGCGTACCTATGTGCCAAATCCATTCATTTTTTTTTACTTTCTACACAATATTTTAATAAATAACAATGTCCACTAAAGTGAGCAGACTCAGAGTCGCGAATAAAGCAGGATGTATTGAACTTTCAAACATATTCTTCTCTGGAAATAATATCTCTTCCACACTAGCCGTGTGTTTCCTTCTCTATTCCGAATGGTCCTTTTATTTCTAAAATCCAAGCTTTGCGAATAGAACAATCTGCAGATTTGGACAAGAGCACCCCCGTGGGAATTCTGTAAACAAGTAATGTTTGAAACTAAGCTTTGCCTGACTGCGTCACTAGTTTATTACCACGTATTTTCTAGATATTGGTTAAGGTGCTTCCGTAATGTCTTCGTCTTTAAAAAGAGAAAATATCGTAATCATAATATTTAAAACATCACAGCGCCATTATAAAAGTTCAATAGAAGGAAGACGTCACCACAAACCTTTAATTCAGTAAACAACAAAAACCAATTAATTTTACTTTACTTTATTCAACAGCATAATTACCATTACCATCATTCTCCAAATGAATTGCAATCCCATTTATAGTTCAAAACTGCAACATTAATCCTTTTTCACATTTAATTTTGCATTAGGTACCGTTAATTGCCACATCCTCATAAAACTAAAGCCAGTCCAAATATAAATTTAAAAACCTTCTTTCAAAGCATTTGAAGTTCGCTTTCTAGTCAGGACAGACATCTGGGACCTGGGCTTGGAAGGATCATAAGAAATCCATCCCTTCCACTGTTTTCCTTTGGACATTAACTTGATTACCACGAGTGAGGGTCGGTGTGGTGCAGTCTATAGTAATGACCATGACAGACTTCCAACAGCGGTACTACTTCAATAACGACTAGGAAAGACAACTTTTATGTTCAGGATGGCGACGAAGCTGCTTGTTTTTTGTGTGCCAGACGATTCTCCAATGTGAAACATTGTATCAGATGACAGCTCCATTCTTCATATGCACATGAATACGGATATGTTCCTATACTTTTAAGGTAGATACATTACGTAATGTCTAGCGATTAAATTAAATATATTAATTTACACTCACCCTTTGTTTGCACAGGGAAAAAAAAAAAAAAAAAAAAACGACGCTTTTGAAGTAACAGACACTTCAAAAACTTGTAGCCCATTATTATCACAAAGTTTACTCCCTGCTGGTTACCGGTTCTCAAAACGGACTGCTGTGAATATAAAACCGTTCACTGATGGGGATTACAGACTTTAAGAGTGCATGATATTGTGCACTAATGATCTTGAACCCCAAATGGTACATTCTTTGAAAAATGTAAGCCTATCACGCCGACCCGTCTCTGGTAGGGTAATCGAAATGTTTTGTGATATTGAGAAACAACTGATTACAGTAATTCGAAGCTTAAAAAAGGCTTTCTTTGACAAATGGATGAGATCACAGATATTGTAGATAATGGCCAACAAAGCTACATAAACAGTACTATAGCAACTGACAGATGGAATTCAAGGGGACTCCATATTTCTAGAGAATTTTGAGTGTTACAGCAAATGATATACCTACTACTTGGCAAAGCCATGAGACTTAGGTACCCCAAACTATACGAAACAACAAGTTACGTACTTTTTACTTCAAGGAAGAACGTATCATTTGAGCTTCATTCACTTCAGATGCAGCAGTGCCTTTTGGGTCATAATGAAGGCAAGTTCGATAGATGATGTATAACGCCATAACACTTTGCTTTCCAACTAAGAAAACTAAAACTACCAATGATTATTGGAACATTAATTTGACAGGTCGATGACTTCTATACGATAATAGGAACAATGATATTAAGGCATCACTAATTCACCAAACTACGTTACGTACATTGTATACGATTATAACAATAAAACTCATTTAAGCGAAATGCTTGGAACTTCATTTCCTCTGGGAGAGGTAAATTAAACCATAACCCATAACAACGGGCTACTACTTTTTTGCCGAAGAAAACTGTTGATATACACCGATTCGTTATGAGATGGAACCTCTCAAACGGCTCTAGTTTGTTTCATCAACCTAAAGGTTTACAGAAATTGCTGTGATATAGGTACTTAAAATATGTTTGATTTGTATAATAAATCCATTTATTATTCACGAGTTTCTCTTAAGTGCCTTGCAGCTTCTTGAATCTATTACCTATTGTGGGTATCTACTTGGTTTTTCAGGTAGGGGAGGGTTTACCAATTCTTTATAACGGTCTTTACTTTACAATTGCCGGCTCCCTTTGCTTTATTCTCAGTAACAAAAGAGCGGGTTGGAATATTCTTTTCCATTTTAAATTATCTGGCGACAGTCAGTGGAGCTTTGAATATCTACAAGTTCCTTTGGATATGAGCGTGAAAAATGTTTGAACGGCGTCAGTGTGTGATTCCTTCGGTAGTTAACGTCACCCTCTCTCGCACAAAACAGAAGAAAGATAAACTTTTTTGAAAATGCATATAAAACTTATTTTGGCATGTCTCTTAGTGCACTGGATAATACGTGGGATCCCCTCTACGTACGCTCTTCGTGTACTGAAAATACCAGGTGAGTCATTTGCCCCTATTTAATTCTGAATTTATGCAACGTGCTAAGCAACATGTGATTTACGCCATTCTTGAATGTCTTTTAATTCATGATTTGTAGAACAGTTTATAGAGAAGGGGTAGATAACTAGGTGCATAAGTGTAATAAGGGGCAGAAATCAATCACTATGTATGTCGATTCCAAAAACATCACACCCAGATATGCCCACCTCGTTAGAGTAGATGGTAGCGTGTCTGCCTCACGTTCAGGAGGTTCCGAATTCGAATCTCGGTCAGGGTGAATTACCTGGATAAGGTTTTTCCGGGGTTTTCCCTTATCCTGAAAGACGAATGTTGGGTAACTAAGGTCTATGGACCCTGGGCTTCTTTGAGCACCATTTCACTCATTCCATTCGTCCGATATGACGTTGGACGGCGTAAATTAAAAAAAATACTCAGATAAGAAAGCTGCAGTAATAATTTTAGAGTTTGCAAATTTTTATTCATTAGCGTACATTCCCACACATCTTTAAACACACCCCTGAAAGAACAGCCTATCACATGCACCAGTTGACAACATTGGAATACAAATTGGCAGATCTATACAGTGGGACCAATTGGATTTAAATCTTCAGCCAAAACATGTTTTCATTGCACAGCCATGTCAAAGAAATGCGAAGAATTAGGCAGATAGTTTTCGCTTCTGTCACGAATTACGGCAGCTTTTAGCTCATACAGTAATTGTAATGGCGGATGCAGTTCTTTTTATTTGTGTTAAAACTACCAAAACGAGCTCAATACACTGTATGAAGCTGCAGAAAGCGTGTAAAAATCTGAGGTGGAACTTAGGTACCCGTTATTTAATTCGTATAGGAACCTTCCCTATGAACGTAGCTTTGGCTAAATGGTAGGTATTGTACAGAACACTTCACCACTCTGCCCGTTCAACTTGGATTCAAATCCTTCGTGATTAGCTCAAAAAAGTTTTACCTCTTGCTTTATCTCTTGGGGACTATAATTTGCTATTAGGGTAAGCTGGTACAATTTCGATATAGGTACTACTCCGATCAACATTAGGTTTAGCGCCAATTTTTACTTTCGTAGTATTGGTAGCACTTGTCTTAGAGTAGCGTTGGAGAGTGTCAGGACTGCAGTTCCGCCTGTGTTTTGCAATACTACACCAGTTTGTGATACGGAGATATAAATCTTTTCTTGTTTAGAAGTAGGCGGAGTTGCTTAGTTTTATGCGTTCTCATAAAAATTGCCTTGTTTTAAATGCGTGCAGATGTTATGTTAGTGAGGTTAGCGCCTTGCTTTACGTTCCCACATGTTCTGAAGCAACTATAAAGACTGCGTGACATGTGGCGCCATCTCTTGGCAATGCTCAGAAATATTTGGCCATAACTTGATCCTTACCAACAGTACATTTTCGATCAGAAAAAAAAGTACAATTTCGATATCGTAGTACAATTTCGATCACCGTGGTTATTTAGTTTTTTCGGTCTAACTGGTTAACATAGGCATATTATACAGCACTGCAAACTTGCCAAAATTTATTGATTATTTAGGTTAATGTTAATTGTACATTTTTATTATACTTAATTTCAAACAAACCTCCATTTTCCTTTTTAGATGCCCCGAAAAAGACTAGAAAAGAAACTTTACAATACATGGAGTCAGATTGCTTTAGATGAGGCCTTGAAGAATAATGAATGGGCATTTAAGCATTCGAGGTGCATCAGAATTATATGGCATTCCTTTCAGTACTTTGCATGGTAAAGTACAAATTAAGAAAATGCGGGCTGGTTTACCTCCAACCATAGAAAACAAAATTGCCAATCCAACGGTTCTCAATTCCGAAATGGAAGACGCTTTGGTCCAGAGAGCTTTATTTCTAGAGCAGCGAGGATTGGGTCTGTCGCCACTCCAGTTAAGCAGAGCTGCATTTCAATTGGCTCAGAAAAATAAATTGAAACATTTGAGACGTTGTGCCCAAGGAGAAATTTGCACCTTCAATGCTATTCGAGGCTGCTGTTCTATCAATTCCCCACAATGAAGCTACTACCAGCATTCAGGGTGCAGAGTTCATATCTTCAAAAGAAGTAAATGAAGAGCACGGCAAATCCATAACACCAACACGCAATAACGTTTCTCCGCACGATGTCAAGTCCATTTTGCCAACTCCAGAGGAAAAGCTGTCTTCTCGGAAAAGGAAAACACAGACATCAGTTCGACTCTCTTCGGATGAAAACATGGTAAAGGTCCGCATCAAGAGATGCCTTTTCCAACATGGAACGAAGAAAGAAACAAGAGCAACACGAACAATAAACAGGAATGCAAATCTACGAAAAATGATAAGGGAACTCTAAAAAAACTTCATGTCACCAGCAGAAAAAGGTGATAATTGTGGATTTTGTTTAATGAATTATTACAGTGCGCAATCAATGGAAAAAAGTGACTTGGATTCGCTGCCAAAAGTGTAATGTTTGGTACCGCGAAGTTTGCGTTGGTGCACGAGGGAAAAAGTACTTTTTATGTGGAAGATGCCTGTGATCAAAATTGTACCAACAAGTGATCACAATTGTACCTAGTGTGGTACGTTTTCGATCAACGTTAGAACATTTCTTTAAACGTCTCCTGTGTTTGAATTAATACTAGTAATGTTGTAATATTTGAGTTACATATTCATTAAACTTCAAAGAAGAAATACCATGGTTGATAATTCTTTTCTCAATATATTTTCAGCAAAAATACGATTTGTCCAAAATGATCGAAATAGTACCACCTTACTAATACAAATAGCACTTTTATAACATACCTAGGTGTTGACATGGCCAGCAAATCCCTATAGGTTCCTCATTATTGGATTGTAATTCTTGTGTCTTTGGCTCACATGTGAACCAGTAGCAACAATAAACAAATTAGTAACTAAAATACAAAGATTGGGAGAAAGAAAAGCACGAAACTATGTGACGTCGAACCTAGCCTTCGAATCACCACGTGCCAGCAAGCTAACCCACTCCGCCAGCTGCCACATACTCTCTGCTGCCCTTTGGGAAAACATTTATCACCTTGTTAGTATAATATGCATGAAAAACAGATTTAAGCTTTTCGCAACTTCTTGGTGCTCATTCAGGGCTGTAAGTATTAATGTTGTGTGCGTAGAGTACCGAATAGCAGAGCGGAATAACAGCTTTTATGCCAAAAGGGTCAATGTTTTTTCATTAGGATATAAACTGCGGGTTGCATAGATCAGAATAAATAGGGGCTGAAGACTCACCTGGTATAAGACAGTACGTTAATGGCAAACGGAAACATTTGGTATTTGACATACAAATGTTACGGCGTGAATTTAAACACTTTACTGATAGCTTCTTTTTTTGGGTCATCTTGCTGGTATAAACCAAGAACAGAAGTGCTTTAAAATACTCTACTAATTCGTCCCATTCTATGAGTGAGCAAGTGCCTGTTCCTTCTCGGTCTGAAAATCTTAAGACAAAACATTTCAAACTTCGGCACAGTCATCAGCAGTCATGGACGTTTAACCTACTGATGTACTTCGAGTCAAGTTGACCAACTATTTACACTGGCTGAATTACACGATTGATTTCTACCTGCCGAAAAACAGTTCGGTGCTTCTTGCTTCGAGATTTTAAAGTACGCTGGCAGCTGGAACTTCCGTTACATTTTACGGATAGCGGGATTAACATTTCTTACCCTTTTTCTCCCATACAAATACGAAAGTGGTCTAAAAGTTTCCGAACTTAACATGAAGATGGCAGCACTCGTAAATAAAATCTACTGAATTTCGTTGTTCATCTGTTGACAGTTACTCAACGTTTCAGCCACTTTGGACACTCAGTTGTTATTTTAAGTTGAGTTGATGTGAGTGTTTTTATGAAAATAGACAAAATGAGTGTCAAGCTGTCAAACATTTTTTGAAAGGCAATACGCCTAGACAAATCAAAGATGAGTCGGATTCTGTGTATGGCGACTCTGCACCAGCATTTACCAAAGTGAAATTTTGGGCCGCTAAATTTAAACGTGGCCGTAAGAGCTTGGGCGACGAACGTTTGGGACGTCAAAACTGCAACTACCGACGGAAACATCGCCAAAGTTCACCAAATAGTGCTAGACGACTGCCGAATCAAAGTGAGAGAGATAGCAGAGACTATGAACATGTCAAAAGAACATGTTTGTCAAACATTAAATCAACATTTAGAAAAAAACGTGTTCGAATGAACATTTCCAACGCTCTGTTGGTGCAGTTTAGGCGCAATAAATCTGAGTTTTGGTGCCGATTAATTACTGTAGAGAAACTTGAATACACCATTATACGCCCGAAACAAAAATAGTCCAAACAGATGACTGCAAAGGGGGAACCAGCTCAAAATGAAAAACTGTTTTTTCGGCTGGGAAAGTGATGGCGACTATTTTTTGGGAGTCACGGAGTATTTTAATCGATTATCTTCAAAAAGGAAGAACCATTACAGGAACATACTACGCATCAGTATGACAAGCTGAAGGCAGAACCTGCGGAAAAACGGCCACATTTGCAGCAAAAGAAAATCCTGTTTCACTGAGACAACGCACCGTTTCACACCTCAGCGGTTGCAATGGCGAAAATCCACGAAATACGGTTTGAAGTGCCTGACCATCCACCGTACTCACCAGGTCTAGCCCCAAAGAGACTTCTTTTTGTTCACTCATCTGAAAATTGCGCTCATTTCGTCAAATGAAGAGGCAATCACCTACGTGAACAATGATTTTGCAGAGAAAAACGCCGAATACCATTTGGACGGGTTACAGAGATGGGAGCATCACTGGGAGAAGTATGTAGAGTTACAAGACTGCTGAAAAAAATTCTGAAAAAAATGTCTTGTATCTTTATTAGGTCGAAAACTTTTCAGATCACCCTCGTAAAGCAGTGTTCTGTATTAAAATAGCTGGTGCTTTTAATCCTATAAATTCCAGTAGGCCATTTAGTTTATTTAAAATAATCATTCCAGATTTTGAAAGTTATGCTAGAGACGGTGTGGAACATAAAAGTCGCGTTTTTGCCTATATTAAAGTGATTCCTGTTCTGCTAGGACAGAAGCATCATACACTAAATGTCCCTGCTTCCTTTGCGATTGTGAACATAGGCCCAGATTGGATCACTGAAAATTAAATGGCCGCAAAGGGGCAACTGAGTTCCTGGAGGCAAAAAATGTGAAGTATAAGCCATTGGTTTCTAACTCTAAAATCCTTCCAAAACTCCCTATAAAAATTAGGTTTGATGAAGCAATCTGCAATTGTTCTGAATAAGGACATTGTTTCAAATTTGTCACAAAGCTCCCACAGAAAACTGAAGCTAAGACAGCAGCCGCTATTTTCGATGGGCCCCAGATGCGTCAATTTATACAGCATGAGAGCTTTCCTCAGTCGATGTTGTATTTACAGAAGTTGGCATGGGTGGATACAATCAGTGACAAAACTTTCTTTGTGACAAGAAGTCTGAGACATATGTGGAAGGCATTTTAGTAATCCAGGTCATAGAATGATAACGTGCATATTCTCAAGTCATATGAATTAACTTCCATGTAATCTTCGTGCAACGACTGAAAAACACAGTGAGCGGTTTCATAAAAGACATTAAAACAAAGGAAACTCATTATCAGGGCCACTGGCATGTGTCAATGTTGGCTGACTACTCTTGGTGTTTGAAGAGACACTACTCAATTCTAAACTTCCATATAAAGGCTTGGGGGGGGGGGGGAGAAGATTCCTCCTCCCCAAGGATGAAAATTTGAATACATTCCTATTTATTGGCTCATAGTATTCAATTTTCAATATATTCATTAATATTCAAGTCATTCTGCAGAAACTGTTTTGTCGTAATTTTTAACACGTTTGTCACACTTCACTAGAAATATAAATATGTACAGTCCGGTGCACGGAAACTTTCAGATATATGGAACAGCTGTTTAGGTTGGTAGGTGTATTGCACCACGCCCCCAATACAAACCCGTCAGCGATTGGAAGGCGCGCACCTGCCCTTTGTTTCGCAATGGCGGAGGTGAACCAGAAGCACATACATTGAAACACGTACTTCAGAATATGTGTTATCAGACTTTGATTATTTTATCAGCGGTTATTTAGGACAGGAGCAGATTGCACATTCTTTTCGAATAATGAACCTTTTCAGGTTTGTGCAATTTTCTTGGGAAGGGAATGAGGGATGGGACAGATTTATCTGTTTTAATATGGGTATCAACTTGAACTCCACATTGCCAATATTTATTTCGAATCATCTCATTTTATTACAAAATAAAATAAAGCTGTAACTGAAGCTCTATCTACACAATATACCGAACATACTAAAGCATCTCTTCATAACGTAGACAAACATAAGGGGAAAACACAAAGACGATAATATTCTAGTAAATCCACGAGCACCCATACCTTATAGCTCACCCCTTGTCCTTCTCCCCGGTTCACGCGTTTGACATCAAAACAATGACCGAAGGACACAGCAAGGAGGTGGTCAAATTTACAGTACAAAGGTACCGTTGAAGGGAGTCCTCCTCCGCAAAGGAGGGTTCTTCGTCTATTGTCATACCGGGATTGCGTCCCTTTCTGACAAAGATTGGTTTTCATCTAAGGGGTGGTGGGTAAATGGTGGTGATAGTGTTTAGAGAAATATTTTGTAAGGTCTAAGAAAATTGTTGTAGGAATAAGGCGTAGTTTTATGAGTTTATGGGTTTATGGCCTAGCGTTAGTCTGGGTCTTTTGTAAGTTTCTCCGGGGTCGAGGTCATATAGAGATGGTGTTGACAATCGCTCCTAACCCCTCCCCATGCACTACGCACCACGGTTACGGGCCTTGCTCATCGGCCATTCTTTGTTATTGGATTTCGATACAAACGAATAAGATATTGGCACAGCCAGGACTGGTGTAAAACACGAATGGTGAAATGGTTAAGCCAACATTATATAAACACAAAGAATACCAACAGCATAGGAAGGTTTCCGTGCATCGGACGTATACGTTATCTATTATATTTGATGTAAATTGCATAAAAACCCAGCCTAATATACCAAAACTGAAAAAAAATTAATTTAGGCATTCATATTAGGTATGCATACTCAGATGAAAAATTAAAAAAATGGAATAAAAAATTTTGTAGCTCTGTGAGAAACAGTGTTGTTAACTTTCAAAACGAGATGCGAGATATATTGTTTAAATTTGCAACAGCAATAATTTTTCAACATAATCAGAACAATTGTTTGCTTACTAAAGCTATATCATGCACCGCTACTTTAAGGCAATAGACACAAATGCACAGGTGTAATTAAGACGTACTAAAGCTATACGTGCAGGTTAACTTGGAATTTTGAAAATTATGTCCAATACTCTCTTGTTTCTATCAGTAAAACGTTAAGGGCATAATTCTGCTCAGTGTTCTGCAAAATGTTGAGGGCAGAGTTCAGTTTTGCTCTAATAATGTTACAGCTTTTGTTACGCAATTGCACCTGTATTGTTAGTGAACAGAAAAGAGGAGCAATGCAATGCTCGCAAAGTTATAAAGGATACAATAGTGTTAGACTGTTAATAAGGCTATTTGCACCAAACAAATGAACAAACGGCCGACTATGTTTGTTTCCCCTGTCCTATTGACAAGTACTGCTATAAAGCGCGTATTTTCTTTATTAAAACGTTACCTGAAGCACCAGGCATAATCGTCCGCCATTTTGTTACAAACACGCTATTTCCACAGCCATCCGACCTTCCATACAATCCTTTATAGCTACCCTTAGAACATGGTGCTCCATTTACCCTTATTTAATTAGTTATCTACTTTTATATTCACTGCATCAGACATTGTATGTATTAGTGATTTCAACAAACACAGATTATACCTATACAAAGAACCTGTTTCCCCAACAAGAAACCTAGATGACACCTATGAAGGCTAAAGATACCAATTTACTATTAAATTCACTGCGTGCATTACTCCAATAACATCCGCAAAGATGTTAGCATAAATATGCAACCAGCTTTTTGCCGAAAAATAAAACCATTTAGAAAGAATCTATTAACCGCCCTCTTGAAGTTTTTTACATGTCGACTTACCGAGTTTTTAACACTATTTTTGATAAATGTAAAGCAGCAGTCAATTCAAAGAATCACATTCGAAAACGGCACAACAAAACATTTTCTGCTTCCTTTCATATAATAGATTTCTGAGCTTCTTTTTTGCATTTACAACACACTCATTCACTGTAGATAAAAAAACTACCTGGGCTAAATACAAAATAGTGTTAAGTACAAATTTCCAATGCCATTCGGTAATTAACATTTTAATTTTATGGATTAATTAACCTTAATGTAACAGGCTGTTTACATATGCACAATTTTCAGCACATAATATTATATCACCAAATCGAATAAGTGAGAAAAAATAAAGGCAACAAAACAATAGCATTTCTTCAAACAAAGAACAACATTCGAGCAGATTTCTCCAACTTCACAAAGAATTTAGTAAAATTAAAGCAAACGAGCTACAGTAAGATATTTTAATGTAGAGTTATTTTCAATCAACTAAAAGCGTTGTTAATGTTAAAACATTTACTATTATTTAAATACTTGACTTTATAGGCTTAGCAGAAATCAGTAATAGTGTAACATTTATTTCCAATTCTCTATAACCATATATAAAATCTGTGCCCAATTTATTGTGAATATGAAAATTTATAACAATTTTCATCTGCTTTCGAAGCAAAGATTTTTTGTAAAAACTTCAATAACATAATCAATTGGGAGTTTTCCAAGATGCGTTTCCACCTTTGAAGGATAAAGCAAGTAGCTCGAGTATCAGACGACTGCAAACTCATTGAACGGACAGCTCCAAATGCATGGGATTGCGCCCTGTTTTACTCCCCCTGGCTGTTAAATCTAGGGAGACGCGCAGAAGTCCGGACGTGTACACCTGGATATTACCAAGGGGAGCAAGTACCATGCGTGACAGGCGCACATATCCACAGGTTGCCAATAACATGGATACTGGATGTTTTTAGGCTGGTGTCAGTAATATACATGTGCCAGAGCGTATAGCGTATCATAAAGCACTGATTGTTATGTAGTACCTACTTTTTGAGTGTGGTGCGATTTGAATTTGTGAAAACATTCTATCCCATTCCTTTATATTTTCTACACATTCCTTAATAAATGACAAGGTCATCTAGAGTGAGTAGACTCAAGTCACGAATGGCGACGCTCTTCATTTAGAATTGAAAATACATCAATGCGTTATGAAATAGTACCCATATGTATTAAATAAACGGAAAAATGGGCTGAGAACACTACCAAATGACACTGGACTTATACTCTAAAATGAGAGATTTTTCGGGCGGTACAGGCGTTTTTTTTAATGTTATCAAACGGGAAAGAGTGAAATTAAAAAACCTGCAACAACGGTAGGGTATTGTAAGTACAGGGTAGGCTAAAAGTGGCGATCGGGTAATGTTTAATATATTGAAATAGCTCACTTTCCGAAAACGGAAAACTAATTAAAATCTATTCACAGGTTTAGAGGAATATTTTCCCCCTCCAATGCTTTTTGCTGCATTAGTTTGACAATTTTCCGATAGAGCAAGGGTATTGTTATTTTATAGCAGCAAGCCAGATTTTTTTGCGGTTTTTTTTGTTGATAATGTAAATGTAAAACGTATCTGGGTTGTAAACAATGGCTGATACAAGCAAATGTACGATTGAAGAGGTCTCATCGTTAGTGTATGGGTTCATGAAAGAACATACGGGCGAAACGTGCGAAGAAATCAGAGAAAATTTCTTTTTTCGTTTCGCTAAAGCAGCTCCCAGTGAAGCCAATCTCTGAAAACTGAAAAAGACTTTCTCAACAGCTCTGTAGCGCATGACCTAAAACTACTGTGGTGATGTTAGTAATCTTCCGTCTAAATCATTGGAGCGTTCACCGAAGAAATCAAAAGGAAACGATGGTCGAAAATGCAGATCCCAAGAACGTCGTTGGGCCGTTGGATAAAAAATGAGGGATATCGTGCATATCGGCCCACCACAATAATTGAATTAAGTGACATGGATATGGAAACACGATGTGATATTGTTTTTTATACCTGAGCGGTTCGTCGTAACATCTTAACTAACGAATGCGCCGTGTATTTCAGCTCTCGTGTAATGTTGTATGGGCCAAACATAATCTTCACTTTCCCAGGGAATTCAAAATCACCCTGTCAAGGTGTGGGCCGGTGTTACTGGTGAAATTACTATCGTACCATATATCTTTGAAACCTCTGTGACTGGCGAAGTGTTAATTACCAGCTTTCCTATACGGATTCGACGAGGTGGACCTAGCAATTTTTGATTTTTTTAAATTTATGTCCTCCAACGTTAAGTCATATCGGACGATGAATGGAATGGGTGAAACGATGCTCAAATGAGTCCGGGGTCCATGGAGCTTAGAGTTACCCGACATTCGTCTTTTAGGATAAGGGAAAACCCAGGAAAAACCTTATCCAGGTAACTCACCCTGACCGAGATTCGAACTCGGGAACTTTGAGCGTGAGGCAGACATGCTACCATCACGCTACCGAGGCGGGCGACCTCGCATTTGGCCTCCAAGAAGCCCCGACTTGACAACGTGCGACTAATGCCTCTGGACCTACTTAGAAGAAAATCTTGGAAATATTCTATAGCTTCTGTTGAAGAACTGAAGAGACAGATTGTCCGCAACTTCAGAGCGATTACTCCCGAAATGCTCAGGCGCGTAAGCAGACGGACATGGCGGCTCATTCAATTGTGCACTGAAAATGATGAACACACCGAAATATTAGATGTTTAAAAATGACGCCGACTGAACAATTCATGTTTACGTATCTTTTCATATTCCCATTCCTTATTAGTGCAGAAGTCAATAAATAACGTTTTAACGTCAGTTGCGACATTTTAATATTGCTACACAAACTTGGAAAATATTCGATCACAACTTTTGGCCCAGCCTTGAATTGTTTAATTTGACGAAAATAAAAAATATAGGCGATATTTAAATTTTCATTACAGATTCTGAAAACCAATTAAAATTTATATTTCTTATATTGCATATGCAGATAATCTACAAGAGACCAGGGGTAGGTAACATCTGTGTTACTTTACATTAATTAATGCCCATGTAGGTTTCTTAGTTACAATACTTGCGTAAAACATCAAATAAACCTGCCATTAAGAAAATTTAGCCACATAATTAGAGTAACATTTCAAACTTGCATGCAAATTTTCATGCTGTTACACCAAAATGTTCATTAATTATTAATTATTTTTTTGTGAAAATATTGTGAAAATTAAAAATGTCCTACGCGTCAAAAAATTTGCGCTTTTAAGTTGAATTTTTACTTTCGGCTAGTACAGAGCAATTATATAACACCCACATTCTTATTTTTTTGGAATATTCTTGTAGCATTTGCTCTAAAGCATTTTCCATGTGTTAGCTCTCAAAATTTTAAAAATATTAAATTTTTTTAATCCTTAACACCATATAATTTTCAAAACATTAGCATTAACAAAAAAGGAGGAATATGACGTTTCTTATTTACATATTATGGAGCTATCCTATAAGTTTCACCAAATTAAATGAAAACCTTTGACGCGTGAGGCATTTTGTACACTGAAAAGTGTTAGAAAAAAAGTTTCTTACAAAATTAACTTTATTATTACTTTTAACGATTGTTAAAGGTCTCTTTAAATTTTCACGTGATGGCCTAAAATGATGCAAATGGTAAAAATAGCATGCCATCTATTACTACAAACCCTAAGCTACCAAAAGTGCCAAAAAAGAAAATTCCATCATTTGCAACATTTTCGGCGAATTTTCAGTGTAGCCTTACCTTAATGATTCTGATCTTAATTAAATGTTTAAATAACAATACACAGATATTTTAAATTAGCAAGGCAAGAAGAAATTTGTGCAATTGTATTTAAATGTAGTCCCTTAAACACATTCTCTGAAATACATATCAAAAGTATAGACTCAAATTGCTGTTCTGCAAATATACCTAAATGTAGTTTCTAAATGCTTTCTCTCTGGACAGCAATTCTGGGAGGAGGATTACACATATTAATAACAAAGCTAAAAATACTAGTACATGAGCTACAATAGGTTTAGTTTGCTGTCTATGCACTTCATAAAATGCGTATCTATATATTCCTGTATCAAATGAGAATGATAGTTGTACACTAAGAAAATTAATATTTGTGTTTTTTTTAGATACCTATATAAAACTAGTAACTACCTATTATAAAACTGCTGCTCCAAAAGTTTAGATTAAAAATAAAGAATGCTAACACAAAGGTGAGAGAGAATATCTTAAAGGGAAATAAATAATTATAATAACTACAAATTTATCATGGTGCTGTTGCGTCACAATTCCTTACTAAATGCATAGGACGTATCTGCGGTAAGAAACATTTCTGGAACCGATACTGTTACCCTAAAATGACGCAATGCAGCCAAAGGTAAAAATACTATTGAAAATGCAATAGATTTCCAAAGAAGTGGTTTTATGTTTTTTTTTAATACAAGGTTTATCAAGTAACTCCTTCTGGTTTTGGAGGGGATTCTATGTGTCTCAGATGCTTAGACGCTTGCCGACTGATCCCAAAGACGCGGGTTTAAATCCAGCCCAGAACGATAGTTTTTAAAGTGTGCTTAAAAGCGACAGCCCCCTGCCACTAGATTTCCTGACGTGTAAAGCAATTCCTAACGAAATAAATTCCCACAAACTGGCGGCAATGATATGATTCCTGGCAAATGATACGGCAGTTAACATAGGATACAAACATTATTTTTACAATATGCTCTTTTTGACCTACCGTAGGATGGTTGGTTATATTAGCATTTGCCTACGACTGGCAAATTACACATGACGTATGTCTACACACAATTTAATAAAGGTAACTGGGGGGAAATTGGAAGTTGAGGAAAGACGGAAGTTTCTTAATATTTTGTTCATCTGAGACTAGATAGCAGCGCTACCGCAGCCCAGCATAGGTGCATCCAGTTGGAAGTGTGCTGTCGTGTTTTTCCGTGTTACATCTTGCTTCATCCAGTGATAAACAGGAAACTACTATTTGTGAACTTGGTAAGTACAAGCAATGTAATATTTCGTTGCCCATACATAAGGTCTAGCATTTGATGTACTGCACGGAGCTTCACCTAACCATGGTAATTTGCCATGCGTGTCTTTATGAGCACATGGAGCTCGGACCAATATGGCTGGTTGCGTACACCAAAAATAAGCTCACTTGCATCTTCCTCCAGGCATTGGGGGACCTTGTCATACTTCAAACCATTGAAAACATTTTGGCAGCAAGCTTTTGAGTACTTGGATTCATTCAAACCCTGGCCGAAAAGTTACAAGACTACAGTTTGGTTCTCTCCTTTCTTCATTGTATCATGTCCAACATATGTTAAATTTACATTTTATAAAGTGTGTTACATGTTGCAATACAAATGCTCAATTTAGTTTAATTTTTAATTCCAAACTATGTGTTGTTGCACCTTCCTCCATGTTGTTCCATCTTCCCCTAATGATGGGGTAAGATGTAAGTTTTGTTGCAATTAGTTTAATTGTACCTTTTTATCTTCTCACATTTAAGGACACCGATAACTGTTTCTCCCAGTAACAATTAAATATACAGGCAATATCTTGAGATACTTTTTATATTTTTCTCCATTTCCATTTAAAAAGGACTTAACCGTTAAGTATGTCATCTTGCCCCGACATACCATGCATTTGTAAACTGTTAATACGGCTTTAAGTTGTTTTTTTTTTGTTGTAATTTACGTCCAACGTTAAGTCATATCGGACGATGAATGGAGTGGGTGAAATGATGCTCAAATAAGCCCGGGGTCCATAGAGCTTAGAGTTACCCGACATTCGTATTTCAGGATAAGGGAAAACCCCGGAAAAATCTTATCCAGGTAACTCACCCTGAGCGAGATTCCAACTCGGGACCTTGAAAGTGAGGCAGACATGCTACCACCACGCTACCGAGGCGGGCAGCTTTAGGGTTGAGTTTCCGTTTCAATCAACACGGTTTAACTCAATATGGTTAAAATACTTGTTTAGATTTACTTTTGTATTACACATAAAATATCTATAGGTAGGATATTCATATACACCTACTAAAGAAGTTAAAAGATTTAATGGTAATCTCTAAAACAAATTGGGCACGATTTCACGTTAGAAATAAAATAAACAGAAGACAAAAACCGTGCAATAATCTATTACTTCCTTGCCCTTATTTTGCAGATGGAGCTAACCTTGCAACTTCCGACTACAAGAGGGTCTGCGATTATTGGGTTTGACTTTTGAATGTTACTTGAGTGTTATATAAATGTTTTTCCACCGAGAACTCATTCGTTTCTAACAACAAAGGTAATTAAAGCTATTCTACTCGGTGTTCAAATTAGGTGCCTGAAGTTTATAAACTATTTCTTTTTATTTTCGTTGTCAGCAGGAAAATAATAAAATTTATAGCACCCATGCCTACCACTTCGGCATCTTGGGACCCCACAGTCAACCATTACATACATTAAGGTGTTAAATTATATTCACCGGAAAGATCTCCTGCCAAGTAAGAACCATGGAGATCAAGATTCAAAATGGCGGCTTGGCCAGATAGGCTCCGCCCTGGAGGTTGAGCAGAGTGAAGTGTATTCATTTGTGCGCTTGCTCCCACAACAGCGTACAGCATAGTACAAGAATAATGAAATATGTCTCTAAAACCACCGCCACAACCAATAATTATTATTATTATTATTAATAATAATAATAATAATAATAATAATAATAATAATAATAATAATAATAATAATAATAATAATAATAATAATAAAAATCGTCATCAGTGTTCTCACTTCGAGGTTACCGTTTGAAAATTAAACTTTCCCGAGTTAAAATGTTCGCATTAATTAACTTATAAAAGTTCACCCAAATCTTCTATATCAATATGTAAAATCTGTTCGCAGTTTGAATAAAGTATTACTCCGCATTCCGCAAAGAGCTTCGCCTCCGAGTACGTCATTGGTTATACGTAACATCTGCGCATGCGCACCTAAACAGAAATGCCGTCACCGGAATCCTCCCTCTTAGTTGTTACTCAACCAGTGCATTTTTTAACTTTTTAGAGTCATTGTTCTTATTGTAATTACTTTACGTTAATTGTATATTATAACATGAATGACTTATTGAAAGCAGGTAAAGCAAGAAGCTTACTAAACCAGGAAAGTATTCTGTGCAAGAGCACGGGAGTATTAAAACCCACCGGCCATTGCGGTTAATTTCCGCCACGTACTTCGTTGACATTTACTTTATTCTTACAGCGAACGGATTATAGACAATACGTTTAAAAATAGTTGTATAGGTATACTGAGGTAATATTTCACGTTTTACTTCGTTTAGTAGATCATATGTAGATCTCTGTTGTATCGTGGAACTGAGCAGGTTCTAAATTTTCCTAAGACTTTTCCTGTATTTTATTAAGCAGTTTTTTGATGGTGTGGAACAGATGTCTAACTTTTCGCGAGCACATCAGGGATATCTCGGCACGGTACAGCAGACTGTTACCTCCCTGTATCCAATGCTGCATTCTGGTTCGACGCCTGTTCACTTAAACCTACACATGTTCTAAGTGCTCGTGATCCCGTTGTGCTGTATGACAGAGTTCTGCGCCAAATTACCACACCACAGAAGCGCCCTGGTTAGGTCTCTAGGAGATTATGACCCAACTAAGAGCCGATTTAGACCTTTTTGGGTACTTGCATGGCGTGCGGGCATCCGGAGGAATATCGGAGCTAATCTTTACAGCAGAAAAGACTGAGCTCCGTTTTATAATTCTAGAAAATGTAACCCTTCAAATAATGACATTTCTAGGAAACATCCATGCCCACCAGTATAGCAGCCACGTCCATTCCATCCCACGCGACATCAAAGCTTTCCCTTCTGACCACGCCTCCACACATGTAAGCAATTATAAGGGTTTTCCACCCTTAAAACATATGGGTGGTCATTCTTAATACGTTCACAAAGTTAGAGCGCTGTTGCAATATTTTTCATGTGTCCTCAAAAATTAGCTTTGTCTGTGCAAACGTGCTTCCTATGTGTGTTAAGCTTATGTTTATAGAAGTTGCATAGTGTTTTACTTAGTGTAGTTTTATAAATATATTAGTGTTTAATAGTTATTGGCGTCTAGCACTTGCGTAACTTAATTAAGATGTGGAGACCGTGGGAATCGAACGTAACATGGATATGCTAACATGGATTTCCATTCAAACTTGTAATATATATCTAACATTATTTCTAACCTTTCTCGACTTCTAAAGCGTTTATGACATTTAATTATTATGCGGAATGTACGTGATTATTTAAATTGTGTTTAGCAGAAGACCCACCCACCCCAAAAATTACACTGCTTAACTTTCTTCAAACTTGTAAAATTAGCAGACATCCTTGTAAAAAGCTTCCAGTATTTAAAAAGAGTAATAGAGTTTCCTTACTAGTTTTTCTTTAATTCCTTGGTTAATTTTTTTTTTCACTTTTGAAATATTTATTACTTTGTTAAATCAACTGAAATTCACCACCTGTTTTTGCCATAGAATAAAGGAAAATGTTTTAGGATAAATCGGCTCACGATTGCAATAAACTAAGCTCTAACGTGGAATCTTTGCTTATAAATTATTGACTACCAGAATATCCAAAATGCTTCTTTAATTTGCAAGTAAATATACCTCGCATTCATGCACACTGATGCAATTTAACGCCTTTAAAATTGTAATGACGCTTTACTAAACTTTCCTTAGATATTATGCTAATAATACGCATTTAGTTCTTGTAGGTAATATAAGTACTAATACCATAAAAGCATAGGTAATATATCTCTTTTCACTTATGTTATAAAGGGTTGTAACATGTATTATTACAGGAAACATTAATCATTTAAAATTTATTTGAAAAGATCAATGACGATTTCTTACAGTGAATTCTGCTTTATTTATATATTTATATTTTGCCTCTAAACGTTATTTTATACAACGGCAACCCTGGGTATTCTCAGCTGTAAACATGTGCCTAACATTCTTCACCTCTGACCCCGGTTGGTGTATCCTAAGATGTTTATGACATTGTGGTTAGGGGGAAGAACAGTTTTTCCCTACAAAGAGAGGCAGTTGGGATGCTTTAAGCGCGGTCACTATATGCATCAGGTTACATCCTGTTATCCACTCAGAGGAGTGTAATAGCTACTACATAAATCTCTTCCCATAAAAGATTCATTAACCGTTTTAAAACTTCCGCTCTGAGGTTAAACTCGTTTAAGGATAGGGCATAACCAACATTTTCGGCCTGTGTATAGCCCGTAAATACCTCCGTCCGTGCAGCATCACTAGACCGAAACAAGTCACTTACAAACCCGAGATGAACTCTCATTTAATTACTCAGCGTCACTTTTCCTAACTTCCCATTAAGTTATAGTGTGTATTTTGGGAGTGTGTCCTGCGCGTCAAAATGGGCTGCTGTACACGGCCATAGTTCAAAAATTAATTACAAATCCCCGAACGTGCCCGGGTCTAATCAGCTGCTAGAGGAAAATCAAGTAAGTACATTTTACACAAGCTTCTGGATTCTGCTGAACTGTTTTTCGACCTTAGGGAGATTGATATCATGCAACAGAGCGCAAATCACAACTTTTGGAGACAAGGTGGAAGCAGAGGGCAGGCCAGCTCGAGGCGGATATCCGAGGAGGCAGACTTCCTAGTTAACGCAGCACCTTTTCGAACGGCCACTGCGCCCATCAGCCACAAACCGGGGCATGGCAAGGGCCGGCACAACTCCACCGATAGAAAGGCGGTTACTGCCCGTCTCTGGACACCGCATTTCCATCAGGATAGTTATTCAACTGGCATCATGAGACTTGACTGCACCATGAACCGGACCTCCCGCGCCACTCCGTCAACCAAACCGCTACGGTGCAGTAACAATATTGCTAAAGTGCTACTTCACTTAATATCCCTGACCGGTCACGTCTTCATTGGTAATCGGCTGTTGCACTGGACTCAAATAAGCCTTGCACTTTTCATTAGGACTTACTTGACCCGGTGACCTGCCAGAAAGAGAGGCTTTCTTCTTGGACGCAATTTCCATGACATGACCATTTTGGAGTTAGTACCTATTACTCTCACTCACAAATGTAACGAGTATTCTAATTCTCCTTCATGTAGCGCTTCATGATGCTTATATATTTTCCTCTTTATAGCACAATATCTCTGTACATTATCACATTGCCCCCCCTCGGTAGCGTGGTGGTAGCATGTCTGCCTCACGTTCAAGAGGTCCCGAGTTAGAATCTCGGTCAGGGTGAGTTACTTGGGTAAGGTTTTTTCCGGGGGTTTCCCTTAACCGGAAAGTCGAATGTCGGGTAACTAAGCTCTATGGACCCTGGGTTCACTTGAGCATCATTTCATCCATTCCATTCATCGTCTGATGACAACGTTGGAGGTCGTAAATTAAAAAAAATCACATGTATTCCCTCTCTTTAAATGCGTAAAGCCCACATCTAGTAACAGCTTACAAAAAAGTGGACCCTCAAAGTTAGACAACTTGTGTCACTAATCCGCAGATGAGGTACTGAGAGAACCCGCCCCGGGAGGAACGTATCAGGGCTTGATTACCTGGCTGGGGGGCAGTCGCTTAGATGGGTTAGAGGCTTAGATGGTCATTCTGTAGTGGAACCGAGAAGTTACAAATAGCAAGACTCTGCGTCATCTGCGCGCCGTAGACTGACACGCAAATTCCCGGAGTTGTCCTATACCTGGAAAGAGGGAAAGGAAACGATAGCAATGATAGAAGAGAGCACTGTAGCCTTGCCAGCCGCGGGAAAACAACGAACCAAACCATGCACAGAGTGGCAGGCCACCATGGATCGAACCCAAAACCTACCGAATGAATGTAAGAGTCAAGTGCTACTGTAGAGCCACCTCGCTCAGTGAATTCACGACTAAAACGTTTTATAAATATACACAAAGAATATCGTTTCCTTATATACTTTAAAGAGAAAGGAAAACTATTTTTTTATAATTTTACCCTGAAGTGATGCATTTTATTTGTAGGTATAGAAGAATGTTATTTTTAATGCATAGTATGGGATAATCGTTACCCTTCATCAGTTTCTCATACTTGGATTCTGTAGTGGTTATTAAATGATCACCCGAAAAAGTATTCCTTACCACTTTAAACATTCAAACAGTCATATTACCTAAAGGTCAAAAAATTCTTACTCTTAATGTGCAAAAAGAAAAGGAAAAAAATCACAGTTCACGTGCTCTTGCATTGTTTTCATCCTGAGGCTTATAATACTTGAAATTTCCACGGACCCTTTAACATTTTGACGTGTGGCGCCCACAAAACTATCTTGGCTGGGAGGGCAATTAGTTTCGGCACAAAATTCTTAAGCATCTAAAATTTCGGCGAAATATGCTTTTGATCTTGAAAAATTAATGAAATGGTTAATATTGTGGTTTTAATGAGAAACGTTACAAAAAACCATTGTATCCACTGGCCATATACACAATTTCTTTTTCTCCGTAAGAAAAACAATTTTCGCAGCATACTCAAGTATAATTATACAAACAGAATCTCTACCACACGCGCAGAAAACAATTTTGCAAGCACCACACATAAAAAGTTGACATGTCTCAGAAATTCTTAAAAACATAAAAATTCAACAAAATGAAGGTATGGGAAAACACTAACGCGCAAACTGCAACTTCCTCCCTTCCTTCCGCATATAGAATATATTAGGTGACTTACCTCACAAAGAGCCAACTGCTCAAAAGCTCGAGGACTGAAACGGCCTGGTCGACCTCGCGTCCTTAGTAGGTATACTGAAAGCATAAAGTTACATTATCAGTTATTAATTCAGTACATGGATATATTAACTTAGTCAATGAATTATTCTCAAAATATATTAATATACTATTAGTATCCCAGACAACACCATCTGCGCAGCATATTCAAGTATTATTACATAAACCTAATTCTCTACCATACGCACAGAAAACAATTTCGCAAGCATCACACATAAAAGAGTTGACATGTCTCTGAAATTCTTAAAAACATAAAAATTTAACAAAATGAAAGTATGGGAAAACACTAACGCGCAAACTGCTACTTCCTCCTTTCCGCACATTAAAATACATCATTTAGGTGACTTACCTCTCAAAGAGAGCCAACTGCTCAAAAGATCGTGGATCCAAACAGCCTGGTTGACCACGCGTCCTTAGTATTCAGTACATTGTCATAGCAACTTAGTCAATGAACTATTTTCAAAAGATATTAATATAGTATTAGTATCCCAGATATCATTGAGTTGGTATAAATTTAAAAAAAACCTTGAATTTAATTCAGATTTAAATTTATTTTTATTCCCGGGTGCTTTCTAACAGCGTGTAAGGTTTTTGTACATTAAAGTAGTGGGACACGTAATTTTATATGACCACAAAGGATTGAATGTGCTAAGCATGTCAAAAATGTTTCTAATACAATCTTCGTTAAGATACGAGAAGTTACTTTTGATCCCATTTATAACATTTCTTTGAGAAACAAAAAACTACCCCCCTTAGCCTTGAAATATAGGTATAAAAAAAAGATAAATATCAGAGTCCATTTTAAGGTACTGAAGAGTAGCAGAAACTGCAATAAACAAACATGAAGTGTTGAATGCCAAGATCCAGAACCTATCATTGCGGTACCAGCCTTTTTACCAATAAGAGCCCACCTCGGTAGTAGTAGCGTGTCTGCCTCACGTTCAAGAGGTCCCGAGTTCGAATCTCGGTCAGGGTGAGTTGGCGTATCTGACCAATAAGGATACCTATACTAGTTCTGTCAACATTAGGAATCACCATATCCCTCAACTAGGTACATTTTAAGTGTTAAATTGGTTAAAGTTAATATTTTAGAAATGGAGTTGGTCGATTTTTAGCGAGATTAATGACAAATATATAACAAATACCTATTTGGAAATGCTCTTGAAGATGAGCCAGTTCAAGACGTTAACACTTTAGTCCTCATATATAGCTAGTGGTAACATTTTGTGTAATTTACGTCCTCCAACGTTGTCTTATCGGACGATGAATGGAATGGGTGAAATGATGCTCAGATTAGCCCAGGGTCCATAGAGCTTAGAGTTACCCGACATTCGTTTTTCAGGATAAGGGAAAATCATGGGGGAAACCTTATCCAGGTAACTCAAAGTAACCAAGGTTCGAACTCGTGACCTCTTTAACGTGAGGCAGACACGCTACCATCTACGCTACCAAGGCGGGGGAAAAAAAGATGGAACACGCTCTGCCTCAGATTAGGAGGCTCAGTTCTACAGAAACGGATTATCGACGAAGACGAGCACTCTTCTCTTCATTCTGTATATTGTTACAATCAGCTGTAACAGCAATTAGCAATCCGTGTGTGTGACCGTGTTTCCTAAACTGTAATCAGAAACTTGTGATCCATGGATGAAATATATTCAATTTATTACTCTGAAGACCCGAGTACACAGTTTTAAACAACTCGGCAGTCAGCAGGAATGGGGGCATTACTGCATCAGAAAAACGAGGATAGGATGTGACTACTTCAGAAGTAATGTGACTGATAACGCGAAAATAAACGACCGACATAAGTTTATGGTAGTGATGGTACAGAACAGAGTATAAAGAGAAGCAATCAAATCCTTATCGACCATATGATAATGGCGCAAGCTACACACAGGGGTAACCAAGCAACAAAGTTTGTCCAAACAGTTTTCAGATAGATGACATCAACTTCAAAAATAATTTTACTTAATATAGGAGGGCATTTGCTCTTGTCGATTCAGGATAACGTTTTCGTTCATAAACGTGTTATCGCGCAGTGACCGATGCGATTGGAATAAACAACGGAGGGCTAACTCAGTTTTACTTGTGGCAACCACATCATAGCTAAACCCCTGGAACAAATACAGTAGTGCGTATGATTCTATGCCCTAACCACACACTGTAAATGTAACTGGTGGAGATTATACAACGTAGGGGAACATTCACTTACCTGACCTCACAGATCTATTGCGGTTAGTATTACCTAGGAGAAAGGGATGAAGTAAGGCAACTACAGGAGGTCACAGAGTCGAAGGCAGACTGGCCACAGAGAGGCAGTGAAGTTCCTAACAAAAGCTGAGATGCCAGGGCCTACTGTGCATTCATAAACACTCCGGGTGTACACAACGCTACCCAGAACCGCGAACAGCATTTACAAATCGCAAGCATCCGCACCATCTAGCCGGCATCAATATACACTTCGAATTTGAAAGCACATCTCAAATATGAAAAAGAAATGGAGCGAAGGGAAATGAAGGAAAGTAAAATTGCGGTATGAAAATAAGTACTCCAGCATTCTCCTAAGTGAGAAGAAATACGTAAATCCCATGTCGGGGGCGAGTTCGATGGGGTTCGAACCCACGATCTCGGAATACAAATCGTTCGAGTAATCACGGCGCCAACTAGTTCCACCACTGTCGCATTCTCTTGAAGGTCCGCTGTTTCTCTGGTCGTCGAAGCGACGATCTGTTGTTTTTCGTCGTACTTGTCAATGTTATGGATGAGGAGGCGCTATGCTCTCAGGGTCCACCTCACAAAGTATCTGTATCGTCTTTTTTTTTTTGGTAATGTTTAACGCCATCTTTTACTAAATGCAGCAACTTTAACACTGATGGTACATGAAAGGAAGATGGAACACCGATGGAATGAGGCGGCGGAGGGCACCTCAGCACCCGAAGGAAATTCGCCCCTACGACACCTTGTCCACCACGAATCTCACATGCGGCCGGACTTGGATCGAACCCGGGCTGCTTTGGTGAGGGTCGAGTGTGGTCTAACCACTCGAGAGGACGCGGCCTCTCTATCCTCTGCTCATGGGTATGGACTTTTTGTTGTTGCAATTAAGTTAATTAACGTTAAATCATATCGCACGATGAATGAAACGGCTGAAATGATGCTCAAATGTGTCCAGGGTCCATGGAGCTTAGAGTTACCCAACATTCGTCTTCAAGGATAAGGGAAAACCCCGGAAAAACCTTATCCAGGTAACTCACCCTGACCGAGATTCGAACTCGGGACCTCTCGAACGTGAGGCAGACACGCTACCATCTACGCTACCGAGGCGGGCAGGTATGGAGTTGGTGTGTGGTAGGAAACGGAATTCGCGTTTCTGCCAGGGTTCTTCGTAAAATAAACTATGTCCCTCTTGTGTCGGCGTTTTCGCTAAATTATGGACTACTCGCGGAATGTAAATACACTTGCTCAAAGCTTTAACATATTTAGCTTAATAGGCGAATGTCAAAAATTTCGTCGGATGTACCACGCGCTTTATTGGATGCAAATTATATAGCGCCGGTTGCAGCTACTACTGGATAGCAGTTCACCCTGCCAGAGACTTTTGAGATAGACGCAGTTAAGACTATTATGTTTAACTTAATTGTAAAGCACTGTTATCTTGTACATGCCACAAACTACTTTACATGTTTAGATTCTTTGGAAAGTAAAGTGTCTCATCTGTATGGAAATTAAGTAGAAATTTATTTCAGGCCAATCTTTACAGTGACTTTGAAGATTCGGAGACCTTTCTGGCATGGAAAAGGACGTACAACTATTTATCAATCCTTTACCTATGTACGGTAGGCAAGAGGAGATTACACCTTTAGTGAGCACAGGGACAGAAGTTACCATTAAACTTTCATGAATCATTACGAGCTTCAGTCGTATAAATTAGTAATAGCGTTGAAACTTCATGTCGAGCACAGCAAGCAAGTATGGGTGCTACCAACAAAGCTATTTATTACACAACAGAACCTTGAGGCATATCGACCTTCAGGTGACCGGCGCTGCCATCGGCTCTTATCTGGTCGATTAGAAGAGTGAAATATTAGAAAGCTGATGTACAGCAAGATAGGAAACACAAATAGAACGATTGGAAGCTGCCTGTGAATATGTTTTCTCGCATCTGCCGATATGACACGTTGCTGATAAGAGGACATTATATCTGAACAGAATATACATACACTGCACTCGTCGTGTATGTGCTATAAGCTGAAGTAAACATCTCTGTATTGCGAATTTTTTCCGATACGTCTTCTCGCTTTGCCATATAGTACGCAGGTGTGCAATTTCGCCGCCACCGCATCCAACCAAAACAAAAATAAAAAAAATATCACATTAAAACTAAATGCTTGAAACTACGAGATGGAAGCTCTCAACCACCTCCAGTTTTGTTTCATAACGCTGAAGATTTACACAAGCTACTGTGATATTCGACAAGTTTCATATAAATCTTACTCACAAGTTTCTCTTAATTGTCTTGCAGTTTCTTGATTCTGTAACCTGTTGTAGCATCTACTTGGTTTTTCAAGTAGTGGAGAGTATACCAAATGTTAAAAAGGATCTTTACAGTTGCCAGCTCCCTCTGCCCTGTTCTAAGTAACAAATGATAGGGATGAAATTCCCCCGCCCCCCGTTTTTATCTGGAGACGGCCAGTGCTGTTCTGAATCATTGTTACTTTTAATATGCGTGTGAAAGATATTTGATCGATGTGAATGTGTGACTAGTCCTGATCCGTTCGGTAGTTATACTCACCCTCATTAAAAGAGAAGAAATATAACAAACTTTTATAAAAGTGCATATAAAACTTACTTTGGTATGTCTCTTGTTGCTTTGGACAAAACATATGCTCCCTAATAAGTATTATCTTCGTGTACTGAAAATATAAGAAAGTACCTTGGCAAACAGAAATCGGCGTTTGGCATACAAATGACATGGCGTGAATCTAAGGACCACTATAAAGAACGCCATTTTGAGTTTGTACATCTTGCTGGTATAAACAAAGAACAAAAGTGCTTTAAAATACTCTAGTAATTTGGAAGCAACAATGCATTCCATCAGTGAGGAAGTGCCTGCTCCTTCGCGGTCTGAGAATCAGGCATAATCGACCGCCATTTTGTTACAGACAAATCAGCTCCGATTTGCACAGTCAGCCAGCCTTTCATGCAATCCTTTGTATTTCTGTTTACGGCTAACCTTCAGTTCAAGGTGTTCTTTGCGCACTTTTTTATCTGATTAGTTACCTACTTCTTAATTCACTGTATTAAACATCATATACAACTGCGACTTTTACTTCACACACATACACACGCACAGTATATGTACACAAAGGAACCGTTTCCGCCACAACAAATATAAATGACATTTAAGAGGCCTACTGCTATTTAGTATTAAATTCATTGCATGTATTGGTCCAAAAACAACCGTAAAGATTTTAGCATACATATGTAATCAGCTTTTTGCCGAAAAATAAAATCATAATGTAGATTTACGGAAATTTCAAAATTATTTCACATTCTAGAAGTGAAGCAGCAGCCAATTAAAAATAAAATTACACTCAAAAAGCGGTTTGGTAAACGCTCCAATAGCACAACTAATTGGACATGGACCAGGAATTAAGTAATAGCAGTTTATCGATATAAAATAAGTTTAGGAATACATAGATCAATGTGCATTTGTAACGTTCGCAAATTTTGCTATAACTACGTATAATTGTCACAGATATGAGACATTGTAAATTCATGCACATGAAGCATTGTGTTTAATACTTACAAGTGTGAAGTTCTGCGTTTCCACCTCTGAAAAATATCACACTAACAAAGCGAGCATCAGAACACTGCGAATATTCCGCCTCAAATAATAGCAATGGCGTACTTTTATTCCTCGTCACGTGATGGGCTGTGCATAGGCAGATGCGCAGAAGTTTGGACGAGTTTATGTGTTGTTTCCGAGGGGAGGAGGTATGATTGACGGGGCCACGCGTAAGATATCCACAGGTAGACACGTGAGAGGGTTTTAGACTCGCGCGCGCGCGCTGGTGTGTGTGTCACAGGGAGAGAGAGATCGATACAAGTTTGTCAAAATATGCTATTTCATTCTTTTTAATTTCTACACATTCTTTAATAACTGACGACATCTAGAGTTAGGAAACACACAAGCAAGAGCACATCCACGAGAATTATGTAAACGATTGTTTGGAACTAAGTTTTAACTGAATGCCTTACTACTTAATTAGCGCATAGTTCCAGATTCTCAGTAAGGTGCCCAAAAATTCAAACTTACGTCATATCTGTCTTTAAAAAGTGAAAATGTTTTAATAAACCACAGGTGATCTCATAAGCAGTTATATCTATAACATCACAGTGCTATTACAAATGATCTTAGAAGAAAGACGTCACCAGAAACCTTTAATTGTACTTGGACTATGTACGTACTTTATTCAATGGTATATTCTCTTTTCGTAGTTTACCGCCATTAGTAGCGGTTTCTCCAAATGACTTTGCAATTCAATTACCGTATTTTATGGCATAAGCAGCCTCCCTCGCATATTTCACTCCCCTATAGGTAATTCTTCATCACTACAAATTATTTACCTATTAAAAATAGTATAATGGATGAAAATTCCCCCCCCCCCCGTTTCTATCTGGTGACGGACAGTGATGCTCTGAATCATTGTTACTTTTAATATGCCTGTGAAAGATATTTCATCGATGGGAATGTGTGACTAGTCCTGATCCGTTCGGTAGTTATACTTACCCTCATTTAAAGCGAAGAAATATAACAAACTTTTATAAAAGTGCATATAAAACTTACTTTGGTATGTCTCTTGTTGCTTTGGACAAAACATGGGCTCCCTAATAAGTATTATCTTCGTGTACTGAAAATATAAGATAGTACCTTCATGGCAAACAGAAACCGGCGTTTGGCATACAAATGACATGGCGTGAATCTAAGGACCACTATACAGATCGCTATTTTGAGTTTGTACATCTTGCTGGTATAAACAAAGAACAAAAGTGCTTTAAAATACTCTAGTAATTTGGAAGCAACAATGCATTCCATCAGTGAGGAAGTGCCTGCTCCTTCGCGGTCTCAGAATCTTAGAGAAAGTAGTTCAAACTACAGCACAATCATTAGCAGACATGGACGTTCAACGTACTGGTGAACTACGACTGAAAATCGACCCTACTGTTTTCATGGCTGAGTTAAATGACTGATTTGTACCCACCGCCGAACAGCTCCACAGCTACTACTTCGATTTTGTTAGCACTTGGAAATTGTGTTACATTTTACAGGTATGAGATAAAGATATCTTACCATTTTTCTTCCATGCTGATAAGCTACTGTTCTGTAGCAATAAGTATAGCTGGTGCTTATAATGCTATAAATTCCTCATGAGAATCTCACATTGTAGCTATTTAGTTCATTCAAAATACCTAATCATTACATACACTCCTGGAAATTGAAATAAGAACACCGTGAATTCAATGTCCCAGGAAGGGGAAACTTTATTGACACATTCCTGGGGTTAGATACATCACATGATCACACTGACAGAACCATAGGCACATAGACACAGGCAACAGAGCATGCACAATGTCGGCACTAGCACCGTGTATATCCACCTTTCGCAGCAATGCAGGCTGCTATTCTCCCAAGGAGACGATCGTAGAGATGCTGGATGTAGTCCTGTGGAACGGCTTGCCATACCATTTCCAGCTGGCGCCTCAGTTGGACCAGCGTTCGTGCTGGACGTGCAGACCGCGTGAGACGACGTTTCATCCAGTCCCAAACATGCTCAATGGGGGACAGATCCGGAGATCTTGCTGGCCAGGGTAGTTGACTTACACCTTCTAGAGCACGTTGGGTGGCACGGGATACATGCGGATGTGCACTGTCCTGTTGGAACAGCAAGTTCCCTTGCCGGTCTAGGAATGGTAGAACGATGGATTCTATGATAATTTGGATGTACTGTGCACTATTCAGTGTCCCCTCGACGATCACCAAAGGTGTACAGCCAGTGTGGATATCGCTCCCCACACCATGATGGCGGGTGTTGGCCCTGTGTGCCTCGGTCGTATGCAGTCCTGATTGTGGCGCTCACCTGCACGGCGCCAAACGCGCATACGGCCATCATTGGCACCAAGGCACAAGCGACTGTCATCGCTGAAGACGACACGTCTCCATTCGTCCCTCCATTCACGCCTGTCGCGACACCACTGGAGGCGGGCTGCACGATGTTGGGGCGTGAGCGAAAGATGGCCTAACGGTGCGCGGGACCGTAGCCCAGCTTCATGGAGACGGTTGCGAATGGTCCTCGCCGATACCCCAGGAGCAACAGTGTCCCTAATTTTGCTGGGAAGTGGCAGTGGGGTCCCCTACGGCACTGCGTAGGATCCGACTTTCTTGGCGTGCATCCGTGCGTCGCTGCGGTCCGGTCCCAGGTCGACGGGCACGTGCACCTTCCGCCGACCACTGGCGACAACATCGATGTACTGTGGAGACCTCACGCCCCACGTGTTGAGTAATTCGGCGGCCGGTCCACCCGGCCTCCCGCATGCCCACTATACGCCCTCGCTCAAACTCCGTCAACTGCACATACGGTTCACGTCCACGCTGTCGCGCCTTGCTACCAGTGTTAAAGACTGCGATGGAGCTCCGTATGCCACGGCAAACTGACTGACACTGACGGCGGCGGTGCCCAAAGGCTGCGCAGCTAGCGCCATTCGACGGCCAACACCGCGGATCCTGGTGTGTCCGCTGTGCCGTGCGTGTGATCATTGCTTTTACAGCTCTCTCGCAGTGTCTGGAGCAAGTATGGTGGCTCTGACACACCGGCGTCAATGTGTTCTTATTTCCATTTCCAGGAGTGTACTTTCAAATTCTGCTAGAGACGGTGCGGAGCATAAATGGCATATTTGCCCCTATCTAAAAATGAGCCCTATTGATCTAGGATAGCAAGTGGCATATACAAAATATCCTTGCTTCCTTTTCGTGTGACAGTAGACCGAGTCGGAGCATTGAAAATAAAATGGCCACAAAGGTACACCTCAGTTCTTGAAGGGAAAAATGTGAAGTATGAGCCATTGGCTTCTCATTCTAATGCACTTCCACCACTCCCTACCAAACTAAGTTTTATGAAGCAATGTGTAACTGCTCTGAATAGGACAGTGATTGTTACAAATTTCTTGTCACAAAGCTCCCATAGAAACCAGAAGCTAAGATAGCAGACGGTATTATTAGATGGACTGCAGATTCGTCAACTTATTCAGCATGGGAGCTTTCCTCAGTCGATGTTGAATTTACAGAGGTTAGCATACCAAATAGTGACAAAACTTTCTTTACGAGTCTAAGAACTCGTATACAACGAAACTGTGGAGGAATGCATTTGAGAAATAGGTATAAGATATAGAATGAGAGTTAAAGTGCATTTTCTCAACAGTCATAGATTACCTTCCCGAACATTTTGTACAATGAATGAACACATTGAGCGGTTTCATGAATACATTAAAACAATGGAAACCCACCATCAAGGCCATTGGCATATGTCAGTGATGGCTTACTACCGTTGGTGTTTGAAAATAAATACTATTGAAGGATATATAAAACCTTGGCAAAAACGGAAGTTTCCTACTACCCAACGATGAAAATTTGAATATATAATTGTTGGCACATGTCTTTTTAAATATATTCATTAATATTTAATTAAGTAATGCTGCAGAAATTTGTTATATTTTTCGTTTTTAAAGTATTTGTCATATTTCACATTATCTATTCCATTTGAATTACTTTGCATGAAAACCTAGTCTGACAGAGTAACACTGAAAGATGTGAATTTTGGGCATTCATATTATGCCCACTCCGATCGAAAATTACAAAAGGCAAGACTTTTTTTCGTAGACCTGTGTGACAGTGTCCTGCAGCTTTCAAAAGAGGTGCACGACAGTTTTTTTAAAATCTGAAACAGCTGTAAGTTTGAACAATGATAAGGTGTTTCATCATAATCAGAAAACCTATTTTTGTGGTGTGCGCAATCAAAACTTCAGCGAAATAGTTAAGGTAGCGCCATACTTTTGACTAGAAAGCAACAATTAATAGTTTACTAAAGGTACATCTTTACTGGTCTGTATAATGCTGAAGGCATCGTACAGTTGAATGTTAGTTTTTTTTTTTTTTGTTTTTTACGGACTTCCACCGATATTGTTAGTGAACACATAAGAGGTACAATGCTTGCACAGTTATTAAGTATATGGAAATTGTTTTGCAAGGTTAAATAAAGGTTATTGCTCCAAACAAAACAAACGGCAGACTATGTTTAACCCATTAATGTCCACTGTATCACATCTTGTACACCAAAAACGTTTTGAACAGATGTGCAGTTACACTTCATTGTTGATGCTCCCATCTGTTGCTTTTAACTTCCAAGTACGACTTAATGTTGGTTTCCTATCATTTATTGATGGAGTCAAGTAATGAGTGGATGATGAAGTTAGTGCTTATATCAGAAGAGAAAATAATGGAGCACCGCTAAGTTTTTTATGGAGGTTTAAGGCTTAGATTTATGAAGTAGGCTGAAATATACCACAAATATACTTTAGACACTATGTGGAATTATATTTTAGGTAAATCCACATCAAAATTATATTCAAAGATGCTTACTTGCTTGAACATTTTTGCGTATGATATTTGCTACGCTGGGCATTCACAGGTTAAAAAAACTTTTTAAAGCAACAAAGTTGAAACATGCTGAGGCTATTCTTTATCTCTTAGAGACTCTCGAAGTGGATAATTATGACACACTTCTAGCAGATTAACTTGGAGTAGGGTTAACCGATTCAATAGATGGTAATGATAGTGATTTAGACGAGAAACCTAGCAATAATGAACTTACAACTGCATGGTATATAGGCAAAGGTGTATTAGGCCAGGGTGCAAAAGTTAAATGCATCAAGAACTTAGTGGAAGGTATTCATGAGAAACAAGATGTTCAGTTCCTCTCTGAAACTTCTAAAGATACATTAGAAGAAACTGGGCAGCATGACCCCATTCTAAATAGCAAAAGACATCAGACTCCACTGTTAGACAGGAGAATCAAGAGAGAGCTAAAGCACATAGAAGACAAAAGAAAGCAACAATATGGATAACGAAGAAACTGGAGAAAGTTGTACAATTCAATAAGGATGAGTGTGCAGAACAAACATGTATAGGGCCCGCCTCGGTAGCGTAGATGGTTGCGTGTCCGCCTCACGTTCAAGAGGTTCCACGTTCGAATCTCGGTCAGGGTGAGTTACCTGGATAAGGTTTTTTCCGGGGATTTCCCTTATCCTTAACGACGAATGTCCGGTACATCTAAGCTCCATGGACCATGGACACATTTGAGCATCATTTCACCCATTTCATAAATAGTCCGATATGACAACGTTGGAGGACGTTAAATTACAAAGCATGTATAGGTACACCAAAAGCGTGAAAGTTATGCTCCTGTGGATATTTTACAATTTTTTGAGAACACATTATACTGTTGGTACGCAACGTTGCTGCGCTATGTACCTGTGGGAAATGTCCGAACTTAGTCTATCGAGTGCAACATTGGTATTCATCCTAAGACGTGGATTGTACAATACCACTTGAAGAAATGAAGCTAAGTGGAGGAAAGGTGAATAATTTTGTCTTACATATTATACACGTTTGTTGAAATTTTATACAACATTTCTAGTTATTAATTTTAATTTAAAACAGCACCTCACAATAACATCAATATATATGGATCAGCAGTAGCATATTCCCTTAAGTAAAATTGACTAGCGGGCGAAAACACCATACATTTTAAGTTTTACTTGATATTGCCCAGCGTGTGAAATAGACGATAAAATTTAGGCACTTAATATTTTGAAATACCAAAGTTCGACTTGACTGGTTATTACAATACCTGATAGTAAAATAAGAATTCACGAAGAAATTCAAAAAGAAATGTTCTGGGCGTCAATTGGTAAATATTTCCCTAGTCCTAATAAGTTACATTAGTAAGCGTGTATTTTCTTTATTAAATATGTTACCTGAAGCAACAGGCATAATCGACCGCCATTTTGTTACAGACAAATCAGCTCAGATTTGCAGTCAGCCAGCCTTCCATGCAATCCTTTGTATTTCTGTTTACGGCTAACCTTCAGTTCAAGGTGTTCTCTGCGCACTTTATCTGATTAGTTACCTACTTCTTAATTCACTGTATTAAACGTCATATACAACTGCGACTTTTACTTCACACACATACACACGCACAGTATATGTACACAAAGGAACCGTTTCCGCCACAACAAATATAAATGGCATTTAAGAGTCCTACTGCTATTTAGTATTAAATTCATTGCATGTATTGGTCCAAAAACAACCGTAAAGATATTAGCATACATATATAATCAGTTTTTTGCCGAAAAATAAAATCAGAATGTAGATTTACCGAAATTTCAAAATTATTTCATATCCTAGAAGTGAAGCAGCAGCCAATTAAAAATAAAATTACATTCAAAAGCGGTTGGGTAAACGCTCCAATAACACAACTAATTGGACATGGACCAAGAATTAAATAATGGCGGATTATCGATATAAAATAAGTTTAGGAATACATAGATCAATGTGCATTTGTAACGTTCGCAAATTTTGCTATAACTACGTATAATTGTCACAGATATGAGACATTGTAAATTCATGCAAACGAAGCATTGTGTTTAATACTTACAAGTGTCAACTTCTGCGTTTCCACCTCTGAAAAATATCACACTAACAAAGCGAGCATCAGAACACTGCGAATATTCCGCCTCAAATAATAGCAATGGCGTAGTTTCATTCCTGGCCACGTGATGGGCTGTGCATAGGCAGATGCGCAGAAGTTTGGACGAGTTGATCTGTTGTTTGCGAGGGGAGGAGGTATGATTCACGGGGCCACGCGTAAGATATCCACAGGTTGACATGTGAGAGGTTTTAAGGCTTGTGTGTGTGTGTGTGTGTGTGTGTGTGTGTGTGTGTGTGTGTGTGTGTGTGTGTGTGTGAGAGAGAGAGAGAGAGAGAGAGAGAGAGAGAGAGAGAGAGAGAGAGAGAGAGAGAGAGAGAGAGAGAGAGAGAGAGAGAGAGAGAGAGATCGATACAAGTTTGTGAAAATATGCTATTTATTCCATTCTTTTCATTTTCTACACATTCTTTAATAAGTGACGACATCTAGATTTAGGAAACACAGGCAAGAGCACATCCACGAGAATTTTGTAAACGATTGTTTGGAACCAAGTTCTAACTGAATGTCTTACTACTTTATTGGGGCATAGTTCCAGATTCTCAGTAAGGTGCCCAAAAATTCAAACTTCCGTCATATCTGTCTTTAAAAAGTGAAAATGTTTTAATAAACCACAGGTGATCTCATAAGCAGTTATATTTATAACACCACAGTGCTATTACAAATGTTCTTAGAAGAAAGACATCACCAGAAACCGTTAATTGTACTATGTAGGTACTTGATTCAATGGTATATTCTCTTTTCGTAGTTTACCACCATTAGTAGCGGTTTCTGCAATCCAATTACCGTATTTTATGGCATAAGCCGCCTCCCTCAGTTCTGATCCAAGCGATGAGAGGCAGTTCCCATGCTTTGAACTAGGGTATGTAGTACGCGATAACAGACAAGAACAGTGGAAACAGCCGAAAAGGTGTTGCTATGTTTTCCACATATGTTAGTGTTTTTATTTTAATGAGATGAAACTCACTTTTTAGACTGGAGTTGACTGCGGAGCCTTTATTTTACTCGTCCGTGTCCTTAGCCAACCCTAAGCTAGTTTTACTCTCCCTATTACGCATTTACAGTAAGTAGGAAAACCACTGCATTAGACCCAGTTCAACTCAGAGGTTTCGGTGGAAATATAAGCTTTGAATTCTTTTGAATCCAAAAACCTCTTTTTAGAAAAAAAGATCTGTGAATGTGTTGTCTCTGTGTTTCTGAGCAGTATTACTCAAAAGCAGAAAGTATTCTAAATACCAAACTTTGTATGTCAGTTCAGCATCTCTCAAGGATGCGACAAAAAGACACTCAGGAAAATACCCTCACCCAGACTACCTATTCATAGACATTTTCTAAAATTGCGATTTTCTCAAAAATGTCTCTAACGACTTTATTTAAAATAACACATGTTAAATACCTACATTTTTATGACAAACTAAATGTGTATCTTGATTCCTCTGGGAATATTCTCAGAAGTCCGCTACGTTCTAGATGACTTTTGCGTAACTCGGAAATCTTGCTACACAGAAAATGGAGATCTCAATAAAACAATTTGACAATTTATGTATTTTAGCGGAATGAAAAGTCTCGCAGATATTTTTTGCTGTAGGCATAGCTGAATTGTCCAACAGTTACCTATCTATAGTTTCACTGAAATGAGAAGCTATTAATTTTTTAACTCTTGTCCATACCGCTTGGCTCTCACCAAGGCGGCTGGGGTTTGATCCCAGGGGACCGCAAAGTGAGATTTGTGGACAACATGGCGCTGTGACGGGTTTTCTCCGGGTCCTCCGGTTTCCGCAGTCAGGGCTACACTAATTGCTCTATCATCTTTCCTATCATGCATCTCGCCCTCATGTATATCCACTTCCTTCACCTTCACACCAGACATTGGGCTGATCACCTATCCTGGTTCTCTATCGGATTTAAAGCTTCGGTTCCTCAGGCCCGACCTTAAAAGGAATACAGGAATAAGAATGCCCTAACACCACTATAGTGGCACAACTAGGGAAGTTGAAGAAAAAGAAAACTTGTCCAAGCAAAGGGAACGGAATTTTAAAGAGATAGGTACCTATAGCGACCAACTCTAAGGATTGACATTCCTTAAAAGTTTACTATATTGCCACTGTGTTCTTGGACCGACAAGAAAATTACTATCATTAACATAACGTTTATCTGGAATCCAGATTCTGGACTGACGTGAAGTATGAAGTACAAGTACGAAGAGTAATAAGCACTTGTATGAGAACTAGACTACAAGACATAGATAGGCAAGAGATATGGGAAAGTATAGAAGAAAAGAAGTCTTTGAAATTTTATAAGCAATTAAAGACAGTATGTGGTAGGGAAAAATATATAGATAAATGTGACAAAACTGGAAGAGAAGGCATAGCATGGATGAGAGTAGGAATATTATAATTAAAAGGGTTGAGAAGTAATGAGGTAGGAGTATGTGAATTTTGTGGAGATGAAGAAAGCACTGTTCATTACCTGATAGAATGTAAGGAGCTAACAAATTACAGAAGAAAAATATGGGATAAGAAATGGGACAGTGCAAGTAAAGACATATTGGCAGTACACATGATAATGGGGATGGGAGAAAAGAAAAATAGATGTACAGGAGATTTCTTATATAGGATAAGAGAAAAGTGGATTAGGGCAAGAGAAGCGAAGGTCAAAGCTGCTCAGGAAAACCAAAGGCTTATGGCCAGGGGACCTGAGTCAGCAACTAAATCTTAAGGTCAGCATTTGTACAGGATGTATAATACAGCATGTTCTAATAAGCACTTGTAAGGACGGGTTGTACACGAATACAAAAAGTATTGTGAATGCAACGCATCAACCTTTTTTTTTTTTTTTTTTTTTTACATTCTGTTTATCATAATATTTAACTTTACGGACTATACGCATTGCAAAGCACCGGAAAGAAAACCATACAATTATTATTATATTAGTTATCACAGCTATTGTTATTACTGCTCACTCTACGACGGTCTGTGAAGTGAATTAAAAGATTAAGGCAACAAAACTAAGCTGAAGATAAACAGAATAATTTTTTTTTTTTTTTTTTTTTGTAGTTTACGTCCTCAAATGTTAAGTCATATCAGACGATGAATGGAATGGGCGAAATGATTCTCAAAAGATCCCAGGGTCCATAGAGCTTAGAGTTACCCACATACGTCTTTTAGGATAACGGAAACCCCCGGAAAAAACCTTATCCAGGTAACTCACCCTGACCGAGATTCGAACTCGGGACCTCTTGAACGTGAGGCAGACATTGTACCACCACGCTACCGAGGCGGACAGTAATGTGGTGCGCAAGTAGTTCGTTGTTTTAGGCTTTTGTATGAAAACAACATTGAAGGCTGGCCTCGTAGCTCAGTCGGTAGAGCACCTGCCTGCCGTGCGAGGGGTCCCGGATTCGAATCCCGGCTGGGGGTGGGGATTTTTCTCCAACAAAGATGAATCCCCATCTTCCCCAGAGTCTGGAAGTATGAAAGAGAGCGAATGTGTGCGTGATCTAATGATTAAAACTACAAAGTTTACGAGTTAACACCATCGCCAAAGGGCGACATGTTGCAAAAAGAGAACGGCCGCCGATATGACCACTGCAGTTAAAGGCGGGGTATAAATGAAAAAAAAAAGGGGGGGGGGAAGATATATTGAAACTATGGTTAGCGCTACTATTTTGTTTCATTTAAAGCGATTTGAAAATTCTTATTAGAGGCAGCGTATGCACCTGTGTTTATTGTAATGAGCCATGGTTTTGTACCTACATTTTTTTGGGTCCCTTAAAGAAGCTTTTCACACTATGCAAGGAGAGTGCAGAGACGTATTGTCGAGTTGTTCGAACCGTTACCATGGATTTATCACTAATTACTTCAAGTGGAATGAACATATATCTGTCATTTGTGATTCCTGCGAATTCCATTGGCTGAAGTGATGCGTTCATTGGTGCTTAGCACAGGGCTGGGCAGCGCAGCAGTTCCCCTCTCACTCTTACAAGAATAATCAGTGCCTTATCTGAGAGGTTTCTATTAACAATGATACAGCCACGGTAACCGTTCGAGGAGCGCGATTTATACCAGTCTGATGAGCCCCAATGGCTCTCTCACGCCTCAGCCAAGACGTAAGGAATTTGAGGTTTTAATTCAAGTGAAGCAAAAGGATCGGTCATTCATTGCTTTCCGAATTCGTGATCAGATGGTTGGTGTTGCTGGTGCATTCACAGAAGACCAGTACACAGAAATTGGCAGCATTTGCACTGAAACCTCAGAATCGAAGTTTCGGGGGGATGTAATAGATTTCCTACTTACTGTAAGTACGTAGTAGAGAAAGTAAAAATAGTCAGGGGTGGATAAGGAAAAGTCAAATAAATATTTCTCTAACAATTGCCAATCTTAAAAGTGAGTTTATTCACACGAAAATATAGACTCTATAGCAGAAATGAAAAATATTCCAACACCTTTTTGGCTGGAAATTAAGTTATTCTTTCACTCTAGCCGTGTGCAGGCCAAATTTTGGACAGGTAGAGTCAGACTGAGAAATTCAACGCCATAGCCGGGATTTGAACACGGATCTCCTGGTCTCCGTCTGGTTGCTCTAACCACTGAGCTACCATGGCCAACATGCCAGTATGACATTAATTCTCCGACTCGCATTATATCAGTAAACCTTTTGGGAATTCTCATATACCTATATAAAAACATCAAAAAGTGTGAAGGAATTAGAAAAAATCGCCGCGTCGCATATTATTATGGGTGCATTATAAGTTGGTGATTGACAGTTGAAGGAGTCGGGAAAGAGAGGGGATGGCACCGTTGCCACTTTAGCGTCCCTCTCCACGTGCTAGGCAATGAAGGTGATGGTTAGAGGGGAGGTGGCAGTTCGGTTGCAGTCAGTTGCAGTAATGCACACGCACATATTCCTAGAAATTTGCATACTGCAGTATTAATCGTAAGATTGCCGTAAGACTGTCTACACGTTTAAGTGAGCAGTTACCTAAGTACAGCATACGAGTTTGTAACCGCGATGTACATGCCTGATTTTCTTCACTAGCGTATTTCTCTTCCCCTACTCTAACTATGGCATTCTTACTTACACCAACATCACCTGAGGTTCTGTCCGGTACTTTTGAAACGGGAATTATTGGACTACCACTGTCATATAATTTCCCTTGCTTGTCCTTTAATTGGGATTCCGTGTCCATAACATTTTTTGTGGTCTTCGCAGATAGTTTCTTTGTCTGTTTCTGTAGCACAAGTGTTTGCGGTAGCCATGATTAACGATAGTTAGCTAAATATTAAAGTTGCGCTGAAACACAAAAGTTGATCACAGAAACACTAAAGTTGATCACAAAAACACTGAAGTTGATCACTGAAACACGAATTATATTGCGAAAATGTAAAGCTGTTTACACTCTGTGAAACATTCACTACCTGAAGCAGTACACTCTTAGTTTGGCAGTGATAACAGGGAAAAATACCCTAAGTAAGGGTTGGCCATTAAACTGTAAAGGTTGGTCATTGACCCAGAAAATTTCATAAGCTATTCCTTGAAACTAAATCCACACCTGTTCCCTTCCAACAACGCATACCGTCTCATACTAAAGGGCAACGAACGACGACGGTATTGTGATACCGCTGATTCATAAGCGATGCAACAATAGTAGCAGTGTCTGTTTACTGAAAACTTCAACATGCCGATAGAATAGCGTCATGCATAAAGCACGTGATCTAGTGTGATAGAGTTGGCAACATAGGATAAGCGGCTCGGGTTGCTATGGCAACAGTTTACTTTTGATTGGTGGATTGCTGGTTGCTAGGCGACGGCAATGACGTGTCAGTGACGTGTTTATCTCCTCTCCTTGTTTTCGCAGCTGAACAGCACGTGGAGGCAAAACGCCAATCACCAACTTATAATGCACCCATTTTAGAAAGAAGAGCCCACGGAACAACACGCCGTTAAAGCTAGCTGGAGTGCGAGAATTAATATACCAGGCATTTACTAAAGAAAGGTGGCACGAATATGTTCAACATGTTATTAATGAAGAGCAGCACATGTGGGATCTGGAGGGCATGGTTGACAATGTAGTAGTTCGCTTAATTATCAATGTAGGAACGAAAAGTGATGACAGCAGTCAATCGACCTCTGATTTGGAAGGCATTGAGCCGCTTTCGGAATCTGAATAACAATTATCTTTGAGCGCTGTGTTTTTATTTTTGTACATAACTGATGTAGGGTTTCATGTTTTAATGTTTTTCATAACTTTCATCACTTAATTTTAGAAATACTGAGTCTTACAATGTGATATACGTGATTATTGTAAGAACTATGCTCGAAGATATTCAATAATGCACATGTAACAACAAAGATAGCAGATAAACACATAACGGCATTGCTGTTTGCATACGCACATGCAGATATGCTGTTGACCAATGGCATACTAGAGGCGGAGCTTACCACGGAACGTGGAAGAATACTTTATTCTTACAGCGAACAGATGGTACAGCTGTGATCAGGAAACTACACACAGTATCTTAAGGAGGCGGTATCTACGCTACCGAGGCGGGCCGGACAGTCATCTTCTTAATATTACCCAACGAGAAAAGAGTGAAATTGAAAATCTTGCAACAATAACGGGGCATTGTACCTAGCGTCCTAGTATTGGTTAATTTGACGCAAATCGAAAAATATACAAGATATTTAAACTTTCGTTACAGATTCTGAAAACAAATATTTGTTTCAAATAACCCTGCCGCGCTGATGTGTATCCCTCCGCGTACCATTGCTTTTCCCTTTCCCCTAATTGGTTAAAACTTTCGGCGCCTTAGGTGTTGCTTTCACACTGCGAGAAAACTTGTAGTTATCGCCAGGGAGATAGATACAATTATGCAAATAATAATGTGAAGGCATGCCAAAATACAAATTTATATTGAATGACAAATCCAGTTCAAAGCAAGGTCAACGATAAAAGTAATATAAACAATGTCACGACTACGTGCCATCGTCAGTCATCCCGAGAGGGAGGTTTGCAGTTAAGGATCCTCCTCTTTATTTCGTGTGAAGGATTAACATGCATTCCAGATAAATTAACTGTCACGTAATATATTTAATTCATACGGTTATGAAAATATAAATTTGACACTTTTCTTCAACATATTAAGCTACATCAGCATGTTAAATAACGGATTCATTTTTATCACAGAACATTCTACACCACGACAGCAGCCAATGAGAAGTGATTAGTTTACTTGAGTATTAAGAGATGCGGGGCAAGCTTATTTAAAACAAGGATTAGTTAAAACTTACGCATTTCTTATGTTACATATGCAGATGATCTACAAAATACCACAAGTATCATGTGTTAATTAGATATTAATGAATACTCATACGGTTTCTTAGTTACAATACATGCAAAATTAAATATTCTAATGATTCATAAATGTCTTAATTTATTATTGTTTAAATAAAAATAGACATTTTAAATTAGTAAGGCAGGAACAAATTCCTGCAATATTTAAATTTAGTCCTTAAATTCCCTAAAATATCCATGAAAAGTATGCTGATCTGCACACATACTTAAATGTGGTTTCTAAATGCTTTCTCTCTGCACATCAGTTCTAGGAGGAGGATTAGACACATAACAGGAATAGAATAACAAAGCTAACAATACTAGTTCACTAGCTGCAATAGGTTTAGTTTGCTGTTTATGCACTTCATATATATATATATATATATATATATATAAAATTATAGTACTCCTACATTAAGAAATGTTTTTTAGGTACTTACCATTATAAAGCTAGAAACTGTAATAAAATTGCTGCTCCAAAATTTTAGATTAAAAGAAAATGATGCTAACACAAAGACGAAAGTGTGAATATTTTAGGGGGAAAATAATAATAATAATAATAATAATAATAATAATAATAATAATAATAATAATAATAATAATAATAATAATTAAATTTCCCATGGCGCTGTTGTGACTCACGACCCTTACTAAATGTAGCTATAGGTTTTATCTGCAGTAACGAATACCTATTTCTGGAACCGATAAATGTTAAACCTAAAATAAAGCAACGCAACCAAGGGTGAAAATACTAGTGTAAAATGCAATAGATTTCCAGAAAATACGTATTTTTATGTTTCTCTTAAAAGAATGCTGTTGGAGGGGGATTTGTGTGCTTCAGTTGGTTAGGCGCTTGTTTACTGATCCGAATGAGGCGAGATCATAAGATCAGCCCAGATCGATAGTCTTGAAGCAAGTTTACAAGCGACAGCCTCTTGCCAGTAGTTTATTGGCATGTAAAGAAGCTCCTAAAGAAAGAAATTTCGACAAACCGGCGACATTGGTAGGTATGATTTCTGGCACATGTCACGGTAGTTAACAAACGAAATTACTTTTTTTTTACATATCTCTTTGTTTTTGGACCTAACGCAAGTTGACAGTTACACCAGCATTTGCCAAAGACAAAAAGTGTAATGGTAATTGCTAAAACAAAATCTGGGTGATTTCACATAAGAAATAAAATAAAGGACAAAACCCTGCCCTTATTTTACAGACGGAGCTAACCTTGCAACTTTCGAGCTTCAAAAGTAACTGAAGAGGGTCTGCGATTATTGGGTTTGAGTTTTGAATGTTACTTGAGTGCTAATGACCATTCAATAAAAGCGGTATAAATGCTTTTCTCCCGAGAATGCATTCATTTCTATCTACATTACAAAGGTGATTAAGGCGATTCTACTCGATGTCCAATCTTTGTTCCTGAAATTTATAAACTATTTCTTTCTTCTTTCGTTGTCAGCAGGAAAGTAACCAACTTAGAGCACCCATGCCTACAATTTGGGAAATTTGGAGCCACACAACTAACCATTACATAAATTAAGGTGTTAAAAGTTAAACTATATGCACAGGAAAGATCTCGTGCCAGGTAAGAACCATGGAGACTAAGATTCAAAATGGCGGCTTGGCCAGGTAGGCTCCGCCCTGGAGGTTGAGCAGAGTGAAAGCAGCACTAATCAATTTCTGTGCCCTTGCTCCAACAGCAAAGTACAGCATAGTACAAGAGTAAGGAAATCCGCCACAACCGATCACAACAGCAATAATAATAATAATAATAATAATAATAATAATAATAATAATAATAATAATAATAATAATAATAATAATAATAATAATAATAATAATATCATAATCCCCGGAATGTCTCCTGTCCAAAGGCTACCTTTCGACCGGCCACTGTGTCCATCAACCACATTCCACGAGAAGTGCAGAATGAGGAATGACAAAGTTCGGCACGCCAACTTCACCGACAGTAAGGTGGCTACTTGCCAGTTTAAGGACGCCGCCTTTCCATGAGGACAGTTACTCTATTGGCATCACGAGGCTTGAGTGCACCACGGACTGGATCTCCCACGCCACTCCTTTAATCAAACACGTACGGTGCAGTAACAATATTGCTAAAGTGCTACTTCACTTAATATCCCTGACCGTCAGTCTTCATTGGTAATCGGCGGTTGCATTAGACTCAAATAAGCTTTGCTTATTGGAGACAATTTCGTGACATGTCTTAGTATGACCCTCAGCTACCCATGTCTAATTACGTAACGAATATTCCGATTCTCCTTCATGTGTTTCATATTGCTTAAATATTTTCGTCTAAATGAAATGTGTAGTGTTTAACGCCCACTTTTACGACATACGGCACCGCAGGCGATGACACTGATGATACATGAGATGAGATGGAGCACCGGTGGAATGAGATGGCGGGGGAAACCGGAGATCCCGGAGAAAACCCGCCCCAGCGCCGTGTTGTCCGCCATAAATCTCACTTTGCGGTCGCCTGGGATCGAACCCGGGCCACCTTGGCGAGAGCCAAGCGGTCTAACCACTGAGCCACGGCGCGGCCCCTATTTTCGTCTATATAGTACAATATCTCTATACCTATATGTATTCCCTTTCTCTTTAAACGCTTAAAGCCCATATCCAATAGCTTACAAAAAGTGGACCCTTCAAAGTTAGACAGATTTGGGTCATTATTCGGTACATAAGGTAACGAAAGGAAACACCCCTGGGAGGAACGAATCAGATCAAGAAACCGCAGGAGACGGACAACGGAAGCGTCCCAGTTCCCTAAAATTGGCTGGCTTGATTACCTGGCTCGCAGCCGGACGCAGCTTCGCTCCAGCGGGAACTCAGCAGTGGAGGCTTAGATGAACACCCTGTAGTGGAACCGATAAGTTACATATCTCAAGCCTATGCGCCATCTACCCACCATAGAGTGACACACAAATTCCTGGCGTTGCCCTTTAACTTAAAAGAGGGAAAGGAAATTGCAGAGCAGCGACAGAGGACAGCACTGCAGCCTTGCCGACCGCGGAACCCATGTTCAGTGAGGGCGGCCACCAGAAGTCGAACCTAGAACCTCCTGAATGCAAGTCTCAAGCATTACTGGAGAGTCATCTCACTCAGTGAATTCACCATTAAAACGCTTTTATAGATATACACAAATAATGTCGTGTCCTTATTTATTGTGAACAGGGAGAAAAAATGCTTTATATAATTTTCATTTTCTGTTCATTTAATGGGTAGTATGGCATAACTGTTACCTACTATAAGAGTTTCTAATATTTAGATCATGTAGTGGTCAAGAAAGAACGTATTCATTGCAACTTTGAACATTCAGCCAAATTAAAGGTAAAAACATTCTTACTCTTAATGTGCAAAAAGAAGAAACATCACAGCTCACGTGCTCTTCCAGTTTTCAACCTGTTAGACTTATAGGTAATGCTTGAAATTTTCACGGATCCTTCAACTTTTTGATGTGTGGCACCCTCAAAACTATCTTGTCTGGTTTGGCGCAATATTCATAGGTATCTAAAATTTCAGCGAAATACGAATTTGATCTGTTTGAGGAAAAATATATGAAGCGCTAAACATTGCAGTTTTAATGAGCAAAGTTACAAAAAAGAAGCCATTGAGTCCTCTTGCTTGGTTTTTCTCCATAACATAAAACATTATTCTCGCAGCATTTTCAGGTATTATACCACAAATAGAATTCTCTACCATACGCACAGAAAAATTCTGCAAATACAAAACAAGAAAAACTTGAATTTTGTAAAACATCAAATTCAATAAAATGAGAAGTCTGGAAAACCGCCATAACACGCAAACTACAATTTCCTCCCTTCCTTCCGTATATTAAAATCTTTAAGTGACTTACCTTGAGGCAACTAACTGCTCAAAAACTCGTGGCACCAAGCACCCTGATTGAGCAGGCGTTCTTAATATCCTGAAAGCATAAAGTTACATAATGAGTTATTTATTCTGTACATTGTCATATTGACTTAGTCAATGAATTGTTTTCAAAAGATGTTAATATACTGGTAGTATCCCAGATAACATAAGCAGGGTATACATAAAATAGCTTAAATTCAATTAGGACTTAAATTTATTTTTATTCCCTGTATTTTTAAGTGTGCACTGTTTTTGAGCAGTAAAGCAGTGATGTTATGCGACGACAAACGATTGAACGTTTGAGATAACATCTCAAATAAAAAAATCATGTTTCTCATACCAACCTGTTTTCAATAATGAACGAAAAGTTACATTTGATCCCATTCGTAACGGTATTTTATGAGAAACATAAAAAGTATTCTCTCGTATTCTTCTCTATCAAACAGTATAAAGCAAATGTAAATATAGGAATCCATTTTAAGAAAATGACGGATAGGAGAAGGAGCAAAACACATAACAAAACATGAAATATATAAATAAGGCTTTGAAAAGAACACGTTTGCCTGTTCAAGTTACCCCGACTAGTGAGATAATACCCAACAATGTTACTGTACTTTGTTAATACTGTGGTTTGATACATTCATATAATTATAATCTACTACTAATTAGAAATTTAATCGTTCTTCCACACTAGCCGTATGTAAGCTAAGATTTAAGAGTCAGACTGAAAAATTCAATGCCATGGCCGGGATTTGAACCACGGATCTCCCGGTCTCCATCCGGTCGCTCTTAACCTTTGAGCTACCATGGTCAAAGAGCCATCATGACATTCAATTCTCCAACTGACTCTTATGTTTCCCGGTGTACAACTCACATACCATGAGATGTGCATCTTTTGTGGCGACTTTATAAGTCCCAGGCTTTATAAGTACCACTATTAAAAGGTTGGTTCATTAAAAACTGGCCGCGAAAAGTTATTCTGCTACGACGTTACTTATATTTGTTATAAGCTTGATCATTCAAGTTTTCTAAATTCAACGCACCTAATGCTTAGAGTTGAAAATTAAGGTGGTTTTTTTTTTTTTTTTTTTTTTTTTTTTTTAGTAAGTAGGTGTAGTATATAGCATATAATGCCTTAAAAAGCAGCTTTGTTCATCCCATCCGAAACAAATGCAGATCCTTGCTTTTTTAGTGAAACAACAAATAGCAAGTCAAATATGTTTTTACAAAACGTATGTAGCCAGCTGGTTATTGGTGCGTGTTCCTTTTAGTGCGGTTTGGAAATTCATAATTGCAGTTCCTTCTTGTGTTATGTCCATTTGTTTTCATGCATTAACTTCCTAAAAACACATATTTTATAGTCACATACAGATGATAGAAGTTTCGAGCCTATAAAGCTGTTCATACATCAATCCTTTAATCTGACAAATTCTTATAGCCTTCCTCCGTAGCCTAAACTGTTTTGAAATGTCCTTTATGCAGCTATTTCCACATAAAATTATTCCTTGTTTTAAATATGCACTGAAGAACACAAAATATACCTGTTTTAATTCTTTTTCATCTAACATCTGTCGTATTTCCTCCACTGGATAGTTTTTTTTTTTTGCCGACTTTGTTAATATGTTTGTGACAGTTCAATTTGTCAATAGTGATACTAAAAAAAAATCGTATATGTAAAATCTCACCTTTCAGTATCCTATACTTTTACTTTAATAATGTTCTTACGTGTACCGTACAACTGAAACTGCATCAACTCGATTTTATTTAGGTTAAGACCATCTCAAGGCTGTTAAAATATACCTATACAAATTTCATACATTGTTATTCACTTCAACTTCTTCAGTTTTAGATTTTACAATAATTTCTGTATCATCAGTGTATCCTACGATGCATTTTGCCACGTTTTTAACAAAACTTTGAAGTGATTTATATTCAATGAAAAGAGAAAAGACACATGTTTTCACCTTTGGAATAACTGTTCCATTTTCCTGTTTATACTTCTACACAGTGCTCTCTATTTGCTAGGTAAGATCTTAACCATTCTTCTGATACACCCAGTACTCCATATCTATATAGCTTTTCTAATAAACTATTTAAATTTACAGTCAAACGCTTTAGACAGATTCAGAAAAACTTATATGCCAATACCTTTCTTGTTCATTGCATTTCGGGAGTAGTTATTTATGGCATATGTGGTCGATTTTTCTTTCAGGAATCATATTCTGAATGTGATAATACTTATATCAAATTTACGGCAGAATTTCTGTCGTTTTAGAAACATCTGAGCAAAATGAAATTACTCTTTAATTTTCTATCATTAACTTAAATGGCGTAAGCAATTTCAATTTACAATAATTTATCATTTGTTTTATTCATATTTTAGTTTATCCCCTTAATTATTCATTCTACTGTCGTTTTCTTAACACCATTAACTTGCAGATTTTTTTTTACTGTGATCTATTTATGGAGTGATACTTTAAGACCTATTTACATAATATGCATCAAACATCTGCAATTATTGCAGAGTTTTCAAACTCTGAATCTTTGATTTTTAAAATAATGTTTTACATGGACTTCATTGCGGAGTGGTTGTTTATTCAACTTACGATCCCCCCCGGGTTGCAACATAATTTTTAGAACAATTTATTTTGAAAATGCAATATAATCCTTTTGCTGTGTCAGTTATGCTTTTAAAGTTTTATTTCATTATTTTTTTGTACCTTAATGGCATTTCTCCCAATTCAGGCCTCCTCAGTTCATTTAAAAAGGCCATTCATTTTTTAGACAGTTGTATCCCCTCTGAGATGAAATGTGTAGTGTTTAACGTCCGCGTTTACTACATGCCGCACCGCAGGCGGTGACACTGAAGATACCTGAGATGAAGCACCGGTGGAATGATATGGCAGGGAAAACCGGAAATCCCAGAGAAAAAATCCGCCACAGCGCCGTACTGTCCACCACTTTGCTGTCGCCTGGGATCGAACCCGGCCCGCCTTGAGAGCCACGAGGCCTAACCACTCAGTCACTGCGCGGTCTTTTCTTTGTGACCTAAGGTCGTTGCTTAGATTTTAAGCTACGCCCTACATATACAACTCCTTTAGGAATAGTAATCTTTTAATATTATTTACAACATGTATTGAAAAATATACTCACTTAAGGAAGTAATTTCATATAAAATTCCCCAATTGATTCAAGTTATAAGTATTTGCAGATTTTTTTAAGGTTTCCATTGCTTACTTTTCGTTTGTATTGTTATACTTCCACTTCTTAAAGCTTTGTAATTCAAGTTTTAAAAGTTGCCCACAGTGATCGCTTCCATCTGCCTTTATTACGGATATATCAAAAGGCTTATCGAGTTATAAAACGGGTAGTCTAAATCAAGTCATGGGAATAAGTGCCAAAAGCGAACTAGAGAGAAATGAGCAATCTTTCCAGTCGCAACGGCCGACCCAAACGTAACTGCCTACATGTGCACTCATTATCTTTAATAATGCCTTTGAGGTTAACCTTATAACAACGGCGAGGCCTAGCCTAGCGGCTCCAGCGTTGACAACAGAAGAGGCATTTTGAAAAAAGGACGCATCAGTAAATAATAGAAATAATTGCGCGTCTCTTGTAATTATTTTAGCAACGTTTGGTACTATTCTGTAGAAGGCAGTGGTTTATATAATTGTTCCTTGATGTGGAAGGGCTACTGTGTTAATTCTCGTTTATCGTGATGGTGCGTTCTTTGTTAATACCTACTGATATAGTTTTCACTATCAACGCTGTTTCTTCCCCGAGAGATATTCCCACAGTATTTCTATTGCATATATCATGATTGCCAATATATTGATATGACTGAGGTTATCCGAAATACACGCTCTACCCCTATTATACACGATAACGCATACGAAAATCATGACGGAAAGTAAGGTAACGTTTAGGTTACAAGCTTAGTATTGGTTAGAGTACGTCAGGTCAGACTTACATTATTTTCATGTATAATATTACCTAATATAAATTTAGAATAGTCTTCTATGCTACCTGGAATTATTAGGTAATCCCTGCCGGATTGCTAAGGTAGCAGGTCATAGCTTCAGTACCTATATACTATACTATATACTATAAAAGGTAGGTAGGTATTAAGGCTCCATACTTATACACACAGTAACCTAGGCTCGCAACCTAACACACCTATGCCACATTTCGATAAAACGGGACCCTGCCATTCTGTTCATATTTACCTACAGTCGTAACCTAACTAGGGCTACACTGCAGCCTGTCATCTCGCTCATGTACAGTCCGGTGTACGGAAATTTTCCATTGCCGTTGGTATCTTTTGGTGTGTTTATATAATGTTGGTATAACCGTTTCACCATTCGTGTTTTACACCAGTCCTGGCTGTGCCAATCTCTTATTGGTTTACATCAAAGTCCAATAACACAATCAATGACCGAAGAACAAGGCGCTTAGCCGAGGTGCATCTATTGCAAAGGGGAGAGAGGTAAGGAGGAATTTAACCTTAGTGGAACGATTGTCAACACCACCTCCTAGCTGTGCCCGTCGCTCATTGGTTTGATGTCATTAACTCGTGAACCGGCTGGAAGGACAAGGGGTGGGTTATAAGGATTAACTAATTAAAACTTAACCACTGGCGCGACAACCTAAGAGGGCCAAGGCATACCAACCTGACTGCCGGCCTCACGCCCACTCACGGACGGCAGAGGTGGGCGATCATCTAACCGATAAGTAAAGATGTGGTCAGCATCTCAGCATCCCCCAGCAGAAACGTTGGTTTTCGGGACCAGGGCCACTTACCTATCATAGGCTCCTCAATTTCCTCACGATACTGAATGGGCACTGGTCCTATACCCGGGACCGACAATCTGCACCCCAAGGGTGGGATCGAACCAGGGCCGCTTTCCGTGATCAGGGACCAAGGCATGCTGCCTTGGCCCGCTACGCCACGGCGCAGGACTCCTGGATTAATTACTAGAATATTATCGACTTTGTGTTTTCCCCTTTATGTTTGACTACGTGACAAAAATATGCTTTAGAATGCTCGTATATTTTGTGTAGATAGAGCATAAGTTACAGCTTTATATCATTTTTAATGAAACGAGAATTCGAAATAAATATGCGCAATGTGTAGTTCAAGTTGATACACATAATAAAGCAAATAAATCTGCCCCAACCCTCATTCCCTTCCAAAGAAAACTGTACAAACCTTAGAAGGTTCATTATTCGAAAAGTATGGGCAATCTGCTCCTGTCCTCAATAACAGCTGATAAAATAATCGAAGTCCGATGAGACGCATTCTAAATTATGTTTCAATGTAACTTAAAATGTCTGGGTTTCTGGTTCACCTCCGCCATGGCGAAACAAAGGGCAAGCACACGCTTTCCTATCGCTGACAGGGGTTTGAACGGGGGGCGTGGTGCCATTCACCTACCAATCTAAACAGCTGTTCCATATATCGGAAAGCTTCCGTGCACCGGACTGTACATGTACTGACCAAGAGTCCTAACATAACGGGTCGCATTTCATAACACACAACCTAGGCGTTGTAGCCTATGAAACACGGTCCTCTGCATAAGACGAACTTAACCGCAGATAAGCTTCCGTATGGGGTACGCGCATCCTCTATTACCAAGCACATACAAGTAAACCAATAACCATACCTAACACAGAATCCAAACCACATTCCCATACGAAACTGTACTTTATTTGGCGTGGCGCAGTATTAAGAATTTGCCTTACTCAACAATTATTGAAAAAAAGGAATTACAGAAAAATTATCCAAAATATGTTGGTCAAGTATACCCTAATCATTAATATTATGACCTTTTTATAATTAACAACACGTTGCCTACACTGTGTAGATCAGCACAAATGCAATATGAGGACGCACGCACACACTCACGGGCACTGGCAGATCACCGCAGCTCTCCAGCTACCTCAACAGGGAACTGGCCCCTGATAGCCTTGTCTCACTTCAGATCCCCGTAGGGGAGGGGATCCGTCCCCTTCAGCTGCTGTGGTGCGGGCACTGCGGACCTCTAGCACTCGTGGTACCTCTGACGTTACTAGAGGAACCTCGGGCTGAACATTCGAGCCCCTCCCTGATAGGGCGTTGTTCGGATTGGGTTGGACTCGAGGGGACAGTGGTTCCCGATACCCGTGGGAGATCGGGTATGTCTCCCGACGGGGTTAATGGAAGCCCTTAATATTTCCGCGTACTAGCCAGCATAGCTAGTAGAAGGTGTGCTAGATCACCAGGCGGCCCCACCGAGGTCATATAGGTAGCCGTCCCATTGCGTAAGTGGAGTATCCACTTCCATCGCGTCTAGAGTCCATAGGACCAGATGGTGTGCAGTTTAACCTGGCAAGTTACGCCGTCCACCGGTCAGATAGTCGGCCGGCGGTGCGGCGGTACAACTATATTCATAAAAAGCCATATCACCCATCCTCCTATAGCCATTCCTCCGTAACGAACACCTAGAGGCGACCGTCATAACGCTTTCCTTGGGAGGTTCGGACTTGGTACTTGTAGTGGTATACAACCCACCCAACCACCCCTTCTATGAAGTGGACTACAGGGCACTCCTAAACCTAGACCACAGAGTGTTCATAGCGGGCGACTTCAATGCCAAACACCCGAACTGGAACAGCTGTACCCAGAATAGAAGGGGAAGGGGCCTCTAACGCTTCATTAGTGGTGACGCCACCCTCCTTGCGCATAGCCCGCGGGGTGATTTGCGTTTATGGGCGCTCAACCACAGGGTCATCAGCGCCCGCCCGCTGAACTTCCTCCTGGTGCCAGGGTAGACGTCATAGATTTCACCATCACCAAAATCCATCCATTTCATCTGGAACTCACGGTGGTAAACGCTCTGGTTTCCGACCATAACCAGTTGTGGCTAACTCAGACGTCACCGTCGCAGCCATGCCAACGACAAATTGGGCGAATTAAGTCGACTGGGATGCCGCTGTACTAGCAATCCAAAACTCCGTGGACGCTCGCCCTCGAATTGGCTCAGTGGAGACACTCGAGGCGGCGGCCAAGCAGTTCTCCACATCCATCCTAAATGCGGTCAGTGCTCATAAACATCGCATTCCCATCGATACACCAAACCCAACAGATATCCCACGTCCCACTTAAAACATAACACCTACAATCACCTAATATAGTATTAGCGAGTTCTTAAGTTTGAGCCAGCTTAGATGTGAAAATAAGTTACTTCACAAAAATTTGAGTGTTGCTTATGGAGAAATTCAAGTGGATCCTAGGATTTGAAACAAGAAATGACTTAAAATGCGACCAAGGAGCAAACTGGAGAATTTGGCGAGTCATTTATTAAATGATTTTGATGAGGACAATATTTGAAAGATAAATATATAGGTAAAGTTTGTGAGAATTATTAGAAGTAGACATTAACATAATCATGAAGGAACTAAGGTAATCAAAGTTTCATTCGTTAACATATATTGTACTGCAAATATGAGTTACAAGTATTCATCAGAGCTGCTTAAATAGATAGCAACTTTTATTTTGTTCTCACTCTGGTGTAAACCATGGAGTAAGAAACGCTGCTTTATGAAATTGCCGCATGACGTTTACCTGCAACAGTTTGTCAGAAATGGGACCCAGTAGTCTCTTATTCTTTAAGAATGTAAGAATACTTCCTACATTTCCTACAATGTTGTTGCAAAGTTTATTGTTAAAATACTGTAATTACTATTACTTTTGCTGCCCTAAAAGTTAGTTTAGGATTAACCTCCCTTCATCCAGCATAATAGCTACTATCTGATTTTGCTTAATTACAAGCACGCCTTAGTAGGAATTATAGGTAAATGTTGCATGGCACATATCACCCATAACATATAGAAATAACCATTGGGAGGCTGTGATAATAAGCTACAGTTGCAATTCATATAAGCAGCTCTGGTGAATACTTTTAACTAATATATTTGCATAGCAAATCTAATATTAGAGAATATCATTTATAAAATTTACAAATATTTTTATATTTATACTGTGAGGTGAAAAGACAGTTTCATGATTTTGCAAATGTCAGTTACCTTCAAGTGCAAGGTTGCAGAGTACAAGATGGTTGGCATTGCTGCCTGCTCTTGAAAGAACTTTGAATTTATATCCTGCTCTAAAATAATTTTTCCTTTAAATAGGCCTGCCCTTTGCAATCAATGTTCAACAAGGAGGAATCTGAATTATGGTTGTGGTTTGCTCACAATCACATCAATCTTTTTGAAACAGGCATTCGAGAAAACGAGAAGAAGAATGTCTGCTTTGCAGACAATGTCTTGTTATGAATTACTCATAACTAAGATTAAATAAACAGCAAATAAAGTAATTTTCAGAGTTTTAAGGTTAAATGTTGAAAGGGTTGTACGACTATGATCAAGCTGCTCACAGTAGGGTTTATTCCTATGTTCATTCATTCATTCTATAATTTAGCACTTGAATGTATTTTGATTTCATAAGGGCAGCAGTTTTTAGGTTGTAATTCATTTCGTTCGACCAATTGGAAGAAAACTACATTGGCATGATAATGAATCAGGGATACTGTTGACTTAGAAAGTGAGCAGTGTAGAAACTGAGAGTGCAGAACTGTTAGATGAATACAGTATTGTCAAAATAATTGTAACTGAAAAATTGAATTACTGGAATGATTCCAAGGAAGCAGTAAGGGGTTTGAGTATTTCAAATGTTAAAAGAAAAATGCATAAATGTAAAAGTCCTGCCTAAATATGTAGAACTTGCTGTGTATCTCAGGGTCCAATGCAGGAACTGAGTATTGGTTTTCAAAAATTAATCACTATTGGTCACATAATAAAACAAATGTTATAGACAGCAGAATGGTCAATGCACTGATTCTCAAGTGTAAGCTAAACATTTCATGTGCAGACACATACATTAAATTGTTATGCAATAGGCAGTTATAAGATGAAATTCAAACAAAATAATGTACTCAACACCATGGATTTGTAAGTGCACTTCACTTAAGTGTTGATCAGTTGGTCACAACCTTTACAGAGACTGGTATTTTAATGGGCAGAGGGGGTAAATAGTAGGCCTAACAATCTATTGTATGGAAGCACTAATGTTGAAAAGAATAAGACATATCCAGCAAAATCCTTTAAAACCTGTAAGCCATTCAATATTATTGCAATGTCTTACACAAGTTATTATTTTTGTTTTTGATTTCTCTAATGCTTGAGTTTTCCTTTTTATTAGTAAATTTTATCTTCTATCCACAGTTAAATGAAGAGAAATCTTGACTCAAAATATCACTAACAGCACAGCACCCTCCCCTCACACGTTTTACTACTCCCCGCTGCACTCATGCTCTTGCACAAGCAGTTTGCAGTTTCAAAATTATTTCCACTAAGTGCTATTTCTAATTACCCAAACATGTGCAATTCTACATGTAGAAATGAAACTTGTCTGAATATTCCATTAGATATATCAGACACATTCAGTAATACTGAACTGCTGTACTTATTTATAAAGAAAAATAAAGTGAACTGACTCCTTTCCAACTTCTAATAAGCAGTAAATGGATTACCAAAGAGAAGTAATATATAAGAAATAATTGAAGAAACTATTTGTAGTTGGTATCACTTATTTTTTTAAATTATTGAGGGACTAGTTTCAGAAGCTGTTGCGTCATTTTCAACCTCTATTCAACAATCGTATGTTGTCCTCTGCTCCTTTCTCTCTGGTGGTGGAACTATGAACTTCTTTATCAAATTATCTTCTGGTGGGATTGCATTGGTTTATCTCTCCTTTTAGTAATTTTGGATGTGTCATTGTCATGGTTTTCATTCCAAAAATGAAATGTCACTGCTAACTTATCTTCTTGTTTCAATTTGGTGTTTCTAAAGTGCTCTTTGCCTCTAGTTTTTAGGTTTCTTTTGGTTTGACCTACGTAGCATTTTTCATAATTCTTACAACATATTTGGTACATTCTGGATCTGTTAATTGGTGGGATTTCATCTTTTGTTCTTGAATTTAACAAAAGGGAAAAAACCCATTAACCATAAACTAAAGAAAACCATAAAGGATGCAACCACATTCACTTAAGAAAGAGAAAGCAACAGCATATTCAGTGCATTCACATACCACCCAAAGCATTTAATAAATTTAAAAACATCTTTTAAGGAACAAAATATCATCTGGCACCTAAGAATAGATATTCAGTTTTAAATTTGTTAAATTCAAAAACAAAAGATGATATCCCACCAATTAATGCATTCGGAATGCACCAAATAAGTTGCAAGCATTGTGAAAAATGTTATATAGGTCAAACTAAAAGAAACCTAAAAACCAGAGTCAAGGAGTACTTTAAAAAACATGATATTGAAACAAGAAGATAAGTCAGCAGTAGCATTTGGTTTTTGATATGAAAACCATGACAAAGACCCAAATCCCAAATTACCAAAAGGAGTGATAAACCAAAACAAACTGAAAACATGGGAGAACATATTCATATGGAAAAATAAGGACCGAGTAATGAACTTTGATTCTTCCAATCATGTATAAGCAAGAAATAGCTTGCTTCTGCAAAACAAGATTATATTGATAGCATATCTAAACATTAACCATCAGCAAACAACCATGCCATCTGTTGAACTCCAGGAAACTGCATGTAAAAATGTCTCATTTCTCGTGCTAAATTTCCCACAACGGTGAGTTTAATTAAAATACAGAAATTAATGTACTATAACAATTAAAGTGGAAGCAATGTTTCCCTTGCTTCTATGGAATACATGCTCCTGTCCCATTTGTCAGTGTAATGCAGCAAGTCATGCTAGTTCTATTTCCTGCTAATATATTAGGTGTACATACCCCTATTTAAAAAAAAATCCTCAGGAATTGATGACTACCTGCTGCTATAGATGCCTAGATCTTCCAAATGTGTTCCTCAAACCCTGATGAAGCTTCTCATATGAGCTGTTTTCAAATTTCCCTAATAATGTTGTCTTTCAGTTTGTCTATTGTATAGGGATTATTTTTACATACTTTCTTTATGGGTCACCCCCAGAAAACATCATATGGAATCATACCGAGGACCTCAGGTTGAACACAAACCTTAACTCACTATCCAGTCATAAATCCTGTAGTTTTTATAAATTTTCAAGGATCATAGCAGAAGTATATATATATATATATAAAGTGTATATATAATATTGTAGATGTTATTACTTTAGAAGCTGAGCAAGTGCCCGAAAGGGTAAGATGCTCAACTTACACAAAGTTAAAAGGTTTATTTACAGTGTTTCAGGGATGATAAAAGGTAAACATAAATATTTGTTTTGCTGTATGTAATAAAAGCACATCAGGCTTGTCATTTAGAGGCTTTATGTTTGTAATCATTGTTATGAATTGGCTTCTGGACTTCCATTACTTATACACAATGGCATTTGAGCAAATGCTTTTGAGAAATATTGTTCAAGTTGTCTTCCATTTAAATGAATACAAAGATGACTCCAACATGCTACTGACTGGCTGATATGTTCAAAAATGTGTTAAAGCTACAGAAATTCACAAACTCCTGTTATTTAGAAGTATAACAAGAGTCATTAGTATGAAGGAGTAAATTTTGCATTCATTTAAACAGGAGGCAGTTTGAACAAAACTTTATATTCTGTATGCACTAAAGTAATGCAGTCTAAAGCCAATTTGTAACATGAGGCATCTAAATGACTGCTCTAAGAAATTTTCACATTAAGTTAAAGCATGTTCTCACTTACTGACACTCTGAAGTCACTAAGCTCAATAACTGCACTTCTGAATGTCTTCTTAATATAAATTTTCAAGGATCAAGAGGACATAAAAACAAACATCTGTTTATGTGCCATAACTATGGCAAAAGAACATTTTCCAAAAAAGTAAAACATCTATTTTGCTGTATGTGATAAAACTTGCCAGACTTGTCATTTATGTGCTATGTAAATGCTACTAGGTATTGGTTTCTGCATTTTCTTAACAAACTCGTATAATTTTAGAGTACAACAAGGGTCAATAATATTCAGTAATAAACTTTACAGTCAGTTAAATGAGAGTCAGAACATCTCTTCATATGCTGTATGTCCTAATGTAACAGGAGGAAAAAAACCACCTTGTATTAACACTAATGAACACAAAGGCATTGAAATAAGGCCGAGAAAAGTGTTATATGGTAGAACAAATGTAACAGCATGTGAATTAATAGTACATTAGATCAAGATTTTTCAGTGATGAATGTTTCAGATTTTCAGTAGTCCATTAATTAGTTTTAAATTAACATACATATCTGGTGAATTGAAACCAAACCTCAAGAGTGCAACAAATTCAAACATGAGTGTTTTCTAGTTCAATTTAGGAGCTTTTATGGATTACAAGCAGAAGATTATGGGGCCCTGCCTGCTGTGAATAGTATTACTATACTGGTCGCCAAACTAGAATGTGATTGACAGTTAGTAACCACATGGAAGAACGCCCTAAATAAATGGGAGGGGATGAGTATGTCATAACGGTTGTCATGGTAACGATTAAAATGACCAATTAGAGTCGAGACGTTTCCATGACATTAGACGCTAAACCTTGGTTGCCGATATTCTAACACATGCTTAGCATGACTTGCAGGCGAGCAAGTTACGCAAACGCTGCAGTAAATACAATACCTTGGTGTTTGTTTCTCTTGCTGATAACACTGCATAAACAGAATGCCCTTACATATACAACAGTTAGAGATCCTGCACTGGCAAGTTACTTTGCATTTTATTTGTGGCAATTTGTCTTGGTTTACGTGTGCCTGAGTCCGTGTATCTGTGCACATGTTGTGATCATTTGCAATTGTGTTTAATGAATGTTTAATTATCTCTAAATATAGTGACAAGCGAAAACCTGAACGTGCTCAGAAACCAAATAAAACTATATTTGGTATACGTATTCCAATTAAAGGACATACACGGGAAATAATATGCTCTGTGATAGAAATTTAACGGGGAGCCTATTATTCCATTCTCTAAGATGTTTGATAGGACTTTACGTGCTGTAGGAATCAGTAAGGGCATTAAGGTTAAGATTGGGAAAGAAAAGTATTTTAAAGAAGAAAGTTAGACATTGGGGTATAAATTAGAAATTCCGGAAAAAAATCATGTAAGCGGCATTTTCCCACTTCAATAAGCATCAAGATGTCACAGGTATGCCTCTTTTGTTACGATGATCTTTACATTGATGTGTTCTTGCATGTTCTAGTGTTTGCATGTAGATCCATGATTGTACTATAGTCCTTGTGTACAGTATTATAAATAATAATAATAATAATAATATATCCATTGCAGTCGCAACTGAATGACCTTCGCACGCGTAACCCTATCATGCACTCCACGTGGCAGCAATAAGCAGCGTCGCCTCTCTCTCCGTACGAAATGTCAATCACTTTCTAGATTGGCGACCAGTATAACTACAAGCCATCCGCATGTTACTATTTTTATCAATTGAAATACAGTGATTCCTCTAATGCTGATGTAATTATTTTTTATTTCCTTATCAGTATACATTCATTATCCTCTTAGAAGTGGCACGTTTATTCAGGCATTATGAAACAATTATTGAACCTTCTCCAGTTACATTTTTTGTAGGATGTTGAATATTATTGACCAAACGATGCTAATACTTTGGGGAGGGGTTCAGAAAAAAGTAACTTTTGTGTCTAGATTTTGCAGCCCCTATCATGACTTAAATACTTTAGTGAAATGAAGCAGATATTAATCAAGTTATTTCAAATACTGAACAATATCTATTAAACTGTTCATTAAATTTGACAGATTATTTTTATAAGCAGTATCTTTTATTTTATTCCTAACTCATTTATTTTACCAGTGCCTCAGATAGAGAAACTTTACATAACATTTAACTTATACAGTAAAACCTCTCTAAAATGGAATGCAATTGTTCAGGGTTTATTTTCTGTTTACACAGGTTTCTGTCCTACAGACGGTTGTGCTTGAATACAAAGAAATTGCAGAAGCTAGTCTGCACAGGTTTACAGTGAAGGAATAATATAAAATGAATGTAAATAATAATAGGCTGATATGTAATGCACTAAATTTTCAACTTACGTACAATAATTGTAATTTATTGCCTAGTTTGTCTGTTTTCCATTTTTCCTTTACAATCTGCAGCAGTCTGCGTAACATTATTTGCTTCAGTACACATAGCATTCAAAGCAATGTTGTGGCAATGTTTAAAACTCTTGAGCCATCCATTGGAAGCTGAAATGGTCTTTGCCTAATTTTGCTGCTGTCTCTAAAGCTTGAGTCTGAAGCAATGGTCCAGAAATGGAAATTCCTTTAGTGCATGTGCATTAAAAAAAAAAAAAAAAAAAAAAAAAAAAAAAAAAACACTTGAACATAGTACAATTTAGCTTGTCATTCTCTGTAAATTTTGTGATGCATTTCACAAGCCATGCTGTTCCCTTTAGCCATTTGTTTTTCAAAATCTCAAATGAGTTTTCCTCACTTTAAACAACACATCTTTAGTTAGACATATGTTCTTTTCTTGTTCAATAACCTAATTTTTTCCTTCAGTGATATCTTATGTTTAGAACTCATTTTACAGAATTTGTGTACATACAAACTATGTTTTTAAAAATCACTTAAGTTCACAGTTTTCTTCCACTTGTACTTAATCACTTGGAACAAAACAGAAGGAACACACTGCAAAACAATTGTACCCTTATCATGTGTCTTGAAAGAGAGTTGGGAGAACTAATGGTGTGTTTTCCCTTTTCCTTAAAGATTAGTTTATGGCTTTATACTTCATAAAACTTTGATGCAAGTGCAGTTGCCCTTAATATTATTGCACTTTTTAAAATATGTATGTTGTAACCCATTGCACATAAAATAATCCATTTTAATCAGGTATTTACACAAACAGTTCCCAAAAAATATTTCTGTTTTCACAATAGGCAGCTTTCTGGCTTAGAGTATAATTTTAATGGAAAATAGCTCTGTTCCAAAATTTATTTTTTGTTTTTCCAAGTTTCCGAAATATAAGGGGTCTGTTTTAGGCAGGTTTGTATTAATAAAGAAGCAAGGTTTAGAATTGTTCAGATTTAAATTTACAACACTTAAATAAGAACACCAAAGAGTATGGTAACTTAATCCATTGATAGGCATATGTATAATCCAATGCTAAAGCAAAAGAAAAGAGGTGAAAGCAGAAGAATAGTCTAATTAGGATTTTAAAGGAAAGTAATGTGAGCAAGGTATGAAAGGATATAAAGTAATGTAAATAAGCCTAGTACATAATCAGAAGAACATCTATATTTTAAAACCCTCGAACATGCATGGTTCAGTAAGATGCCAAAACACTGACATTAGTAATAGTCCTGTGGAAATTTTGGACAGCATAATAAGAGATGAAGTCATAAAACAAGTGAAGTTAATGAAAAATAAATAAAAGTAACTGATACAGATGGCATTCCCTCAACATTTTTGAAAGAATAGTGTAGTGATCCAAATAAACATAAGACACCAACAGACTTGCTCAATTTAGTTAAAGAACGTCAACATAAGCCAGAGAATTGGAGGAAAGCAATCATCCAGCAAATATACAAAGGAAAGGATAGCACAGACTACTGCTTGTAAAAATTACAACCCCAAAACGGAAATGCATGAATATAATGAACTTAATACCACCAACTAGGTACATGACAAATAAATGCTTAAATTTTCAAATCTGTACGTAGCCTTTGAGCCTAAATAGTCAGTATTTGGTGTATCCTCCGTGCACTTCAACTAGAGCTGTTATGAACCATGAAGGAATTGAAAAGGTTCCGAGTATATTCCTGGGAAATCTTCCTCCATGTAGTTTGTATGTGAGCCCACAAATCCATGATACTGGTTAACGGATGGACCATGATGAGAAAGTAGCTGACCAACTATAAGCCAGACATGTTCAATGGGCGACATGTCAGACAAATGTGGAAACCACGGAAGTAATGGACTCTTTGAAGTTTTGTATATTCCTTGGAATATGTGGCCAGGCATTGTCCTGCTGAAGTGTGGCCTGTGGAGATAACTTAAGCAGGAAAACCTCAGGCTTTACAATCTCCCACCGGTATCTGTGGTTCAAAGTGCAATCAATTCAGAGGTGAGATTGGATGTTGTAACCAATGTCACCTCAAACCTTCACACCAGGTGTTTGTTCACTATACTGCTTAACAATGCATGCCTCCAGATTGCACTCACCACAGCACCATTGAAAACATGCGCTATCACTGTAGGACAGTTGAGGCAGAATTTGTCCAAAAGTACATTTTACTACTCAGCATGCCAGTGAAAACATTCATGTGCCCATTGCAGTCAGAGGCGCTTGTCATTTCTGGACAATAGAAGCTGGCATAATGGCATGTTCAATTTGCAGCAAACAGGTTAACACCTATTGTAGTGCTCCAGCATTGAGCAAACACTGTAAATGAAGTTATATGGTCTGTTATAGCTATGCAGACAAAATGTCAGTTATCCTGTACTGTGGTAATCTAGCGTGGTCTAGTACCCACTCTTCACTGCATACAACCTCCTTCTGTACACTGCTACCATATATACATTACAGTCACAGCAGCAAGCCCTGTACGAGCCAAAACATCATGGTATAATAAACCAGATTCCTGGAGACTGATAATTCTGTCCATTTGAACTCATTTATAGGCTGATATGGCTCCCTGTAACATCGACAAGACACACTAAAACTCACTTTAACATTTCTACTTTATTTGGCAGCTCTGCACTGACTACTTCTGGCACAACCTCTTTTGCCGGAGAAGCATGACAGGACCCTGCTAAGCCTAAGTGTACCTTATTGCTTTGCAATCCTAATCACTTACTGCTTACACATTCTTCTATACATCCAAGTTTGTATTCATTCAGGGAATTCCTTCATGGTTTTGGAAATGTACTGTGTGCATGTGTGGAAATGTATGTGTGAATACTGTTTCAAATGTGAGAACTGAAATTAAACAAACAACTGTAAAATCCCCTAAGAAGAAAAGGGAAAGACCATTTAGTATTTTAAGGGAAACTGATGCTTTTGTTAATAGTGCTATTCGCTTTTAAGTGCACTTTTTTTAAACAATGAGCCTTCTACTATAGATAAGATACTTGCTTTAGTAAATTTTTACTCCCAAAATTATTTTGCATAACTTTACTTCAGCAGTTTCTTTAATTAGTTGATTTAGTTTATTTAGTAAATATTTATTTATTTGTGCTACAACAGAGCAATGTTCCAATTACAGTAGCTACATAGTAATTATACAAACTTGGCTTATATATAAATACAAAATGTAACAAAAAGGAAGATGCAAAATGTGATACAAAAAACTAAGAATAAAGACATACAAATTTAAATGCAATACAAAAGTAATAAAGAAGAATACAACAAACTAAGACTAAATCCAAAGAATATATCATTAAAGACAAGACACTGGGAACTGTTTTATCATAAAACATACATTTAAATAACACATCTGAAAACCACTGTATTTAACTGTTCCGTAAATTGCTTGTAGGGGAAACTATGATCCAGTTCATGGAATTTAGCATATAACTTTAAAATAGCGGAATTTTTATGCGATGTCTTTGGTGTTCAAAACTGAGGTAATTGACAGTTTCTGAAATTAATACTGGCATTAAAATTTATTTGATCAAGTAATTCTTCGCTACATACCAGGCCATTCCTACAGGAATAATTGATCAGCATCTATTCTACAAACAGAGAGTGAGATTCTTTTGAAGTGCTTTAGCAACTGGAAATATGGAACGCACAAGTCAATATGCCAGAGGTCTTGTAACATATCTCAGAAATAATTAGAGCCAACTGAAAAATTCAATGCCATGGCCGGGATTTGAACCACGGATCTCCTGGTTTCTGTCCAGTCAGCATGTTGGCCATGGCAGCCCAAGGGGCCAGAGCGACCGGCCCGAAACCAGGAGATACACGACCCAAACCCTGGCCATCACACTGAATTCCCCAGCCAGCTCCAATTAATTTCTTTAAGTCATATTTGGTACATATTTTTGAGAAACTGTTTGATAATTATCTTGATTACACACGATTATATGCAGTTTTTAGAAACAACCCAGATCCCCATGTGGATGGTGATATAATAAAAAAATTCTTTGGTACCGTTTGATCACATTTGTTGGAATATGCAATGATCAGGTTTCCTCCACAGATGTGAGAAAGAAATAGTAGTGAACTCTATGCATAGGCACCAATTTTTCAAATCACGAGCAACTCTAATTGTTCGGAGTATTCAGCCTAATCATGAAGATAAAATGTAGAATCCAAAAATATTAATGGACTTAATAAAAGGCAGGTTTTTGGATAACCTCAAAGCCAAAGAAAATCTGAGTATGACGAGTGCATGGCAGTCAATTATGAGCACCAAGGAGTAAAGAATTCATCAGAGGTAAACCTATTCCATTACCTTACATTTGGTTTCTGAATGCAAAGAAAAATGTTTGCTTTGTGAATTTTTACATGTACTAAGGCAAAAATCCACAAGGTGATAAAGCATATGAAAAGGAAATCCAATAGCCGCCACGGGTCCAAATGACAAAAAACCTGCCTAATAATGTGATGTATCTGCTCTTTAAGTTTTATTTTGATAATTTGTTTACCGCTATGAGCCTTCTAAAGATTAGAAGCATATAGGCTCAGCTGATGCTGGAGCTATGACAGATAATAGGGTACCTAATGTTTGTCCAATTACATCCAGTGAACAAAAGAGAAAAATTAAAGGATACAAAAAGGAACTCACTGAATACTAAAAGAATCCTAAAGAAGGAATGAGTCTGCTGCGATGGATAGATAATTCTGTAGTAACTCCAATGTTGACATGCTATGCAGCTGAACCAGTTACGAAAGTGTGAAGATATAAACCCAAAAAAAGAGAATCTCAGTGTTGTATTATAATTGCTATAATAATATTCTTTGGCTTTGAGGTTATCTAAAAACCTGTCTTTTATTAAGTCCATTTTGATGGATCCATCAATCATCTTAGCCTATATATGGCTAGTGTGGAGAAATGATTAATTTCCATCAATTAACTAAAATAATAAGAGTTAAATGATGAAGCCTGGGACTTAAGTACTTACAATAGTACTATTACAATAGTAAGTCGCCACAAACGGTGTATCTCGGATGCGAGAGCCCCTAGTGGTCTACTGGGGAAATATACGAGTCAACTGGAGAATTTAATGTCAGGAGGGCACGTTGGCCATGGTAGCTCAAAGGTTAAGAGCGACTGGACGGAAACCAGGAGATCCATGGTTCAAATCCCGGCCCTGGCATTGAATTTTTCATGTTGACTCTATCCATATTGTTTTCTGTTTCATATTGTTTTCTATTGATTTAAAAATTTTATTTTTGTTACATCGCCTGTCTTAAATATAGGATTTATGTTTGTGACTTTCCATTGTGAGGGAAAGTTTTTAAAATTAGATGCTACAGAATTTTAAGATGGAACAAGAGCAATTCACTACAACCTTTTAAAATATAAGGCAATATCCCATCAGGACCACTGCTTCCTTTAGGCTTTAACTTATTGATTGAAAGTTTAATCTCTTTTTCAAAAATGGACTTTATATTTTAGAGAGAAATTATGGATAACTATAGACCAATTAGCATTATTCCTGTATTTGCCAAAATTCTGGAAAAAAGTATTAAAAGTCAGTTTACTACAGCTTCTAGAACACACATCACTACTTTTTTTTCACAAACATCAATAACAAATCTAATACACTTGCTGCCACCATAGATATTATAGTACCAATTCAAAGAGCTATGGATAAAAATAGTTTAGCTGCTGAATTATTTAAAGGCTTTCGACGATCATACAATATTACAAAAGAAACTTGAGTATGCCGGTGTAAAAGGAGTTCTTCTCAACTGGACTCAGGCCATGCCGTGGCTCAGTAGTTAGACCGCTTGGCTTTCGTCAAGTTGGCCCGGGTTCGATCCCAGACGACCGCAAAGTGAGATTTGTGGACAACACAGCGCTGGGGCGGGTTTTCTCCGGGATCTCCAGTTTCCCCCGCCATCTCATTCCACCGGTGCTCCATCTTCATCTCATGTATCATAAGTGTCATCGCCTGTGGTGCCGTATGTAGTAAAAGCAGGCGTTAAACACTACATTTCATTTCAACTGGACTCAAAACTATCTCAGCAATAGGAAACAATTTGTAAATATAAACAATTCCAGTTCTCTATCAACAATTCATCATGGAATTCCACACGGTCCTATATAAGGTTCTATATTATTCCTAATTTTAATAAATGACATGATGTTTTAAGATTAAAAGGTAAATTAATTAGGTTTGCTGATTTTTTTTAATTTACGTCCTTCAACTTTTAAGTCATATCAGACGATGAATGAAATGGGTGAAGTGATGCTCAAATGAGTCCAGGGTCCATGAAGTTTAAGAGTTATCGACATTCATCTATGAGGATAAGGGAAAACCCCGGAAAAACATTATCCGGGTAACTCACCCTAACCAAGATTCAAACTCGGGACCATATTCACTGATGTATGTTATATATAGATTATTCTGAGCACCAGCTATTACTTGATATACAACATGATCTGAATTTACTGAATAACTGGTTTAAGTTTAATAAGTTAATGGTAAATGTCTCTAAAACAAAATATATGTTTTTCTATAAAAGATATATACCAGTATAAGATAACAATGTGCATGCTGATAAAGCAATAATTGAAAGAATAACAAATATCACAATCTTGGATTGATTCTAGGTGGTACTCTTATTGGAAGGACCACACTGTGTATGTAAAAAGTAAGATTCTACCTTATTAGCTGAAATTCACAGGTTGGAATTCAAAGGATTCAGTGTAAATCATTTATGAAGTATCTACCATGCTTTAATTCAATCCCATTTTGACTAAATAAACATCTTATGGGGTAGTTCTGCTAAATATTTAATTCATGAGCTCAAGTACTCCCAAAATCGTTCCTTGAAAATAATCTACCATCTGCCTTTTAGAACACAAGAACACTACCATGTAACGAATATTTTGCCATTACAAGTAAGCATAGACCTGCTTAATCGCCGATACCCAGGAGTTTTAACTCGTAGAACTAAAAGCTACATAACTTACTGTGCTATATTAATTACAGAAGTCGGTACTCACTAATCACAATAGCTGCAGTAAGTGCTATCCATTTTGTGCTATACCTATACAAGTCACTGTCGTTAAAAACTTGCATTCCTTTCATCAACTCCACTGCACAAATCTTACCAATTTCCCTAGTAATGTATTAAGTTCATTTAAGGTACACTGTGGGACGAACTGACATATTTTGAATGATTGAACACATATTTTCAGCAGGATAATGAGACTGCGCATACTGCTGGGGAATCCACAGAGCTCCACAGTATCATTGGTAATAAAATAAGCAGCAGACTATGGCCGGCCCTTACCCCTGATCTGACACCATTAGATTTTTATTTATGGGGAGCAGTAAAAGGTAAAGTGTATGCGAATAATCCACATACCTGAGATGAACTTAACGGAAACATACGTAGGGAAATAGGTAAGATTGGTGCAGTGGAATTTCTGAAAGTTTTTTTATGATGTGTGACTTGTGTATAGCACAAAATGGACAGTACTTCCAGCAGCTATTGTGATTAGGGTGACTACTGACTTCTGTAATTAATATAGCACAATAAGTACGTTAAGTTGTTTTTAGTTCCGCGAGTTAAAGCTCCTGAGTATTGGCAAGCAAGCGGGTGACTGCTGTGGCAATAAAGGAAAATTAATAAAACCAACTGTGAACGCTTCTACTTATGGCCTGAACAGTCGCAGTTATCACATGTTACCAAACCTCTAAATTGCACTGCCACTAGAATTGAAAAGCTGCAGGAACATAAAAGGTTTTAAAAGGTAACTTGTTGAAAGTTTACTGAAGGCATATTTTTATAGCTGGATTGATAAGCTGGCCTGGTTAAAAATTAATAAATGTTTTTGTCTTACAAAATATGTAGTTTTTTGCAGTGTTCTCTGCTCCTATTAGGTCTTCACTTATAGTGAAAGTTTGTATCTTTGTTTTATAAATAAATGTTATTTATGTACGGTAATTCCTACTACAAGAATGTATTATAAAGTTGTTACACTGCCTGCCATCATTTTATATATTTTTTTAACTCTTCCCTAGTATGAGCTTTGGCTCTGGAAACTTTTTCACATACCAATAAATAATGTGAGACCCTCAGACTTTAAAATTTAGGAATTTCATATGAAGGAGATATGTCAGAATACATAGATTTAAAGTTGCAAATGCATCTGCAACCGTCTAGTCATTATCTAAACAGACATTCACAATCATACTATTGGGCATGCTATTACTTTTAGCTTTTTTGCTCAAAAAATGTTTAGTGTTGGCTTTTATTTGTTCTTCAGTATTTTTAATAAAGGATTTATACATTGCATTAATCATAATTTTAATTTCTTTCAATTCTTTTCGGAAACATTCCTTGTGTTTCAGTTTAGCAATAATGTTCTTAGAAAACCAATGAGGATATGACTTGTTTTCGTATATGCTTTAAGTGATAAGAGTTGTCAAATACCGATTTAATAGTTTCATAAAAACAAGTTAGAGCAGTGTCAACATCATCTTGATATGAAAGATGTTCCCAATTAACATGGCTTAATTTGATATACATAGCATTATAGTAAGTTTTCTTGAAATTATAAACTACTGTTGGCATGTGTTAAATTTATTTTCAAGGTCACATTTAGTTTAAGAGATGGGCGGTTTGTCTCTGGAAATAAGAGGTATACATTTTCTTCATACACTAACTTGACTAGTATATTTGTTAAAACTATATCAAGAGTTCTATTATTACAATTCTGAACATGATTGACTGAACGCATATGTAAAGACAAAGTGCTGGCCAGTGCCCTTTCATGAGGACCTACTTTAAAGAAATTATGGTTTGAATTAGTCACCATGGGTAAGTTAAAATCACCAGTTATCAGAACATTAGAAGTATATACATCAGGGAGACTAGCTACAGAATTACAAATTGCTTTCCAGCTTTGTGTTAGGTGGGAAGTACACATTGACTAGATATGATTTTCCTTGTAATAGACACTTTAAATTTCCCTATCTTGTTGATATATATATTTATTTATTTATTATAATTGCTACAAAATAATTCCAAATTAACTCATTGTGACAATCATGTTTTGGTAAGCAATATTATATAACAACCAATAAGAGTACATAGAAATATAACAATTTGTAACTTAAAACTTCACTTATCTTATAAGAAATGATAATTCTTATACATTCTTCAAGATTTTCTACCCTTAGTAAAATAAAAGACGATCATAATTTTAAAAAACTTACTTACCATCCTTGGGTTAATAAACATTTTCAATTTTTTTTAAAGAGTTTGGTATAACTTTAGTTCCTCAAAATAAATATAGTATTAAAAATTTATTGCATTTCTCTATAAAAGATAAAATTCCTAATAATACAAAATCTATACCTTGTTTCACGTAAGCTTGCCCAGTACCTCTTAACGGTCACGTGACCTAATCACCTCTCATTGGTTGCTGTTGTGGTAATGACTGTCGTGCGATATAAATTAGTTCGTTATTTAACATGGTGATATATCATTGTATGTTGGAAGAGAATTGTCAAATTTATATTTTCGTAACTGTTTTAATTAAATATATTACGCAACAGAGCTGATTTATCTGAAATGCATGTTAATTCTTAAACGAATTAAAGAGGAGGTCCCTTTGCTCTCAAGCACATGGCATGATAGCGCGTGATTTAGCGGTAGTGATGACATATTTGTTTATGTGACTTTTATCACTGACCTTGTTTTGAACTGGATTAGTCTGCATCGCCATTCGAGAGTACGGGAGCTAAATTATTTTATTGATCGTTTATTGCGCATGTACTTATTATATATAATGGCAGAGTCTACCGCCAGTTTTTCGCTGAAGTATCGCAAAGATAATTATTTACAAACAGGCGAAAAAAGAATTGGGTTGCATGTGTTTAATGCACTCACAGAGAAGAATCCGTCTTTGTCAGTGAGAGAAGTCGAACAGCTGTGCTCTGAAGTTACAGGTGTGAGTGTTAGATCTGTAGGAACATCGCGACATGAAATTGAGGAAACAGGAAAACTTACCACTCCAGGCAAAAGCAGGAATAAACAAAAGTGCGTGCTCGGAAAAAAATACGTGAAAAGTGTTGTGCGTCGTCATGTGTGTAGTTTTTCTTTAGAAACGAACTCCCTAATATAAGTAACATTTCCTCTGCTGTAAATGAGGATGCAGATTTACCAAATTTCAGCAGATTGCTTATACAGCTGGGATTTGTGAATGAAAAAAGAGGCAAGAAAAATGTGCTAAAAGACAGAGGCGATATTGCTGTGTGGCAAAGACGCTATTTAAGGACAACCACACTGCACCGAGATACAAATCGCTAAATATACACGAAGAACACACGAAAAGTAAAGTATGGTGTGACACGACTTTTAAGACTGAAAGACAAGCATTTTTGAAAGGTATGTGTGCTGGTTTAAAAAATCCCAGTGGAAAAGGCCAAAGGCCTTTCATTATAAACTCTTTCAGCTTCATTGCTCAGTCATTCTGTTTCAATTTGCTCAGTTCATTATAAACTTGTATTTTTGCATGCCTTCATATCCTTATTTGTATGATTTTTGTTGATTTTATTTATCTTCCCGGCAATTATTACGACATTTACCGCAGGTTTAAATGTGAGGGGAAGGCACCGCCTATGGCCTATGACGCATTAGCCAATTAGGGCAAGGGGGAGGGTTGTTGAACGCGGAGTGATACATTTCAGCTGGGCAAGGTTATATGAAACAGTAGTATTTATCAGTTTAATTGTTTCGATTGCGATAGTTTATATTGGAAAGACAAAACATAATTTAGAAACCAGAACTAAAGAACATTTTCTTAACATTAAGTATAAACAAACTGATAAATCAGCCATAGCAGATCATTTCTGGTCATTTAACCATGAAATAAATCCAGGAGTTAAATTATTAGAACAATTAAATGGTCTGATAGGTTTAATGGTTTGGGAAAGGATATTTATTTTAAAAAACAAACATCGCACAATGAATTTTGAAATACCGGCAGTTGATTCTGTTTTTAAATTTGTTTTATTTTCAGATTTTGGTAGTACTAACAAGAACATATCAACATCTAGCGTTTGAAACGATGGCCACAGCTTTGTTTCCAGCTGAAGATGTGTATAACTTTACATGAAATCGCAATCCCGGAGAATTTATAAGAATTATCATTTCTCATAAGTTAAGTGAAGTTTTAAGTTACAAATTGTTATATTTGTATATATTTGTTTGCTTCACTGTTAATAACTTCATATTTTACGTATTTAACCAATAAGAGTACTTGTGTAACAATCAGTTGTCTTAGAATTCAGACCTCTAACATTTTGATAAACATTACGCTCATTGTATTGATTCATTTACACTAGTTCATTAAGATTTTCCAGAGATTTTAACACCAAACAAATTTGTCACCTTCATTTTTTCTTAATTTTATTGCACCTGAATTATCAACCCAAAGATAAGCATAATTACTTTCTGTTTTTAACTTTCTAGCCTGAGAATAGATGATGCCACTGCAATAAGGAGCAAGATTATATATATATATTATATATACTTCACTACTGCTTAAATCCAGGAAATAAGTATTTAGTGTTCTCTTTAACTTCCTTTGCTGAATGAATAAATCTTCCGCTCGCAGGACGAACTTAACAATGATGCCTTTGGTGTGGTAGTCTTCTTAGTCTATGGCATATGTTGATCATGTTTGAATTAATCTCCATGTCCAATGCACATGGTGTGATATTCTTAGTCTATGGCATATGTCAATCATATTTGAATTAATCTCCATATCCTTATCCCTTCACTTATTTCATAAACATCTTCATTCACATTTTCTGGAACTCCGTGTATTTCCACTGTACTGTGTCTTCCATATTGATTAACTAACTTTGCTTCATTTAACTGCTTCCTAAGTATAACATTTTCTTCTTTTAAAGCATCTATTTTATATAGGCATGCATTTATGTTTTCATATTGATCCTTGATTGCCTTAGCATTCTCATCAAGTTTTTCATGAGGAGATCAAAGATTTTTCTAGCTCTTTCTTATTATCATTTGATTTCTTTAATTGAATCAGTTCCTCTTTAACTGATATGATTAACTAATACAAGTTAATTATAGATGGAATGGTCGGATTGTGTGCCTGATCATCTTTTCATAAACTTTACCCCTGATGCTTAGAGCAGTTGGTACAATGCCAAGGCTGGTTTTGTGAGTTTATAAACTCAATAACAGTCTCATTAATTTGAACACATTTATTGTGATACCAGTTGTTGCAGTCTGCACACTTTTCGCCTGTTGTCTCTAAGCATTGCTTTATAACGGGGCAAACTGCACTCTACATCGCAAGTAACAGCAGCTTACAAAATGTTGTGAGTGGTCTATAGAAAACTTCATTTTTGGTAGCTTTTCCTCCAAGAATATCACAAATTTCTGAAAGTTGATGATACCCAGGGTTTTTGGAAAGAATGTTTACTATTTTTTCCTTTTATATTTCCTACATTTCCCGGAAATGTTATTGAACTGGATATTGTTCTTTCGAATTCTGCTAAAGAATGCTGTAATGAACAACACTTGTTTCCAATATCCTGATAGCTTTAAGTATAAAATGAAAATGAGCTGATATGAACACAAGGTTGCCTTCTAAGTCTTTGTGTGATAGTTTTCTGGGCTAATTCAACAGATGCTGCTTCATTTGAATCAAAGCCTCTTTAATTTGAGAAAAATGTTCTGCATAGTATAGAGCAGCCTCCAGCCAAGTTCCCCAATGAGTTAAAATTGGCTGAGCTGGAAGAGCAATGGGTGCTGTTCTGAACTTATCAACTCTGGAAGGAGCCTTTTTAAACACTTTCTTAACTGACAACACCAATTTGCCACAAAGGCATAACATAACCGAAAAGTCTCTGCTATACGATGAAGGCCATGTACGACAGGTTAAGTATGAGGGAAAATACCTTTCAGTGTTGTACCTCATTTCATCATGTAACTAGCAGAATCTGATATCAACAGGAGCACATTGTTGTACTTAATCCCAGTGGGCCACAACAGATTAATTGAATCAATGACAAACTGCATAATTGTTGCATTGTTGGTAATATCTAACTCTGCAACATTAAGATGTGCACTTGTGAGCTGTTCTTTACAAAGGGCTCCAATTATAAAATTCGCTATGTAATGACCTTCACAATCTGTTGTTTCACCAACACTGACTCACAGAAATTGTACGTTTGGTATTACATAGTTGTAACATCGGTTACATATGTTTTCTGCAAGGTGCTTTCATCTGGTATGTGCTAGTTGGTGTATTTCTGAAGAAAATTTCTTAGTGTTGGATTATTGAGCTTAAAGAGAGGAATATCACATGCTAAAAAGCTCCATACAGAGCTGCAGAAAACTGCATTAACCTATCACCTAAACACTTCAATTTGTTTTTGCTTCAGATCGCTTTTGTCTCGTTCTTTATTTAGTAATTCCTTATTTTCCGGCTGTTTATATCCTGCAAAACTTTAAATCGTTTGCCCAACTTCTCACATACTTTACAAAATTCTATTATCCATTAAATAAACATGTTAGAAAATTCTTTTTGAAATGCTTGAAGTCTATCTGAAGTACCTGATTTTACTTTGGGCATGATTTAATGTAGATGTAGAAAGCCAGAACAAAAAATTAATACATTTGAACACTTTGTCGCTCTATGAAATCCAATAGTCAAAAAAAAAGGGTAATAGGTACACTTTAATACTTTCATCGCACGCGAAAAATCTATTTGCTCAATAAACAAAGCCTTGATGGGATTGGGAATCAACAGATCATGTGACATTGATGCAATCTCATGCAGACTTGAGAGGCTCCTTATGGAAGCGTTCACTCATGTGAATGTACTATAGTGGAAATTGTTTATGAGATTCAAATTTCATGCTAAAATGACGAAAAAAGATACATAGCAGCAGGTTTACTGACCACTGTATGATCCAGATGGTGGAAAAAAATTAAATAGAAAGTTAAAACTTAATAAAATATGCCATATAAGCATGAGAATATTCAAAATATGATTGACTTATAAAAACAAAAATATGTACTTATATGCAAAAATATGCAATTGCATGAACTTCCAGTCCCTACTCATTACAACACTCATGAGAGAAGAAATGATTAGCACACTTGGAAGTGATGAATTGCTACAATTTGGTTGGCAATACTGAGTATCAGATACTATCTCTTATAACTAAATGTTACAGAAATAGTACCAGTCTATTTATTCCAGCATATACACCAAACTTTATATACCTGCACATTCTTAGTACTCACAGTTTTACATGTCAATACCAAATCACTGTACTATGCCAATATACACAACATATTTCAAGTTATTGCCGGAGCTCACACAAACATTCCACTTTACTACTCATTGCAAACTACTTACTAATATAAGATGAGTGCCTTTAACCCTACCCTGCTGCAGTGAAAGGTATCACGATTGCAATAAGTCAGATATAATCAACTGACGGCAGAGAATTGAATGTGAGTTTGCTGACGGAGTGATACAAACCACAATGTTTATGTGTAACCTCACTTTAAGCCCTGGGGGACTATAGTTTCGGGAGTAGTTGCTTCCATTTTCAACCTTGAAGATCCAACTTATGTTGGACTGTTTATTAATTGAACGTCACTGCTACTAAATTCCTCCAAACATCAGTTAAGTATTCTCATTGAAAAAACTATTTGTAGCTGGCCTTTGACACTTCATCACTTACATTTTTATATTATTGAGAGACTAGTTTCGGGAGCTGTCAACCTCTATCTGGATAGAAGCTGAAAATGGAAGCGATGGCTCCCAAAACTAGTCCCTCAATAATATAAATATGTGACAAAGTGTTAAAAAACCAACTACAAATAGCTTATTTGAAGCAAAATGTTAGAAACAGTGATGTATTTAACATTTGAAAGTAATAAGTCGGTAATTCAAACACAAACATCACTTAAATTATCCTTACTTGGACATGTTTCGGAGAACGGTTTGTCTCCATTGTCAGCAGTTATCCGACTGGTTGGATCCGTGGTTTACTGAAGTGGGCTGATTGTGGTGGCATCTGTTGTCTGTGAGATAACTTCCAAAACACGGATCCAACCAGTTGGATAACTGCTGACGATGGGGACAAACCGTTCTCCGAAACATGTCCAAGTAAGGAGAATTTAAGTGATTGTGTTTGAATTACCGACTCATTACTTTCAAATACAAATAGCTTTTTTAAATTTATTTTGCAGTCACTGTTACTAAATTCCTCCAGAAACGCATAAGTATTATCATGTTTACTGCTTTAGAAAATGTATTATCTTAATCACAAAATATATATAGATTCCTAGTTAAGCTACTGAATGAAAATTTAGATGGTTATTTGGATATGTAACGAACATTTTAATTGTAATAATTTCCTTTTTAGTAACTGATTTATCATGTTATATCACGTATATATTAAGCATAGCAATATTGAAAGATAATTGAAAATTATTATTTAGTAACAGCACAGTTTATTCAATAAAATATTCTGAAACTTAGTAGCTTAAGCTCTTATTTGGTTAACACAATGAAACTGAATGACATGTATCGAGATTTAACTGTATTGGAACATCACAGTGAAGCAAAATAATTTATTTTTAGATGAGTCGTATTTATTACACATCTGCTTCACTTTCGTACCTATTTTGAGGACATGTTTCACAAATCATCGTTTGCATCTTCGGCTCTTATGCGACTAAAGCTTGATCCAGTGGTGTGGGTAATTCTGGAGTTGCTGCTGCCATCTGTTGATTTAGTGATGAACTTAAATGTGGGAGTCTCTTCTGGCGGGATTTCAAAGTTCATTAGTTGGTTTTTATGTTTTTCTATGTATATTCTCTCCCATATGACGAGTTCATCATGTTTTTGTACGTATTTTAGTAATTCTGTGCTATCTTCAATTTCATTATTTTCAGACCAGAAATGAGCTGCTATTGCGGATTTATCAATATTTTTGTATCTTAAGTGCCTGAAGTGTTCTTTCTTTCTAGTGCCTATGTTTCTTTTTGTCCTCCCTATGTAAATTTCTTCACAGTCTTTACACTTAATCTTGTAAATGCCTGACTTTTCCTCTGGTTTTATCTTATCAGTATTATTACTGTGAAGTAGGTTTTTAATGTTGTAATTGTTTTTTGGTGCCAATGTTATATTGTATTTCTTGAATATTTTTTGGAACTTTTTTGTGGCCCAGGGGTGGTAAGTAAATTTAGCAAATCTAATTTCTTGTTTTATTGGTGTGAGAGCTGTGATCTGTTTTAATCTCTTTTGAAGTTTGAATGATTTTAGTTTTTTATCTACAAGGTTTTTTTCATATCCATTTTTAATTGCAGTTTTTAAGATTTGATGGTATTCGTTTTGATATTCTTGCTGACTGAGGGGTAGATTTACTAATCGTGTGTGAGACTGTTGATGGTGGCATGTTTGTGTGGAATTGGGTTGAAACTATTTGCTTTGATGTAATTATCTGTGTGTGTTGCTCTTCTATGGATACCAAATTCTAGTTTTTCATTGCTTTTTGTGATTTTAAGGTCCAAAAAAGGTAGAGTACAGTCCTCTTCAGTTTCCACTGTGAATTGTATGCTGGGTTCTTGCAGGTTGAGTAGTTTCAAAGCATCATCTATTTGTTTGTAGGGCACTATTGCAGAGATGTCGTCTACGTATCTGTACCATGTTTTAAAAATGAGGAAAGGCTTTAGTTATGTGTTATATTTTTAGTTATATTTTTAAAACATGGTACATATACGTAGACGACATCTTTGCAATAGTGCCCTACAAACAAATTGATGATGCTTTGAAACTACTCAACCTGCAAGAACCCAGCATACAATTCACAGTAGAAACTGAAGAGGACTGTACTCTACCTTTTTTGGACCTTAAAATCACAAAAAGCAATGAAAAACTAGAATTTGGTATCCATAGAAGAGCAACACACACATAATTACATTAAAGCAAATAGTTTCAACCCAATTCCACACAAACATGCCACCATCAACAGTCTCACACACAGATTAGTAAATCTACCCCTCAGCCAGCAAGAATATCAAAACGAATACCATCAAATCTTAAAAACTGCAATTAAAAATGGATATGAAAAAAACCTTGTAGATAAAAAACTAAAATCATTCAAACTTCAAAAGAGATTAAAACAGATCACAGCTCTCACACCAATAAAACAAGAAATTAGATTTGCTAAATTTACTTACCACCCCTGGGCCACAAAAAAGTTCCAAAAAATATTCAAGAAATACAATATAACATTGGCACCAAAAAACAATTACAACATTAAAAACCTACTTCACAGTAATAATACTGATAAGATAAAACCAGAGGAAAAGTCAGGCATTTACAAGATTAAGTGTCAAGACTGTGAAGAAATTTACATAGGGAGGACAAAAAGAAACATAGGCACTAGAAAGAAAGAACACTTCAGGCACTTAAGATACAAAAATATTGATAAATCCGCAATAGCAGCTCATTTCTGGTCTGAAAATAATGAAAGTGAAGATAGCACAGAATTACTAAAATACGTACAAAAACATGATGAACTCGTCATATGGGAGAGAATATACATAGAAAAACATAAAAACCAACTAATGAACTTTGAAATCCCGCCAGAAGAGACTCCCACATTTAAGTTCATCACTAAATCAACAGATGGCAGCAGCAACTCCAGAATTACCCACACCACTGGATCAAGCTTTAGTCGCATAAGAGCCGAAGATGCAAACGACGATTTGCGAAACATGTCCTCAAAATAGGTACGAAAGTGAAGCAGATGTGTAATAAATACGACTCATCTAAAAATTAATAATCAATGACATGTGTTGCAGACAGAAAAATATTACCCTCTAACCTTTAGCTGTGCATCACATAAGAAACAAACCTGATTTTACAAAGGAAACCTCGCATTCACAACTGTTACTCAAAGGCAGACTTTGGTTTCTTCACGTCCTATCAAGGTTTGACCTTTCCCACTCAGCTAGCCTTTCGCTACTGTCACAGCATTGTGCTTCATCAATAAGAAATAAAACATCTTTGTTATGCTTACATTTTACACACAGTATATTTGAGGACATTTCCAGGCTGATACTCTACCCTTGACTAAAGTGACAAGATACCTAAATATGCCCTAAAATTCTCACATCCACCTTGCTGAGCCTCCAAAGTAATCCTTATTACTTTCAGCTATATCATAGCTTTCACATAGTGTGGAAGAGCAATTATCAGACTCTCTGCAGTATTTCTAACTTATGTTATTTGCTAGAAGTTACCTGGACAGCTAAGCGCTTTCTTCTCCTAGTAATTAGTCCAGTTGAATGACAAATGTATTTTCACACTTAAATAGCTGATAAATGCAGCTTCGTACGGCAAGGTGGTCCACTAGAGAAGCACAATTGGAACGAGATCGTTTATTCTGTAAAAAAAGAAACAGTAGTAAGGAATAAGTAAACCTTAATAGCATAAAAAAGTCTTACAAAGAATTTACAGGTAAGTTCCAAAGTTTACACACACAAACTTGAGGAGTTTTTATAGGAGTCAAATACAACTAATTTAGAAAAGAAATAGTGTATAAGAATAATCATGAATCTCTGCAAGTTTGGAAAATCTATTTAGCATGTAAGTTTAATTTACATTGCAGCATTGGGTTCAATTGATACAGACACTGTTATACTAATCAGATACAGTAGAATACTTATGTATCACCTTTTGTATATATCCACATGTCATTTTGTGTGTTCTGAGAAGAGCATTGCAGTACCATTTCAATAGTGTTATGCTATAACATTTGTAGGTAATGGCTGTGTTTGTGACACTCAAGTAATGGAACACCATGTACTACAGAACTGTATGAATGCATTTAAAGTATGACAGAGGTTCAATGCCTGTATCAGACATCCACCAGTCATAAACATCACAAAGTATTCGCTGCAGACTTGAAGACAGGTTGCTTCTGTCCAGTGCATCATATAGGCTAGCCACATGGGACTTTTAAGTTAACAAGAAGAGTTACTTGCATAGCCATGTGCCAGCGCATGTACCATACCATAAGAACTTCTCAAAATAGTGTGTGGCATGTCTTGTATGGCAACCAGATGCACCCATACTATCCACGAACATGGGGATTTCTCACGAAAGTTCAATTTTGTGGATGGATTACGGTTTGTTATAATATTGAGCCAAAGTTCGTAAGCAATGTGTTTTTCACAGATAAGGCACAGTTCAAAAGGGACAGATTTTTAAATTGTCTTAACAGTCATGTCTGGCTGCTGTACAACCCCAAAATGTAATCAGTTAATGCCCCAACATAATATAAATTTATAAGGTCAATTAATTAAAATGTTAAAAAAGTGGGGACTTAATACTCAAGATTTGTAAGATGCCACTGGGTATCAATTTTGGATTGAGATTTCTTCATGATCTAATGGGAAAATGAATGTCTGTTGTAGAATTCTATGCAACAACAACAATAATAATAATAATAATAATAATAATAATAATAATAATAATAATGCCCTGGCAGCTTGGTGGTTAGAGCAAATCTGTGGTTCAAATCCTGCTATGACATTGCATTTTTCAGTTCCGATTCTTTCACCACCAACTTAAGCTTTCAGTGAATGGATGACAATTTTAACAGTGATTATATTGGTTGGACCATACTTCTTCCCCATCATGTTTGAATGGGGGAAGCAACAGCGTTTTCCTACAAGAAGTTCTTCCAGAATTAATAGAGAATACACTTTATTGTGGATGATCAGATAGGGATGCAATCAGATATTTATTCATCCTTTTGATCATAGTACATGATATAGGACACGCCAAGTACTTATAACTAAAAATTATACAGTCAACATTTACACAAGTTTAGAAATGAAAATTCAGAAACTGTATGTACAATATAACAATTTATCTGTAGCTGACTTTCAAAAAAATTCACCTATACTATAAAAACAATTTTCTAACAGGAACTTTTTCACACAGCATTTAAATTTGGGAAGTGCAGATATTGTCAACCTAGTATAATAAATTACACACCCAGAAGGGGTTCATGGAAAATTATTTAAAAACTCATCAACTGAGTAAAAACAATGTTGCAATAGCAGATGTTTCACCTTGTGCTTAAATGCAGTTTCTGAGGTGGTGAGTTTAATGTTATCGGGTAACTTGTTCTATAAGGTAATTCCAGTGTCTTATGCTTTTGATGAATAGTGATGTATTATGTGTAACCATGCTCAGTTTATGCCTATTTCTAGTGAGATTAATCATGTTTTTCAGAGTTTGTATGAAAATAAACCAAGTGTTTTCTAACAAACATCACGACTTCTAGTATATACAGACAAGGAAGTGGCAATATATGGAGTGATTTGAATAAATTGATACAAGAATCCCTTTCAAAAACACTTTTTAAACCAATTCTCGAACTGTAAAAACACTTAAGCTCCACTTACTTTAGTAAAGTAAGTGGAGCTTAAGTGTTTTTACAGTTCGAGAATTGGTTTAAAGTGTTTTTGATTGATGAAGCTCCACTGTTTATAAATACTTCTATTTATAGTTGCATTAAGAATCCCTTTGTTTCTTTCCCATTATTGTTCTGATTACTCGTTTTTGAATTTTAAACATGCACACTTGTCTTCTGAATTTTTTTTTTTTTTTTTTGTAATTTACGTCCTCCAACATTTAGTCATATCGGATGATGAATGGAATGGGTGAAATGGTCCTCAATGCGTCCGGAGTCCATAGAGCTTAGAGTTATCCAACATCCATCTATCAGGATAAGGGAAAACCCCGGAAAAACCTTATCCAGGTAACTCACCCTGACCGAGATTCGAACTCGGGACCTCTTGAATGTGAGGCAGACATGCTACCACCACGCTACCGAAGCGGGCCCTTCTCCTGAAGTGAACACATATTCCACATGTTAGGTCAACAAAGAACTTCTAATCCATGATTGCTTCACCTCCCTGATTTAATTTCTTTCTATGGGGATTTTTAAAAGCCTCATGAATCTGGCACCACTTTCATACCAAGAAATACTTTGTGCCAGGTTACTTGGTAAGATTTGTTGAGGTTCATGAGATGAACAAAATATTTGGTGGAATGCACCAGAATTTTCTATAACAATTTCATCCTGTATTAAATGTCACCAATTTGAACATTGTGCTTCCATGAGCTTGGGATTACTTCCTAGACTATAAGCTTCTTTTCTGCAGCTGCTTTATTTTGACCCCTCTATAAACTGCATTAGTTTGCATTCAACCTTTTGAATCACCTTGTGTTTTTATAACTGGTATTCTAAAATGTTAGTTATTAATCTCCCAGTTGTGGATCAGCTTTTTAAGGGGGGACATATGCAAATATTTAGGGTCTTACATAAATAGCCATAACAGCCAAAGTTTTCAAGTTGGAGAACTACAGCTTGGTATACTCATTTAAGATAATACAGTTAATATGCACATTTTTTTTTTTTCATAATTTTCCATTCTTTATAACTAATGCTACATATTTTTTTCTATATGCAGAGATATGTACAAACTTAAGCCCATTTTTTTATTTTCAAATTCACATATGCTATCTTTCTGAAATGTTGTATGTTATTGTAACGGGGACTGCTGGAGCACCCTGTACCAGCTACGAACGGAAGACAGGGGAGGCTCGGTTAGCCACGCCTTTCCCTCGTTTGTCTTATAGTGGTGACAGCCAGCAGTCGGAAAGAAACATAACTGTGCGTCTGTTTTTCTGTACACCTGTTTCTCGACCTTTCGTTTACTGGAACATTCTCCTGGTCACTAGAAACCGGCGATATTCCGATATAAAGAGGGTTACAGACAGACGGAGTCGGTCAGTTGTTGAGTTGGTTTTGGTGTAGTCAGTCAGTTGTTGGTTTGAGTTGGTCAATCAGTTGGTTAGTGAATGAGGACAGTTCTTGGTGTAAGAAGAGTTAGTCAGTGACGTGTTAATGAACGAAAGGATTGTGAATGAGAAGACTGTGCGTGCATCGGAGTTTATGTAATCGCGAGTACAAGTGAAGTTGTAACGGACGAACTGGTAAATTGTAACTGTGTGCAGCAAGTAATTTTGTGTAATTGGCAAGTGTTAAACTGTAAGTCGGTAGAAATAAAGAACATTGTTGAGTGGTGAAATTGGACTTTTTATTCCACGAACCCACAAAGTCACATTATTTTAAAACACACTAAAAATGAATTTGTTGGATTTAGATTTCTTATTGAAGCTGTATAGAATTAAAAAAAAAAGTTACTCATATGCATCCTTTAAAAATTAAAATAATTTCATATATTTTGTATCATCACATTCCATCTGGAGCTTAATCTTAAATTCTAGAACCAACAAAATGTTCATTATGGCATAAGAAAGTTGTGTGCTAAATTGCATCACTATAGATGAAGTAGTTAGAGAAAAATGGGTTGATGTTGTAGAAAATGCAAGTTACGAAAAAACGCAATTAAAGATACAACAAACATTATTTAGTCAAAACTTCCCATATCCATAGTCTGTATCCTCATTCTGGTCTTCTTCAGCCTTTCTTTTTAAATTCCTCTTCTGTCTTGCTTCTTTTTGCATTAATTTCATAGCTCTGTCTGCACCAGCGATGCAAATGTTGTCGATACTCTGCAAAATTATTTCCATAAACACACCAGGTTGATACCCTAACTGGTGCATCACTTTCTTTCTGCCAACATTCCATCATTAAACACTATTACAGCATCAAATGTAGCCATTTTCACCACTATGGAAGACACAAATGATGTTTTGGGACACCTTTTCAATATCATACTGTTGAGGCTTTCATTTGGGTTTTGTGTCTTGCCATGGATACATTTTGTTAGCAAATCTGGGTGTGCTAAGAATTGGTAGGTGGGCTTTATAGATTCTAAGACAGCTGTTGGAAGACTATGGCTATGGTTATATGGCTCATTTCTTTTCACTGGACACCAAGATTCATCACAAAGGCCATGTTGTGGGTTTTCATTAGTAGACAGTTAATGAAAATAGGTGGCCCACACTGCACGTTGCATATTTTTCACATCTCCAATGTTTCTTCTGATAGCAAGTCCATAGTAGTTTTGCAGTACATCTATTTCTTTCTGTGTCAATCTTCCTTTTCCACCAATAGGTTTGCCCTTCTTGAGCTTTTTTCCCTTCATCTCCTGACATAGCTTTCTCAGACGAGCACCCATTCTCTTCTGCATATGGCCAATGCATTCAAGTTTTTCAATTTTTACATTGGGGTCATATGGGTAGCTCTCTAGTACACTTTTAAAAGCACTAGAATCACCATCACCTAGATATTTTGTTTTTATGTTTTTCTTGTGACCTAGAAAATATCATCATGCCTGCAGGTTCCATTGCACCACTGCTGCCAGGAAAGTTATTTGAACAAGTTTTCTTGTGAATTTCCTACCATTTTTCTTCAGTTTCTTTATCATTATCCTTTTCTCTATTTGTACACACATGACAAAACTTGCTCATAACTTGCAAATCTAAAACTTTTCCTGTATCTACACTTATTACTGTTGAAACTCCATAGAGATGTGTGGCCACATTTCATCCATGTATTGTCACATGATACACATAGATCAGTCCCAATTACTCGTTCTTCTGTACTGTTATGAGCAACAGATTCTTTAGCAGCCTCTGTCATGGTATCATTACACACATTTTCTAATGCGGTGTATAAATTTGACTGATAAGCTGATTTGACTGACAGGAGGTGCAGGCATGTTCATCATACCACGAAACAAATTTGCACCTTCTCTTGCAATACCAGCACACCTCATACCATATACCATCCTTAGATTGGCTTCATATTGCCAATTTGAACCTTGTGAGGTTTTGAAGGTATAATCTCCCCCACATTTATCACAGACAATGTGTAAAGTGCAAACTAAACCACATCTATTACAATCATCATATAGCTAATGATAACAACTGTAAATTAATTATTCTGAAACCAGAATCTTCCTCTCTGCAATCATTCGACAGCTTCAGTCCTCCAAGTTTTTTACTAAAGGAGCTTTTAGTAACAGGAGGTGATTTAACCTCATTCTCTGGTATATTTGTCTTCTTTGTAATATTTTGTATACGAGATTTACTAACCTTATTAAAATTTCTTCTATTCCCCATCATGATAGAAGATACCGAAAGCAGAAAAAAAACCCACTAATTTCAGTTCCCAAAACTCTCAAACTTTTTATACACACAAAAACAAAGTTAGCACATGCACCAGATAAACAGGAAGTACATTTACCACAGCCTTCTGAATCCCACCTAAACTCCCACAACCTGTCTCAGAATCAGCCTGTCCATATAGACTGGAAAAATCTTGTACCAATAAAGAGTGAGGAAAATACTCAGAAAGAAGGGGGCATGGCTGCTATGCAACACTAGGGTATTTAATTTTTTAAAGGCACTTACAGACCACATACAGTCATAATATTTTGGCATTTGATAGCTAACACTATAAACTATTTTACAAAACAATAATAAAAAAAAATAGATTTTTTGAACATTTTTTCGTACGTCCCCCCTTAAGTGAAACCATTCAAGTCTAGACATCAGTGTAACCATTACTTCATTTTACAGAAGTTGTACCTATAAGAAATCTTTTGTTCACATCTGCTGAATTTATAACTCAGAACTTGATGCATTATCACATTTATAGGCACTTGTCCTTAAGTAGTAGTACAGACCGTTTATGGAATTCTTTCTCAATATTTTGATGTGTGGCAGGAACAGGTTGCATATCAAACATTTTCGATCAATTTTGTACTCTATTTTGGAGCAGAAAAATGTACGATAAAACTTTTAATTTTTCCCCTATAACTAATGAACTAATACTGCAATTAACATAGTTACAGCATGCAATAATTTGATGCATCTGAATTCTGGCCACTACTGCAGTTAGGAAACTTTGCTGTATGTTAAAAAAGCAGAGCCAAGTTAAAAGCGAGAATATGAAAGAACAAATGAAATGAAGCTAACAACTTACATAGGCATAAATTATTTAGGAACATGTTCAAACACAAACCTTGTAAGCATTCCTAAATCAACAAGAATAACTTCAACATATCTTAATAATAAAAACATACTTCCTTACAAGCAGGAAACTCAATAAAGCAAACAGATGCAAATGCTGCTACCTATTTGTATTTATTACTTGGCAAATTAAAGTTGTATTTTTCATTCTAGATCTCTAACGTAAATATTTTCAATGAAATGGAATACATATTGATTGATGTTTTATTTCCAACGGTAATGCTTTTTATATTGATCGTCAAATTGTATATACATAAAATTAATACAATAATATTTACAAACATGTTTACAAAATTGATGAGAAGTGTAAATAGCATATTCTAACTAACCTGTTTTATATTCTTCCACGGAGTAAGATACTTTTTGTAATTAATAAGTTTTAACAGCCTTTAGTTTTGTTTACTTGTTTGTTATATGTTTAGTTTCAGTCAGTAGATGGTTATACAAATCTTTGATACTATTTTCTAGGCATTTGTTGTTTAGGATATCAGTAAGTATGTTTCTAAAATAATTATCTTTTGTTCTGGTGTTATGTTTGTGGATGTTACTATTTTTATTTTGATCATAACTTTTTAATGTAAGTTTGATACATTCACACACACACACACATATATATATATATATATATATATATATATATATATATATATATATATATATATATAATGAAGGTAATGTTAAAATATTTAGTTTTTAAATGCATTTCTACATGTGTCTTTCCTGTATTCCTGACATCAAACGTATTGCTCTTTTTTGCAGCCTAAATAGTCTTGAAGCTACTGTTTTTTGTACTGTGCCCCACAATACAATACCACAGTTCAAGTGAGAGTGAATGAATGCATAGTATATTTGTTTAATACTTTTTTTAATCTATTATTTGCATTGTTTGTTTTAAAATTAAGACATATATATATATATATATATATATATATATATATATATATATATATATATATACACACACACACACACACACACACACACACACACTTCAATTAACTGTTTTATTACTTTTTGAACAGAAGATCATGGTTTTTAAGAAAGGTTATAGATTGTGTAAAGATGAGAAATGGGAGGTAAATGGAAGAGAAGTAGAGGTCGCAAAGAGATTTGATTATCTGGGGATAAGATTGAGCTGTGATTGTAAATGGACTGAATAGAAAAAATTGGCTCTAGCAAAAGGTAAAACGGCCATGAGCATTGTAAGAGCATGTTTAGGGAAATTACCTGACATTAATGTCAAATGACTGCAAAGGAGCTATACTGCCATAGTAGAAAATAAGATGTTGCATGGGGCAGAGATATGAGGAGTGGATGAAGCATGGGAAGAGGTGGACGTTATTAACAGATCCTTCTGTAAATATATTTTGGGCTTACCAGTAGCTTCACCCAATGGGGCAGCAGAATTAGAGTTGGGAAGACATTCAACAAGGGTTAAAATTGTCTCAAGGGTATTGAAATATCTATATAGAGTTGCCAATTTGGAGGAAAGCAATATTATCAAGGAATGTTTTCTTTTGCAGATGAGAAGCAAATGGGGAGAGTCTTGGGCGCAAAAAGTAAGGGAACTGATGGAACAGATAATTATGGGACATATTTGGAGAAGTATTATTATAGGGGCTTTTGGAAAGAGGTAGAATTAAGGCTGGAAGATTTAGATAGACAAGTTATATTTACCAGTGTAAGGGAGAAAAGATCATTGAGGACATATAGGGAAATAAAGACAAGTGTGGGGGAGGGAGAAGTACATAGATGTGTGCAATAAGGATTTGCCTGGGCAAGGACAGGAGTTGAAATTTGAAAGGTATTAGATATGAAAGGGATACAGGGAAATGCCCAATGTGTGGAGAAGAGGATACAGATTGGCATTGTATACTTTATTGCAAAGATATGGAGAGAACAAATTTGGCAACAAAAGTGGGATAGTTTTAGGGTTGGGGGGAGGTATTAATAATAAAGAAAATGTTATTGGTAAAAGGAGAAAAGAATGTAAGAAACATAGGTGAATATCTGGAAAGTTAGAAATGGTTAAGATTGATGAAGAATAACTATTAAGGGCTGGAAAACTAGAACGAGCGATGCAAGGGAAAGGAGGGTCATTAATACATGGAAAACCGGGGGTTATGTATATTGAGACCGAGACTTGGGGCAAGCAGGTAGGAAGGGTATGTTAGATGTGAATAAGTCATTTTGTTATTGTATGAAAGAAATGTTACAAATGTCAATGTATCAATGAAATTGTATGTAGAAGATGAGAAAAACACAAATACAACGTACTTTTTGAACATGCCCATTCCATTTCAATCTGCTGTCTATTACTAATCCTAAGAAGTTTGTGTCATTTACCTGTTGAATTTATTTCCTATTGTTAACTTTATATTTGTCTGTTTTTTGTTACTAAGACTGATTTGCATCCACTCTGTTTTGTTTGTGTTTAATATCATATATTCAATAACAATTATAATAGTGATAATTTCACATAAACTAGACCCAAATAATTAAAAAAGCAATGAAAAACAGACCTCCATACTGTAATGCTAACAAATGGACTGACAAGAAGACGTGGATTCAAATCTTGGCTGTTTCATGGATTTAAAACCAAAAGTTCTGCTGAGAAGTAAGGTCAAGAGTAAAAGGAGGAAATGAGCAAGCCAACCTATATTAAACTCTTGGCTTAGCATGTTAGAATGATACTTCAACATAATTGTGGATTGAGGACCCAACCTAAAGGACTAACATGAGTGAGCCAACATAAAAGCAAAGAAAACTCAACACTACTAAAAATATAGCAGCAACTAAGCTACATCACAACTTTTAAACGTCATACCTTTCTCTTCTTACTTGTACACAAATTCTATTCTCCTGAATTTTTCTGTGAACTTCTGCAGACAGCCTTGTAAAACTCCTCAGAAAATTTTTCTATCATCATCACAGGAATGTCTTTTGTCTAAACAAAGGACAGCAACATTGCTTAGATGAATCTGATCTAATATAGCTCAGACATAAGCTTTGATTTGTCTAAAGGCTGAAAAACTCCTCTCAAATTTTGCAGTTGATGGAAATCATAGGAGTGTCAAGAACCTCTAAACTGGCTGCGCAGCTGTCTGCGCCTGTCTGCAGCCTTGCTGCTCATTGCTGATTGTAGCTATCATAGAAAGCCATTGATGAAATCATACAACATTTTTAAAACAAATTTTAAAGGCTTTACTTACCAACTTTGACAGGAGAGGCTGAAAATGGCCACCATCATTATCCATACATTTTTGGCATCTCTTTAGGAAACTATCCATCACTTGCCATACACTGTGAAATGCTCACAATTTCCAGATGGATATTTTGTTTTAATTCTTCCAGGATATGTGGGTTTCTCTCATACACTTTGTTTTTACCCCAGAGATACTTTTCATGAATGAGACTTGATTCCATTTTCATGGATAGGTGTGGACTCAAAATAATTGATACTCTCAGAAACCTAATATTTCCCATGAAGTATCCCTCCATGACAAAAAATTGGTGTATGGTGCGCCATTAGCAGAGAAAGAGTTAAAGGACCAATTTTTATCAAGTCCAACAGTTGAGGCCTGTACATATGTGAACACTTTTTTTATAGAGAATTAACAGACGGAGAGCATGACTTTGCCTTTTATAAACAAGACTGCAGCTCATACAGCCAATATTTCAATGCGAACATCTGAAGTGTTTCAGAACAGAATAGTTGAAATTTGTGGTTCCCTAAGTCTCCTGATCTAACTCCCTGCAATTTCTATCTCTGGAGTTACTTAAAATGAAGTATACAAAATAAACACACACACACACCCTGGAAGAATTAAAACAAAACATCTGCCAGGAAATTGCCAGCATTTCCCAATGTGAATTACGATGAGTGACGGATAGTTTCCTAAAGAGGTGTCAAAAATGTATGGACAATGATGGTGGCCAATTTCAGCATTCTTTTACTTACTAAAGCTGGTAAGTAAAGCCTCAGAAGTAATTTTAAAGATGTATGGTTTCATCCACACCTTTCTATGATAGCAATGAGCGCCAAGGATGCAGACAGACAAAATACTGTGCAGCTGGTTTGGAGGTTTTGACCCTCACATTGTGAGGTTCAACTGTGCTAAACTATAAACTTTAAAGAAAAAAAATTGTCCCAAAGTATAAACTTGAAAGAAGCATACAGACAGTGAGTGAAGGACAAATTAGCACAAAAAATGGTATAACAGAAAAATCAGCAGTGGCTTTTCATTTTTTGAATACTAGACATGACTTCAAATTGGAAACATCTCTAATAAAATACGTTAATCACCCCATAGACCTTTCCGTAGGGGAAAAAATCTTCATTAACAAAAATTGTCATAGAGTCATGAATTTTGAAACTCCACCGCTGGACATTTTTGACAAGTACATCACACCATCTATCGACGATACAGAGAAAGAGGAAACCACTACAATTTGCACTAGTCGAGTACCAGCTGATAACAGTAAAAGCTCTTGAAACATGTCCTGTGAATAAGCATTGTGCTAAAAAAATTGTATTTAGCTTTATGTTGATGACTAATGGCACTGGGGATTAGTTGATTTGCATCATTTTCCCCCTTGCTCCCCAATATAAAGCCGGTAGCTTTATGTATGAACAAATATAATTTACTGATTCATTTACATACTCCTCTTGGGTATCTACAACTTTCATTTCATTTTAGAGAATAGTATCAATGAAGTAGGCACACAGTTTATTTTATTTTTATTAATTCTGCTAGTCTTGTTAAACTACATGAGATTCGTACTTTTGTTTTGAAGGACACCATACAGTATATCAGAAAATGAAAACAAATCCTACTGAAAATAAAAAACAATTGTCTCAAATTTTGTGACAGAAAATGGATAAAATCACTAGCTGTATTAACAGTTTCTTGAATCCAACTGTCTAGCCCAAGTTTAATAGACAAGAAAAAGTCACTGAGCTGCTCTCTGTCCATTAGTAGGGTATTCACTAATCTTGGTGAAAAATTCAATCTTATAGGGGCTAAGGGTGAAAGCTTTTTAAGCATAAGGTCTGAGAGAATGTACACAACTTGTAAAATGAGAAAAATTTGGTGTGCCAGTTGAGGAAATAAAAAATTGCCCACCTTACTTGATACAATTATTTGTAGACTGTGACAGCACTACAGTTTGCCACTGCAAAGAAAGTCCTAGGGGAATTAGAATACAGAGGAAATTGCTGGTCTTGAGAAAACCGAACAGCAGTACTAGGACAGTGATGGAATCATGTCAGATGTGATCAATACCATTATCAACAACCCAAATTATAACATTTCATCTGACACCAGTGAACATGAAGACTTTTCTGATTCTGAACTTGCTCAACCCTTTTAAGGCACATTCTTATTAGTCCACACTGAAAAGTCCATATAGCATTAGGGTACATATTTTTTTAAATGTGTAGCATGCCTTCTCCATCATACACATTTACTGTCCTTGTCACACTCTTTTGAAACAAATATTGGTAGCACATTCCTCACAGACTTTCTCTCCATTGGCAAACAGTAAATTTAACTTATGGTTGTGAACAATGTATGACACATGATGAGGCATACTGGTATCTAAAGTTTTCGAAGTCAGATACACTTCCCAAAATTACAAGAGTTCTGTCAAATGTCTATGCTACCATATTATCTGCCCAATCCAAGTTCTCAACTAATCCAATGACATGCTTGAAATGCCCCTGAGCAGAAAATATCACAAAAATGCAAAAACCTATCTTGTCGATTTCCAACATCAACATATCTTATAATTGTTGACTGCCCTGATTAGAAATGTATGCTGTCTCATCTAGCATAGCTACTACAAAAAGTGCCTGTCTAACTTATTTTGTCACTAACAACACTAACATTGATAAGGTCATTTGGATAAAAGGAGAAATACCCTTAAAAACTTTTTACTTGTTAAGTGGTCTACTAAAATTAGTCCATAATAAGCAACTCTATGTTTTTAATATTTTCTCACTCTTCAACTGGTCTGTGGTACACCCTGATTGCCAAGAAAAGATACTGTGTCAACCTTTTTAAAATGAATCCAGTTTTGTCACCTTTTCATTGTGTAAGCAATCTACAATTCTGTCTTGCTCATTTAAAGCATGATCAATCCTTTGGCAAAAAAAAGGTTTGAAAGTTAAAAATGATTCAGATGGGCAACATACTTCTGAAGTGCTACCACATGCAGCAGCTACATAATTGCTGAAACCTGAACTACACAAAAGATCTTCCCCAGAACAAAGCAACAAGTATTGCCAACAATGAAGTTGATTTAATTCACCAGACAGTTAACGACATACTTCTCATATTAAATTACTGCATGCAAACATGAGATTTTTTCTGTGCTCACACTTAGTTTGCTAAGTACAGGTTTTGGCCTTCTATTTGGTACAATTAGCAGTATGCGGCAAAAATGATTTATTGAGCAAAGTTTTCATGAATTTGCACATGTTCACATGTTTTACTTGCAACACATGTAGCAAATATTGAAAAGAATCTGTTTTGCAAACAGAATAACCAACTCAACCATTAGTACATATTGCATATTTAGCGGTATATACATTTTAATTAAAACAGTGTGACTTCCATATGACAGTGAACGGGATTTTAAATGACTAAATTCCTATATTTGTGATACATAACTTCTGATTTGTATCCATAAAGCACATTAAAATTCCCTATTTTTAGTGATATAACTCACTAGACTGGCAATAGCTACATACATGAAGAGGGGCTGTTTCGGCTGTCCTAAAGACTTATCAGTTATATCTTTGCTGGCAAGAGTGAAGACTTCAGGGGTTTGTTATAAGAACTTCCCTCCTCATTCATTGTCCTGTAAACATGTCTATCCAGTCAGTTATACTACACCTGCCTGCAGATACAGGCTAGATTAAGTTGTGAATGGAGTCGTTTTATAGTTAGTTACTAACACTCCCCACATGGCAACCTTGGCCTTCGGGGTAACCTCACCCCACCAAGTGATGACCGGACCCATTTCTCAGGTGGAGGCACCCAGAGGGCGGTGTCCATTACCTCCGATGATAGGGTGATAGTGAAGATGGCGGTGAGGTGAGAGGACCTACAGTTTTTACCGTGGACTCCGAACCACGTTGGGCATAGGGGATACTTCACGTGTGCTAGACAGAGGTGAAGGCGTGGATAGGGCCGACTTAAAATCGCCAACCCCAGAGCCGGGAATCGAACTCGGGACCCTTAGAACGGGAGCCGCGAACGAAACCACCGCGCTACCCCGGCGCCCGAGAGTTTTATTGCAAGGAGCATATTTTGTACCAGGGCAATAGTCTAGAATGGAAATAGTCAACAGATATGGAAGAACCTAGTTTGTTATTTACAAATTTACTCAGATTCTCTCTTCAAAATGTAACAGGCTTTGTAGCTAGCCTAGCTAGCTAACATAAAACACCCTTGAAGGCAAAGCAGTTACTCTGAACTGAAAATCTTCTAAAAAGGAATACATAATGTAAATATTGCTCCTGCTCTGATGACAGATTTCCTGCTTTGAATATTACTGGTTTACTCTCATTCCTGTACATTGTTCATTAATGACATTTTGCTAAAAACCAAACACAATCACTATAAATGAGCTACAAGTGGTCACTATTTACCACTAATACAAATTATAAAAAATAAAAGTTTCAACCCTTTTTCACACAAATTTGCTGGTTTTAATACTTTAAAGGTTAATAAATATAACGCTAAATGAGCAGGAATTTAATACAGAATACAAACACGTGCTGCTTTAATTAATGGTTAATGAATGGTTTTAAACACAAAGGGTTATACTATATCACAGGCTAGTTCAATCCTGCTGTAAACAACTAGGCAGAGCTGACTCAACTCGCCATGTGTTAGATGCTACATGCTTGCACATAAGTTTTGCAACACTAGCAGTATACATATAGCAGCACTAACACCTAGACAATAAGTATAGAGAGCTGGTATTTCACAAATATAACTATTTGCAACAAAACTCGTGTTTGACGAAGTGTGTTGACTGACGATGCGAACGAGTTGCTTGTGAAATCGATCTTAATTAATAAGAAAAATTTCACATTTTCTTAAGATAAGTGAAGCTTTTGTTACAAAAAGTTATATTTGTATAATATTCATTGCTTCACTGTAGCTGGCTTCATTTTCTACGTAATAATATAGAGTTGGGTTACACATTAACTTATTAAATCTATAAATTGGTTCATTTCTGAAAAAAAATCACGATCTTTACTGCATATAGCACGTTCATAAAATTGTCGCATTTCTCCAAGCGCTGTTTGTATTTACGTGATTTTCCCGGTGTTCTTAAGAGTTCCGGATGCTTGCTGTTCCATTCTAACACTATGTACACTATTTGCAGTAACACCAAGGAGATCACCAGTTTCTTTCTCAATGTCTTTTATAAATTATTTTGAGTTTCTTTCTTTAAGCACCATGAAACAATGCGCGATCATTTGCCTATTGCCACTTTTTAAAGGTTTGCTTCGATTGATGTTCATTTCGGCTGAAGCACCAGCCTGCTCCATGAGGAAAGGATTACTGATTTTAAATTTTATATTACATAAGTGTTCTTGGGCTTATGAGGTATGCGAGATGTACAGGAAATACAGTATTAAATATCAGAAGCAACTCCACACTATAAACAATAACATTTTAATCAGCATTCAACTCAATACAGACCTCGTTGCGAGAGAGCTACCTGGTATAGGAATGCAAAAATACTATATAATAGCAGTGTCCTTTAGTAATTGTTAAATCAAATGCAGCTTAATTTAATATAAGTTAATAGTGTGTATAATTTCACCTGTTCTGTCTAATCTGCATATAGTATATAGAACACATCTATGTGGTATGTGAAGCTGAAAGATAAGATATGGGGCTATTATTTTTTGAATAGTTATAAAAAAAAAGCATTGTTAACAGTGAAGCTAATTTAATGTATAAAGACTAAAACTGAGTCATACCTTTTAAAACTTGTAACTTCACTCACATCCTTTTACAAAATCAGGAACGTTTTCATTGAACGAATATTTAAAGTTTATGGCATCAAACTAGCACCACAAAACAGATTCTCACTCAAGAAATTGTTTAATAATCGCTTAAAAAACATAATCCCACCAGAACAAAAATCAGGCATATATATGATAGATTGTGAAGACTGACAAATTTTATATTGGTTTGACAATGAGAAATTTAAAAACTAGATTAACAGAACACCATAGGAACATAAAATATAAAGAAACAGAAAATTGGCAGTTGCTTTTCATTTCTGGAATGATAACCACCACATCGGAGAGGAGCTCAAACTACTAAAACCATTGTCAACAAAACTTGAACTTACAACATGGGAAAAAGTTTTCATCATTAAAAACATTCCACATTCTAAATTTTCATGTACCATCAGTGAGTGGTCTACTGAACTTATGTAAAGATTCTTCCGAGAGGGAGCCAATTATAAGAGATCCAGACAACAACCAACTGATGAGTCGCTAATCAGCTTATGATGAGACTGCAACAGTTTCGAAAACGTTCCTGATTTTGTAAAAGGATGTGAGTGAAGTTAGAAATTTTAAAAGGTATGACTCAATTTTAGTCTTTATACATGGGGCTTTATAAGAATCAAAACATTTGCATACCATTCTCTCTCCGAAATTAGCTTGCCCAGATCAGTGATCAGAAAACTACTTACAGTACTGTACTTAAAGGAGGGGTTCATCATACGCATGCAAATAAAAGAAAATGCCCATTAACTTTGCTAAACCAATCAACAGCTTAACCGTTTTCTGTCCCAATATCTGTCTCTCTTCCCACCCAGATGTTTACAGCAGGATCAAACTGATGAGATAGATTACAGAAAAATGTTAATATAAGAAATGTAAATGATACTTCCACCCTTAAAAAAGTAAAAGATGATTGTAATTTTAAAAAAATTACTTATCATCCTTGGGCAAATAAAAAATTTCTAAATTTTTCAAACAAGTCGGTATAATATTGGTAACTCAAAATAAGTACAGCATAAACAAATCTACTAAATTTTTCTTAAAAAAAAAAAAGAGGCAAAATTTCAGATAACAAAAAATCTGGCATTTGTCAAGTTCACAGTAGCTTCAGTAAAAAAAGAGAGAGAGAGCCTATTTGGAATTCACTAACAGCTTTAATCACTGCTTAAATATTGTGGCTCCCACACAAAAGGTAAAAATTTATATAAAAAAAAAAAAGACGAATAAATGGATCTCAAAGGGTATTCAAATTTTGGGTAGAAAATTAAGGTTCCTGGGTAAAATACAAAAACAGAGAAATGCCTCTGATGAGTTTAAAACATTTTGAAAACTACAAATGAATCTACAACAAACCAATTGGGGCAGCTAAAAGGCTGCACAATGACTAAGTAAGGCAGAGAACAAGTCAAAGGAATTGTGGGAGGTAGTAAGACAGGAATTGGGCAAATCAAGCACATCGAACGAGAGCCTAAAAATAAATGTGGATGGTAAGGTAGAGACTGACCCCACAGCAGTAGCAAATATCTTGAATAACTATTATACAAGCTTAGCAGAAAACTTAATGTTGCATAAGAATAGGAATAACCTAAATTCATATTCAGCAAATGCACACGCAATTGGGAAAATAATATTCTTAACACCCACATCAATGGATGAAATAAAATGTATTATAAAAGAACTAAAGAATAAATACTCAGGAGGTTTCAATGAAGTAATGTTGTTGAAAGAAAGTTAGAAACATATCCTACAGCCACTGTGCCACATCATTAATCTTTAGTGCAGGGAAATTTCCAGATCAATTGATATAGGAATAGTCACATCAATATTTAGAAAGTCTCAAAGGGAGAAGTAAACAACTATAGATCAGTTCCATTACTCTTCAGTATTTTTGAAAATTGTAGAAAAAGACATGCATGAAAAATAACATAGTTTTTTCTGTAAATACGATCTGATGTCGGACAAACAGCGCAGATTTCAACAACGCAAATTTACTATAACCACAATAACAGACTTTCTTACAGATGTCAATGAAGCTGTTGATAACAAAGAGCTAACTATAAGGATTTTAATAGATTTGTCCAAAGCGTCTGACTTGGTAGATCATAATATACTCAAACTACAAAGATACAGAATATAATTTGAAGGTAAATTGGAATTAACACTGAAGTAATGGAATAATTAAAATTATACTATGAGCCAACTAAGACACACTGTCCTTCCCACCACAAATTTTCTTTCAATGTTTCACCTCCACTTGAAAGCATTATCAAGAAACTGTCCACTGGCTAGAACTTTGGTGTTCCAACTGATCATGGTTCTCCGGAGACGAGACATCAATGGATTGTCACCAGATGTCTCAGACACACCCCATTTGTGGAATATTACCTATACCACAATTGTGTTCTAAGAAAAACCATATGGTTATTAGTAAGTTACAACTTTCTTCAATTGTAACTTGATGTAGACCGTTGCCCAGGTGAAGGTTCAGCTGCTAATTATTCATTAGCTGAAAATGTAGTGGTATTTGTACCCCTTTCATTGATATGGACGTCATATGACGTCCAAGTTAAAATGCCCTAAACCAATATGGACGTGTATAGACGTCCTGCGCATACATGCATTTAATGCTCATTTAATGCCAATTATTTTAATCGTCCTATTTTAAGATAAATTTAAATTAGTTCTATAAGGGATGTAGACATACCCTTAAAGATTTCTTTTTGAATTGTACACCTCCAAACCTGGATAAACACCCATGGGCACATCTGCAGATTCACACCAAATAATATTGGTTTCCTTGCTAACTTCTTTTTCGAAACACACGAGACATTTTTGAAATGGTTGCAACTTTTTTGGTTGTGGGTGGTATCCTTTAAGGAAAGTGTTTTCTCTCAAGTATGAGGGGTGATGTCATGGTGAATTTCTTACCCCCCAGTATAAAGAGGCCTCTGAGTATTATAGTACTCAATTAGGTTACGAGCTATTTATGGTAGGTGAATGTCTTGCATGAATTTACAGCTCTGAAAATTACTAAGCAAATTTTGCATGGTTATATCCAGTGGTCTAAAAGTACTTTTTTTTTTTTTTTTTAACCATTTAACTGTAATAGCTGATCCACATCACCCATATTTGACCTGCCATTTCCCCAAACAATGGAGTAGCTAACATGCCATCTGTAGACCAGTACACATCTAATGTAGGCTTACAAAATATAACATGTGCACTGTCCACTTCTGAATTCTCCTCTTAGCCCTAAATTACCTTTAGAGGTCAGGGCTTCTTTCATCCTACTCACATATACCTACATTTGTTTCCATGACAATGAGACCGTGAAAGTCAGCTATAACTTTGTGTGAAAATGTCGGTTGGATGTCAGAAGTTAGCTTACACCAGAAAATGTTTATTTGCCTATATGTCTTATTTGTGTTAGTTATTTTGACCACTTTGCAGAGCTGATTCTTCACGGACACCTGAAGGAAGCAGGTCATTCACTTTCTCACTGCTACCTATATCCTAAACACCTCCTTCATAATTGCACAACAAATCTTCCAGATTTTCTACAGTAATATCAGAAGCCAGTACACATCATACCCAAGCTAATTTATTTGCTATATTACTGGGATAAGCCATAGTTAACATTTAAATTTAACAATTTCAAATGTGCCATTCATTTAGCTCTTGATAGCTATAAGAAATCACTCTGAACACAGTATAAATAATTAAAATACTGAGCAAAAACAGCTGTATATGGCAACCAGAAACTTTGTAATAACAGATCTGTAATAACAGATGCTGACAGTTTTCTTTCCAGCATGTGTGTGTAACACATTCCATAAATATGCTTACTGCATTTTGCCATTTTGTAATTCACAAGTACATTATCTTTAAATAATTCTATTATAAATGAGCTGATAACCACAACAAATAGGCCATAGTGTTTTATTACTCCTATCTTGACTTCTGGTGTGGGCTGCACCTGGTTGGCTATCAGAATCATGTAGACATTATGCTGTAACCTATGTTAGGCTTCTTCATTTGGTGAATGCAAATTTTCCTCCAAATGGCCACTGCCTTTATATTCTGGTTTGCCGCACAAACAGACGTGGCCCACAACAGAAGCCAAGAAAGAAGGAATAGATAAAAGCTGTGGAAGTCTGCATAATCGTTTAATAATACTTTATATCCACTAATATTACTAAGAAGTTAAAACACTGTTTGGTTCACTTTCCAGTTTTTCACTTAGGTAATGTATCAACATTATAAGTGCATTTTGGCAAACGGTCTACATTTAAGGAATAAGATACAATATGACCAACAAACATACAGCATTTACTTGCAGTTAATGTTACTTCGCAGAATTTTCGGAAACCAACTACTCTTATTTTAGTTAATTGATGAAAATTAATCATTTCTTCGTACTAGCTGTAATTAGCTAATAAAATGGTTCCCTACGTTTTCTTAAATAAAGACTAAAACTTATATTAAAATCATGTAGTCAATGTTGAAACGCGTATTTCTTGCCTATGCATGTACCCAAAACAAAATCTATATTAAGCCTTCATATTAGGAACAATAAAGTGCAAATTAATTTGTTAAATGTAGTCAGTTTTTATTACACTATATCAATTACATTTTGATTTTGAGGGACAATTTTTGGGAGCTGTTCCATTTTCAACCTTGAAGGTTATTTATAGACACCTTTTAACTGCTGTGATTCTCAGTATCCCATTTTATATTGAGTGTGAAAGGCCACTTTTATTGCTCAGAGGACCCTCTATCAAATTTGAGATTCTTTTATGTGCCATAAATCTACATAAAAAACCACTGGCTCTAGTAACCTTTTGGAAGAAATTAGGCAAATGATTTTTATGTCCAAAGAAGCCTATCACCCTTGGATCCTCGAGGCTGAAAATGGAAGCAACAGCTCATGGAACTAGCTCCTCAAAAACAAAAAGGTCCATTTCATACATGACAATAGAGCCAATGTACAAGGGTCCTTCCAAAACTAATGCCTCCTATTTTTGTGTTGACTTTGGATGTTTGATCCAGATGTCGTTAGTGCAGTGGTAATGCTTGAACCTTTCTCTTTCATTTGCAGGTGGTTTTGTTGTTCTGTAATAGCACCAGCACAGGAGTGTTCTAAAATGGAGTCTGATATAGACTTGCATATAAAACATGTGATTGAATTTCTCACTGCAGAAGAAATTATGCCAATTGAAATCTATCGATGCCTGCTAAAGGTGTATGGAGAAGAAACAAATAGATGTGAGCACTGGGTACAGCATTTTAGAGGTGGTGAAAAGGGTGTGCATGACAAGCACGACCTGGTCGACCCTGCACAGCTACCACCCCTCACAATGAAAAGCCTCTTGATCAACTCAACCGTGCTGATCGGCAGATGACTAAAGAATTGTGTGCAAACCTGAATGTCAGCTGTAATGCCTTGGAAACAATGTTGGAACATCTTGGTTATAGGAAAATCTGTGTAAGATAGATCATGTAGATGCTTACAGAAGAAAAAATCATTGAATGGAAATTTGTCAGGACCTTCTGGACAAATATGAAGCTCAAGGTGACAATTTTCTGAATAGCATCATCACTGGAGATGAGATGTGGTGTCACCACTATGAGCCAGAATCCAAAAGACTGCCCATGAAATGGTGACATGCAAATTCTCCGACAAAGGAGAAATTCAGAACACAGCCATCTGCAGACAAAGTGATGTTTACAGCCTTCCGGAATAGGCAGGGTGTTGTTCTTTTGGATATCCTGGAGCTTGGAGCAGCTGTCAATTCAGCATGCTACAAGACACTAAGCTGAAAGCCCGAATTTCCAGGGTAAGGCCACAGAATAAGACCAACTTTCACCTGCAACATGATAATGCCAGTCCCGTGATGCCAGTAATTTTATTAGCTAATTATGGCTAGTACGAAGAAATGATTAATTTCCATCAATTAACTAAAATAAGAGTTAAATGATGAAGCCTGAGACTCAAATACTTATGATAGTAAGTCGCCACAAACGGTGTACCTCGGATGCGAGAGCCCCTAGTTGTCTACCGGAGAAATGTACAAGTCAAATGGAGAATTTAATGTAGTGATGGCAGGTTGGCCATGGTATCTCAATGGGTTAGAGCGACTAGACGGAAACCAGGAAATCCATGGTTCAAATCCCAGCCGTGGCATTGAATTTTTCATGTTGACTATCTACCAACTACTCTTATGGGCAATACTTTGACCTGATGATAGCTTTTGAAGATATAATCAGTGATGGGAAGTTGGAATTCACACTTTTAAGGTGACTAGCAAAGAGTTTTCAAAGTTCCATCAAAAACATTTGGGATATCATAAGCACATATCACTGAATCCTGTCTCTCTGAACTCACAGCAACTGTATGGTGGACTACGGCAGCAGAAAAGATTCAGGGACTAGTAATAGATTCAGGGCCTAAAAGTAGAACAGTAATGACTAAACATCCTTAAGACTATCATTATTGTGCAGTTTTGTGTCAAATTAAAATGTTGCATAAACAAAACCAAATTTGAATAGGTAGAGTCAGACTGAAAAATTCAATGCCATATCTGGGATTTGAACCACAGATCTACTGGTTTCATTTCAGTTGCTCGTAACCATTGAGGTATGGCAACATGCCAGTACGTCCTACATACAGCTTGTGTGAAAGAACAATTAATTTCCCAAACCATATTTATTAATTAGTTTCATAATATTTTTAACACTTTATTTTAGTGGAAGTTATCTTTGGCAATCAAAGTTTTCTGCTGGCATTTTATGTTACACATTTTTAATGGGCAGGGCACTCCTATGTTTGATATTTGTAGAGAAGACCACAATCCACATGTACTAATGTCCTGATTTGGCACACTAAATATACCTTATATCCAATAAATGGTTAGACAAAAGGACCAGGGCCCAGCTCAGGGATGATCCAAGATGTATTTTCTTTAGTACTCAAATTATATACCGGGTCCTCAGATTTATTTGGCCTTTGCTGCCAAAAGCCAATATTTTGATCGCATATGAAGTCAGTACTAGGAAACAAAATTAATATAATTTTGCTCAAATTATTAAACATGTTTACTGTGTGATATTGGATAGTTTATCTTTTACTCAGTTTTGTTCTTTCATAATTTATAATTCAATTCGAGCTTTACTTACTGATCACCCATATATAGATGAGTTACATCAACAAAGAAGAATGAATGTGGGAGCTGGACAGCCTTACTAACAATTTTGTAGATTTTGTGCTTCATTATATCATAGTCCTTAGACATTGGGACTTGGAAATGAGTTTATGACACATTGCCTCTTGCAGAGCACTAGCAAAAGGAGAGTGGTGACAGTGAATGTGAACAGTTTCAAGCTCACCTTAGTGAAATGGGAGTTGTTTCTAATATTTACATTTGGAACTTTCACTTGCATATGGTAAACTTGCAATCAACAAATTTATGCTCATAGGTAACTCAAATAATAATTGGATAGTTATGGGCTTTAACTACATAACTTCCTCATGGTGGTCACTTGCATCTTGCGTGCAAAGAACGCATAAAATGTGCTGGTGAAAAACAGTTCTGCGTCGCCTAGAACATCGACCTCCTTACAAAGTTGAAAATGCATGCAGTCCAAGGTTCCATTCTGCACAGGCCCTCTGTGACAAGGGGCTCACTGAACTGATGTCATTCATTTAAACCCTCTGGCGCTAAAGACCGAATAAATCTGAAGACCCAGTATATATATCACACCAGAGCAATTGACCATTAAGGGTTTTCATTTTGCATATGTTTTTAATGTTTTAATCTCCTGATGAAGGGGTAAAATCAAAATATTAAACATGTTTACTGTATGATATTGGGTAGGTTATCTTTTACTCAGTTTTGTTCTTTCATCATTTATAATTCAATTAGAGCTTTATTTTAATTGATCACCCACATATAGATGAGTTACATCAAAGAAGAATGAATGTGAGAGCTGGATGGCCTTGCTAACAATGTTGTAGATTGTTTAATTATCAATATCTGACAGTTTCTCAAATGATGTCAGCTCTGAATGAAATATGGATGTGCATCCTGTGTCTCAGAGCAATATGATTTAACATGAGTTAGGACTATTGCATTTAGGCAATTTATAAACCAACAGATTTACAGAATATTTTATATTAACTTTGCTCTTAATACAAACTTATGCACAATTGTTATACTTAGATGCCTCTGGGTGTTGTATATATGCATTTGTTCGTTGACTAAAATTAAGCGCATTGGATATTAACGTAGCCACATAGTAAATTCAAATCACCTAAACACAATTCACTTTTGAAGAAAAATTTGATTTATTTACATCTATAACTCTATGAAGGCTTCACAGGAGAGATTAGCACACTGACCTGTACTTCTTGTGAACCTATGCTCCTGATGGAGCACCTCGAGGAGGGGCAAAGTGAGAGGATACTAAGAGCAACCCAACCTGAGGAGAATCAACAGCAGAGGGCAGCTCCCTAAAAGCTAAAAACTGAAACCTCCCGGTAGCAGCTCGTACAAGATTCCCTTCCTTCCCCCACACACCTCCCCCAATCCAGAGAAAGATTTACTGAGAGTGAATACCTTGCCATGCATGCCTGAAACTCCCATTGATACTTCGAGTCCTGAAATAGCCAAACAGGAAGTGAAATGGAGAGACAGAGCATTCAGGTGATGTTAATTATCCTTCCCAGCAAAAACCCTGAAAACCCATAGATCTGGAAAGTTGGCCTTAGGAATCAAACCCATGACCTCTCAAATGTGAGCCACTGAAGCTATCCCCTGAGCCATCCCACTCAGTTTATTTACATCTAGTAAGATTCTTAAGGTCCCAAATGCGAGCCACTGAAGCTATCCCCAGAGCTATCCCACTCAGTTTATTTACATCTAGTCAGCTTCTTAAGGTCCCAAATGCGAGCCACTGAAGCTATCCCCTGAGCCATCCCACTCAGTTTATTTACATCTAGTAAGATTCTTAAGGTCCCAAATGCGAGCCACTGAAGCTATCCCCGGAGCTATCCCACTCAGTTTATTTACATCTAGTCAGCTTCTTAAGGTCCTAAATGCGAGCCACTGAAGCTATCCCCGGAGCTATCCCACTCAGTTTATTTACATCTAGTCAGATTCTTAAGGTGACCAACTTGTAAACCAGTGTCAAATTAAAATGTTATCTTTCAATGTATAACAGTTGGTATCCTGCATTAAAATTAGGACCTAAATGAAGGCATCCTAATCCAATTATGAAAATGTTAACCACTAACGCATTCCCTGCAGCTTGGCCCACCCTGTGACCACATGAAGTTTTTTCCGGCCTTCTCCAAACTGGAAAGTTCATTATTTCTATCAGATTTAAAGACAAGGTCTGAATATACACTTTGATACAACCCATGGAGAAAGAAAAAAGTTGAATTATTATCTTTCTTCAGCCCAATGATGACCTGAAATACTTAAGATTGCTTTTACTAATTACTGGTTCAGTCAATAAGTGTCCCATTTGTTACATAGTGGAATTTTCACAGGAATCTGAACTGAAAATTTATTTACTGAAAAAATGAAGCAATAACAGCTGCTACATTGCTTGTTGAAAGAACAGATCAATCAGCACACCATTTGTCAGTGTTCATTGTCATTGATATTCTGCTTTAATGCATGTGGGTAAATATTTACAAAATGTACATTAAAATTAACATATATTTGAGCTGCAGAGCAATTTGTCATACAGTTGACATTGTTTTCATTATTTTACTTGCAGCTAGAATGAATCCAGCCTAGCACAAAAACCACAACAATCAAAAGAGAGTACTAGGTATCGGGTATGTGTTACCTACTTATTTAAACCAAAGATGCCTCCTTGTATCATTAGATGGTCACCCACATCTGCCTTGCATATGTGGTCACAACACTGGCAACCAGGTTGGCAGGCTCAGGCTCACTTATGGGCCGTTACACCATGCATATATATATATATTTAAATGAAAGTCTACTTATTCCCTCGGTTATATAAGTGCAATTGGTCCCAATGAACCCCAAGATACACTAATTCATTTTTTTATGCATCCTGCATTTCACAGCCACCAGCCAACTAATACATAGATTGAGATTAAGTATGACATTGTTCTAACTGAAATATTTTGAAGTATACCTGTTATCCTTGTAAGCCATACAGAACTTCGGTTTCAAATAAGTGCAGTGCTCCTTATAAGAGGGAATACAACTCAATTACCAAGAGCAGAGAGGAATGTGCAACTTTTACACAGATCTGTGGATAGAAAGATTGTTTTCTTGCAGAAAGGATCACAAATATATGTACATGGAATATGTATATTTGTGAATTGTATCATGTTGCTATGGCATGAACTTTACTCTAAGAGCATAATCGTAAAGATGTTCTTTGCATATGATGTTGTAAGATGCTTTCAATCTGATATAACCTTTACTTCAAGTTACTTCTTATATGGAGTGTTTTTTGATATTCTACAATATGAAACAGTATGCTGTCCCTGTGTCAGCACTTTCATTCATCTGTGGGCGGACTTGTAATGGAGTGACTAGTTACAACCATCTATCTCTGTTCTAGCCGTCTTTCTGCTGCTTTGTTGCATATAAGTTGTATAGTATTATATTGCTATAAATACATGTGTAATTTTGGCTTAATGAGGCACCACCCAATTTTGCATTTCCGATGAAAGGGAATTGCAAAAAAAATCCCTGATGCTCCCATTCTGAGTACAACACTATTAAATTTTGCTGACCTGCAATTTATATTAGTGAAGAAAATCTAAGAAACAAGCCATAAAAAGACTATCTGCATACAATTCATGGTTAAAAGACAACACTGCCAGAAATTGGAAGAAATGCAATAAACTGGCACTCCCTATGTATGCCATGTGTAGACCACTGCCCACTGCGGTAGGCAATCCCTCCCATACAATGCTGTGTTATTATGCCTATATGTTCCTATGTATTTTGGCCTCATTTTCGGATACTTCCAGCTATAGTCTGCACCTGACTTTTGGCACACAGTCCCACATAGAGCAGAGATGATGCTATCAAACTTTCAAGCAAATACAGGTATGAGCTCAGTAATAGTTTCCTTGTCAGAGATGTCAAGAAAGTTTTGCAATAAATGGACATCCTTAAACACCTGCATTCAGAGTTAACAAACACTATGAAAACTATTTCTAATAGTTAACTATATCAGATTCTGTTTACCAGCAAACTAGAGCACTGACACGAGGACCACATACTATATAGTCCATAAAGAATCACAACACACTGTATTCGCGACTTCTAATTATGCGGTTGTAGTAAATGATTAAATAGGATCACAATTACCTCAAGTGAATAGCCAGAAATGAGGCATGACTGTTCCAGGGTTAAAAGGGATAAGACCAGGACCATTAAATTACATTGAACACGGAATTTCCAAACACTAGGTTGCATCAGATTTGAAACTCTCACCATACTGCTAACATAAAAATTGCTGTGCAGAAATGTCAGTAGCTAGGTAGTACAGAGCATTCAGGTGATGTTAATTATCCTTCCCAGCATACCTAGCAACCCAGCAAAAACCCTGAAAACCCATAGATCTGGAAAGTTGGCCTTAGGAATCATACCCATATCCTCTCAAATGTGAGCCACTGAAGCTATCCCCTGAGCCATCCCACTCAGTTTATTTACATCTAGTCAGCTTCTTAAGGTCCCAAATGCGAGCCACTGAAGCTATCCCCAGAGCTATCACACTCAGTTTATTTACATCTAGTCAGATTCTTAAGGTGAACCACTTGTAAACCAGTGTCAAATTCAAATGTTATCTTTCAATGTATAACAATAGGTAGTACAATTACGGCTTACTTTTTCAAACCTTAACCTACACATGCAACACAACTTGAAAAAGGCAAAAACTAATGCCTACTATATTCTATAAAAGAAAACACTGACAATGATAAAAGCTGTTAACATAAAATACCAACCTTTAAAATACACATGCAACATAAAACATGAAACATGCAAAAATAGACTAATTATGCTTCAGAAGAAGTTTTATAGTACAGTTGCATGCATAGAGCTAAAAATATCTACAATAGTTTACAAAACAAAACAGTGACAAAAATATTTGTAATCTATTTATGTAAAATCTTATAAGTTGTTTCACAGTTACTACTGGGCGCACTTATTAGGCTCGCTAAGTGATATATTTACTAACTTCGAAAAGCATGTGTGCATTCTTAAAAGACCACCACTTTACTGAATGCAAGGTACAAAATGCAACTGCAGCATAGTATGTGTGCTTTTCTCCACTAACAGTTAATAATTTTCTTTCTAGTCAGGCGCCTTATCTTTCCATATCTCCGAAACCAGATGTGCTACAAACATGGGGTTTGGACAGTTATGCTCAGAAAAAATAGATCTGTAACATGGGAAAAACAAAATAATTCTTAAGTTGGTATGTTTAGAGCGCACAAAGAAATTAGCGGCATACTTCGGCAAAGCAAGTCAGTATGCGTGCTTAACTGTACAACATTGCACGCACCGCATTGGCTAGTAGCCATAGAACAGCCACGCCTAGCACCGCCTTATGTTCATTCCTATTTTGCAGCTACCTTAGTGTATTTTAAATTAACACATAAGATCTGGTGTTCATCATAACCGTAATATATAATACCTGAAACCAATATTCATATTTCTAAGATTATACCAGTTATAATAAACAAAATCTGTCCACGTAAGGTTGTATTCTAGTGTAATACTCATTAAAGTAACTAGTTCATACATGGTATGGATTTGGCCATTAAACCTAGCAAGATAGCCATAACCATATTTAATTTACTATAAACAATTGTAAATCTACATATGTATTTCTACTAAACATCTCCACTTCATCCTTGCCTTCAATAGAAGCTCTCCTAATTTTGGTATTAATGATCTTTGAAAAGCTTTCTCAATATACCTTAATTTATACGTACTTGAAGGAATTTAGTAAACGTGACACAAAAATTAATTGAAAATACTATTTGTAATCAGTTTGTTTAGATACCTTAGTGTGTTTCTTGTTAAACATTTCTTATTAATCAAACTTTCTCTCCAGCCATTTGTACTCTTACAATGAAAAATATGCAGTTCATCGTCTTTCTCTCTACCAATTGGGTTCATTCCAGATAACCATTCTCATTCCTCTAATTTCAACACCTAACTTAACCAGGCTAGATAAGATCGTGTTTTTAGCTTCTCTATGCCCTCTTTTTCATTTTACTTATAAATTAAGATGTACTTATGTTTCCCTGGGTTCTCTTTTAGCCCCATCTTTGGCTTCCTTTTCAAAACCACTCAATGGGCCACACCCAATTTCTTTTTTCTATCCTTAATAACATCCAATTGAATCTTTCGATATCTTTCTTCCAATTCCATTACTTTTCGTTTGAAAATTTCAACTTCTGACTTCAATTATTGCACTTCAATTTTAATTTCTTCTTTGATTTCTAACCCACATCAAGCCTTCAAGGTTGAAAATAGACGCAACATTTCCAAAACCAATCTCTCAAATAATCAAAATGTAAGTGATGCAGTGTGAAAAACCAAATACAAATAGTTTTATCAATTCTATTTCATTAATTTTATTTCCCAATCTTTCTTTCATACCCTGCAGTTTGTTCAAGATTTCTCTGCCTGAATCTGTATTCCTATATACAGAATTGAATTTCTGACTTGCCACCTGTCAGTTTGTAGATGCATAGAACCAGTCCACTCAGTTTTGGAGGCAGCATATAGGAGGCTACAATTAGAAGCAATCTGTGGAGTAGCAGAAACCCACATTCTGGCTGGGGAATGTATAGTGCTGACCATATCTCCTCCTTACAATAATTGCATGATCATCCACTTCTGCTTTGTGCATGTAGATTTGAGATCAGATTGGCATGTCTTTATCCTCTAAGGGCTGTAATGCCCAATTACTCCAACTAAAAGATTCTGCATACTAATAGAATTGAAACTAATAACAATTGACATTTGTCACCTTCACTTTTTAATCAATAAACTAATGATTTGCATAAAAATAATATAAGACCATATGGCATGCTTAGAATCATAAATGGACATCTACATCTATGAGTGAACAGGAAAACCAGTGAGCAATGCAAAATAAATGCTATGAACCTAGTAGCTGTGGATAGCACAATCCGATACAGAAGAAGCCACTACTCCCCAGACATAGATTCCAGAAACACTCGAGATGCAGTGCAATAATTCTGTAACATTTTCTCCCAGCCTCCCCAATTTCTAGAACTCTATCCAGTGGCTATACAAGCTAAATATGCCTATGAGCGAGAAGTTATTAAATGTGTTTCTAATGCACACACTTGACCTGAATGGTAATTCTGCAGTTTCTTCAACAGAGGTTGTCGGACATAGTGTCCCTACTCCAGGAAATTATGAGACCCTGTGTTCAACTACCGAGTGAAGCGGATGAAAAACAAGCATTTCATTATGCTGTTACATGGGGAAGTCCAAGTCATACTGATATCAGGAGGGGGATTTAAGCACCACGATGGAGGGATTGCTTAAAAAATTATTGGATGGAATGCAGAAAATGAAAACAAATGAAATCTGGAGTGGTGGAGAGAGGAACTCAAATGAAGTTGGTAAAATCTGGAATGTGGAAATGGGAGATGAAGGGGAAGGACGAAATAAAGATTAAATGCAAACCATGTTTCTACAATGACAATGTAATATATGAAATAAAGCAATGGTGAAATACGTCAACGATCACATCCTTAAGCAGCTAGAAGAAATTTAATCCAACATGGAAGGAAACAATGCAACAAAAATATGTCTAAACCAACATCCTTATCCAAACGGACCCTAACAAAGATTCAAACTAGGTCCCTCCTGAATGTGAGGCAGAAGTGCTTCTACATAACACAAAGTGGTTATGTTGTAATGCATGAAATATTTTGTGAATATCCTTAACTCGTGAAAACATACTAATTTTGCTAAGAATAAAATTGTTTTATCTTACATGATTACTTTTGTTCATCTCTTATTGAGATTGAAATATGAATACATTCCCAGATGATCTAAATACCTATGATTAATGGGTACCGTGGATGCACCTGGCTCAAGTTGTATCAGATAGTTCATATTGTCTTTTAGTTATTTAGCTTGTCCAGACTTCATTTATAAATCTAGTGTTATTAATAAATCACAGTTATCCACTGTCTGAAACAGTACAACTGAAGCCCTGTAGGGAATCAAAATTGAAAGTGAGGACTTCTTACACATTGTAAGTCGCCATTAAGTTAACTATGTCATCTCATATGAAGTTTACATTATGCAGTCTACTGGAAAACATGAAGGTCATTTGGAGACTTTAGCCCCATACTGGCATGATGCTATGGTAAATGATTAGAACAGGATGGAGACCAGAAGAACCATGGTTCAAATCAAATCCCAGCTACGACACTGAATTTTTCCTTCTGATTCTAACTTGCAATGTTTTTCTATGGTAAATGGCTAGAACAGGATGGAGACCAGAAGAACCATGGTACAAATCAAATCCCAGCTACGACATTGAATTTTTCAGTCTGATTCTAACTTGCAATGTTTTTCTAATACATGGTTTAAGCGTGAAAGAACAATTAATTCCCACCAATTGATGAGATGGTGTTAAGAGACTAGAATTCAATAAATTCTAGGATCCAGGTTGGGTTTTTTTAATACTACAAAGAAGTTACAATATAATAAAAGTGCCATTTGCATTATTTTACACAAATGGTAACACAGTACAATTAGACTGAAATGAAAAGGTCAAAAGTGATAGTTATAGGCAGGATTTTGTGGTGACATTTATAAAATTTGCATTAATAATTTTAATTGTTGGTTTTTTGTCGGGTTTTTACCATAGATAAATTTTTGGGGGAAGAATTAATGAGTATTAACATGGCTCAAATGAAAAATAACAGGTAACTAGAGTAGCACAACTGTTAAAACCTGTTTTATCCAAATTAAAGCATGTTATTTGAAATCAGCAGATAGTAGGTAACATGAATAAGATCAAATATCACACATCAGACATTGCTAAACTGCAACATACGAGTTGTGATATTTTCGCTTTTCATACTTGTTCTGTTGTCTGCCACAACTAAGTTATATGTAGAGAAAAATCTCTCACTGTCAGCGTTTGACATCGGCAATCAAAGACACTGAAAGGACTTTTCACAGAAATTGCGGTATGAATCAGCTTTTGCCGTCAGTGCCAGGAGTACTGTTACTTCATCTAATCTGTTATCGTTACCATCTTGGCTTTACTGTTCAACAAGGTCACAAAGCTCTTTGTAATAAAGCAGCAAATCAGAATCACAAGTAATACCACTGGTTTTAAATGCATTTAGTTGTTTAAATGCTGCCAATGATTTAAATCACCTATATTTGATTTAGTAACTAGCATAGAAGGTTCAGACAAATGATATAGCTTTTATGTTTATTACATCATCAGTTTCTTTTGCATAATGGAGTTTAATTTAGACAAAGTCACACGGCAGCAAACTTTTAGATTCTCTTCTACTGCTTTTCTAACACTGGGATCCATGATATGATCTACAAGTGCACTTACTCTGTTTCCGAAGTGACCACTCTAATATTTCACATTTGGTTCTCAGCGAGTAAATTTGAGATAAAACAAGATGAGCTACAGCTTTTTTTTTATTGAAATTCTAATATTGGATCTGTTATCAATCTGTAATTTTCAGAAACAAATATTGTTGCTATTGTACCTTTACAATATTGCAGCACTTGGCATCGCAAAAATGATCATTTAACAAATTTTGCGCAGGAACTGAAAGCTTTACTTTTAGAAAAGAAATCGACAATTGCATCAAAATAGCTGGCAGTGTAAACTACTGCATTAAACCAGCTAGACCAGCACGTCAGTACAGACAATGGGAACACTTAGCTTCTAAATCTGGATGGTTTTCAGTGAGGTATTGTTTGTATTCGCTTTTTAACTTTTGGTCATTTCAGAATACATTTTAAAGCTCTGAGGGACAATATTTTCATGTTAACGTAATGTCTGAGAATAGCTTCCTAGAAGTTCAGTACCTTCTCAGTACCTTTAGTCAGCATAATAGGAATTTTTGCTGTGCACGGTGTGGTATTCAATAAATAAAATTTCTAGTTAGCATACGACAAACAGTTCTCAGTATCACAGACCAGTCAAACGCTGTGGTGTCAGTTTATTGTTGCACCATTTAGCTATTTCACTGTGCATGTCATTGTATTGGCTTTGTTAAGTGTTAAATTTTATCTTGCTTTCGTTAAATCTGTACATATTTTTTTTCATGACTTTTAGCTTCATACTATGAAGATATGAATGTGAAATTAAAGTTACATTCATGCAATTTGAAATGTAAATTTTTCTATGCAGACTAAAAATAATAGAAATATCCTCATTTACTGCTAAAATAATATTCTCAAAAAAGGAAAATCGTTGAAAACAAAAACTCTTCCTCTGGTGATAGTGTTCAGGATGGCTTATTAAAAATTATTCTGAACCATTATTCTTTCATGACCCAGGATTCAAAACTGCAACTATTGGTATACAATTCCAATGATCTTCATGCTTAGCTTTGATATTCATGCCAAAAGTCTGAAAAAGCAAAAGGTATGTAAGCCTTCAAAAAACGTTTATAAGTTTTGAAAGAAGGGAAAGTTATATACTATATGTTTAAGAAAACTAAAAATGAGTAACAACTTAATTTAACTATTTTTTTGGTATTATTATCTTCGAAAATATATTTTGGAGGTCTTGACTTTGTTGTCACCTGTGGATGCACTGATGACTTAACTGGCATGGCTGCAGCTGTCGCACTTGGACAGATGTATTTAGACATGTCATTGTCCCTGTACTACAGTTTTTTCTCTTATTTCATTAGTGTTCACGAAACTGTTGATTAATTTTGTTGGATCTTTTTATATTGCTATTTGTTTTCCAGTAATGACATACTGCTCATATTTTTCTATTTCCTTATGAAACTGAACTGAACACTTTAGAACTGTTGAATTCTGACAAGGGTTCACTCACACACACTGTAAGATTGGAAGAAAAGTTCTCCATTACTGATTTCACAGCTCCAAAAAGCTTACTGCTGAAACTTACAGCTTCAATTCGTATTGTCCACCTTATCACTGGCTCCAGAGGCAGAGGTACATCAGGAGTCCTTGCAGTATTGTATGTGATAAGGACATTTCAAGAAACCTTGTTATCAGTGAATTTACTTCTGGGAATTTGTCTGAGCTATTCGTTCCAATGCATGAGCTGCACATGTAACATGCATTAAGTTTGAATAAATTAATACATTAAGCGATTTACCTGCTTTCAACAAGTATGGAGCTTCATCTGTATAATTAAATAGGACCTTCCCTTCCTTTATGCTATGTGGCCATGGTACCTTACACCCATCAGTAAAGAATCTAGCAATTGTTGAACTATTTTATGCATCCAAAGGTTTACAATAAATTAAGTACAGTTTAGATGCAGCCTCAGAATCTTACTTGCCCACTATTAAACTAGCAACAAAATGACCTACAGAATCCTTTGTCACATCAGAAGAAATCCATATAGGTGATTTTCCTGTAGCAGCTGATTTCTTCTAATATGTCAACATAAAAATTCAAGTTTCCCTAAGAGTGGACTTGTCAGGAATGCTATGATGTATTTCTGCAGGAAATGTTTAAATTCAGGTATCTGAAGTTTGTTCCAGGTCACGTTCCCTGCAACCAACGCCATGTAGTTCTTTGTAACACTATTAGCTCACATAGGCTGCCCCTGTATGCATGTTAAGTAGTATCTCTTTCATTGAAGAAACCTGTCGTTTATCCCTAATATGTAGATTATTTGTAAATATTGTTCAATTTGACAATTCATTGTATACCCTATACAATTATCACTAATTTGGCACAGGACTATTTTACCATCCATAATTGTTAATAGAAAGCCATGTTTTCAGCTTTGATGGTAATAAAGACACAACCAGCACCATGGCTAACTTAACCCTTTCACCGATATGGACGTCATATGACGTCCAAGTTAAAATGCCCCAAACCGATATGGACGTCAATAGACATCCTGCGCATACATGCATTTAATGCTCATTTAACGCCAATTATTTTAATCTTCCTATTTTACAATAAATTTAAGTTAGTTCTATATGGGATGTAAACATACCCTTAAAGGTTTCTTTTTGAATTGTACACATCCAAACCGGGATAAACACCCAAGAGCACATCTGCAGATTCACACCAAATAATATTAGTTTCCTTGCGAACTCCTTTTTCGCAACGGTTGCAACCTTTTTGGTTGTGGGTGGTATGCTTTAAGGAAAGTGTTTTCTCTCAAGTATGAGGGGTGATGTGGTGAATTTCTTACCCCTGAGTATTGTAATACTCAATTAGGTTACGAGCTATTTATACGCACAAGTACAGGTAGATGAATGTCTTGAATGAATTTACAGCTCTGAAAATTACTCAACAATTGTGCATGGTTACATCCAGTGGTATAAAAATACTTTTTTTTTCACCATTTAACTGTTTTTCGTAAAGAGGGATAGCAAGTAATAGCTGATCCACATCACCCATATTTGACCCACCACTTCTCCCAAACAGTGGAGTAGCTAACATGCCATCTGTAGACCAGTACACGTCACTGCTAACTATATCCTAAACATCTCCTTCATAATCGCACAACAAATATTCCAGATTTTCTACAGTAATATCAGAAGCCTGTATACATCATATGCAAGGTAATTTATTTGCTACATTACGGGGATAAGCCATGGTTAACATTGAAATTTAACAATTTCAAATGTGTCATTCATTTAGCTCTTGATAGCTATAAGAAATCACTCTGAGCACAGAGAGAGTATAAATAACTAAAATACTGAGCGAAAACAGCTGCATAAGGCTACCAGAAATCTTGGTTGAGAAACACTAATAACAGATGCTGACAGAGAGTTTTCTTTTCAGTGTAAAGCAACATATACTCGTATGACTATCGCTTGGTATAGCATAAATAAACTAAACTTGAATCGGAGAAGTCGCTTGCGTAGCTAAACATACATACAATGGTTCATATAGACAAAAAACAAAATGATTCAAATATTAGGCGCGTTCGGCGCAAATAATGGCTTTTGCTACAGTGAAACAAAGTAGTGAAATTTCAACGATTTATTAATGTAGTCTCTACTTTAGTGTTACTGTAGATTTATACTGCCTTTAATGGGTTTTAAACCAGTTTTTGTTTCGTTTAAATAACTTGATAAATACGGAAGATACGGAATTGTATTTATTTGCATTTTTACAGCATTTAACAATTTAAATGTATTGTTCTGTTTATTGGGTATGCGTTTCCGGCCCCTTGAAGGGTTTAAATGGCCATTGGCGAAGCGGTTAAAACTGATACTTACATATTCTGAAGCATTTGAGAAGTTTAGAAAAAAAATGCTAAAGCAATTTATTTGATGCATGAAATACATGTAATAGAAATATGAAGGATTGATGACAATGTTGAGAAGCATAATAATGAACCTTATAATTTCTTTCTTGCTTGGTAACCGAAAATGAATAACTCCATAATAAATAATATACAAAACTATGTAATTTATTACATTTAATGTAATACCTTTCAGTTTATTTGTTGATATTTTATAATTTCTTATAGCTACACATACAGGAACAGAATATGTAATTGCATTAAATCTGGGCTCTACACACCACTTTCATTATTGGAGCTATGTACAATTATCACAGTAATTCAATTGCTTATCTCCCTTTGCTATTGCCCATTCTCTTTTTCCCTAGTTCTCTCTTCATTTAATTTGATACACAAGAAAATGTACTGATGTTTATCAATACCCCTTACATTTAAGAATAATTTTTGCATTTTTAGTTAAAATACCTATATAGTTAGTACATTTATGACTTCCAAAAGCACAAGTCGAAGCCCCTGTTTCAGGATCTGAAATATTAGGAGTTTTACTTAAGTTAGGTGGTTAGTGTATTATTTGAATCTCTTTACACTCCATTAGTCATTTTTCTGAATTTTTTCCCCATTGCTTTCCTTTTATAAAGCTCTATGATCAATCAATGGTGTCAATCATGGCCCCGAGTAGCAATGTCATGCAGTGGCCCACTTGCCTTGTCCAGGACATAGCGGAGCAATATGTGAGAAACCAGTTCAGTAAAAATTTTTGTGTGATATACATAGAGCAATGCCTCCATCAGAGACTGCAGGTATGAATCACATGGACTCCAAATCCTGCATAGGTATTCAAATCCAAATGAGAACAATTCATACATAAAGTTTCTGGCAGTAGCACACAGTGCCTAATATGCAATCATTGTTATGCTAAAGAAAGAAATAATACAAAAACATTCTGAACAGGCACCATACAATGAGTTAATGAGGAAATTGCCTATTAATTCAATTGTATAAAATTTTACTAATTTGAAAATAACCCAAGTAAATATTTTAATTTTTATTTCTAATTTCAAAAGGTTAGAAATTTTCACTTCAAGGATAGCAGGATTTACAGGTTATCATACTATACTATACATATATTTGCTGCAAGTTCATAACAATACTGTCTAATTAGGCTTTTGTTAGTTTATTTTAATATTCAATTTTGACCATTTTACATCAAGATTAAAAGTCAAACATATGTCTCACTATATACAAATATAACAATTTGTAACTTAAAGCTTCACTTAACTTATAAGAAATGACACTTTTCTTATAAATTGTCCGGTCATAAATATATATATATATTTAAATAATATAAATTTTTGGTCATTTAACCATGAAATAAATCCAGAAGTTAAATTATTAAAACAATTAAATGGTCCGATAGATTAAATGGTTTGGGAAAAGATATTTATTAAAAAAAAAAAAAAAAAAAATGGCATAATGAATTTTGAAATATCGCCATCGATTCTGTATTTAGATTGTTTTATTTTCAGATTTTGGTAATACTAACAAGAAAATATTAATATCTAATATCTGACGACAGCTTTGTTGTTTCCAGCTGAGGATGTGGAAGAATTTCCATGAAATCGGCATCAACCGGACGATTTATAAGAAAAGTGTCATTTCTTATAAGTGAAGTTTTAAGTTACAAATTGTTATATTTGTATATATTTGTTTGCTTCACTTAATTTCATATTTTAAGTATTTATATGTCTCACTTTCTAAGAGATACGGGGCATAAATAGTTGTGCCTCACAGTTTGAGAACCACTAACTAATGGGTTAAGAGAGGTTTAATAATCTCTATAACGCGATCAAAACCATCAGAAATATGTAACAGTATGTCATTATTTTGAGCAATTTAAATGACTCCATATTCTGATAAGCACTTTTCTGCTTACTGCTGACACACTAAGAAATACAGTTCTCTTCACACATCAAATCTGTATCTGTACTACATACCCTTCTTGTAGTTCAAGGTAATTCTGAAGGAAAACATTTCATAAGGTATAGAAGGAAGGTTTTACATCTGGACAAAAGACAAGCTGCAGGTAACCAAAAGTTGAAGGCAATAATGCTGCTGGTGTTGTTGCCTTACATCGTTGTGTATAGGCCATCCTTCCCAAGAGTTACCCTGACTACATGTAACCTTAACACCACTTCATTTCTTTTTCCAGTTACTTCCTTCAACATTAAGTCATATGGGATGACGAATGAAATGGGCGTGATCTTTTTTCTTTTGTAATTTACGTCCTCCAACATTAAGTCACATCGGACGATGAATGAAATTGGTGAAATGATGCTCAAATGAGTCCGGAGTGCATGGAGCTTAGGGTTACCGAACATTCATCTTTCAGGATAAAGGAAAAGCCCGGAAAAACCTTATCCAGGTAACTCACCCTGACAGATTCAAACTCTGGACCTCCTGAACATAGGCAGAGTAGCTACCATGTACAGATGCAGGCACGACTGCCTTATAATACCTATTTCAAATATGGCATAACAATCCAATTTCAAATATTGATTTCACTACTAAAGCATCAGAATACAAGTAGTTAACTGAAACTTTCCTATTCCTAACAGTTGGCCTGCATACATTAAGGTGGTATTTATATCATCTATACACAAATTAAAATTGGTCTCAATTTCCAGCATTACCTGAACTCTCAATTCTGAGTAACAAGCTGTCACTTCATCTGAAGTGAAAGTTACGTTTTGATTCTCTATTTGTTTGACATAGGCAAAAGCATTAAAGTTTTGAGCTTTTACACTGCTCTGTTACAAATTTAAGATTATACAGCCATATGGCATCAGCATATCTGAATGTGTTCACTATTACATGAATCAGGACTCAATACTAATGAAATATTTGATTTTCATTTGGATGCAAATAATGAGTATCAGGGTTCATTTGTGTTGTGCACAGTGGGTTGTATGCAATTGCATTTCTATTTTCAAAAGTACTAAATATACTTAATATGAGCATTTTAGCTTCAAAATGAGAAATCAGGGAAGGCGATGATCTATAATAAGTCCCTTTGGTTAAAGACAATATATTGGTGAAAATACAAAAATCTACACCCTACAGTTTATCATATCACTCCAAAATGTTTAAATTTGAACTCAGATACTAATTAAAAAATCTGTTGTGCAGGCATTTCTTAAATTTTAATTAGTTTAAAAGAAAAAGAATTGTATATGTACTGTTAAAATTTTCAACTTAAGTTACAGAAAATAATGACCTTCAACTTAATTTCACCAATGCATTACTGTAAGGAACTTCAAATAAAGATGTACTTTAAATACTTTTACATTTTATTTCACATTTTCGTACAATGTTTTTTGTACAATAATCTACTGCCATTAGACAGTATGGATAACTATAAAGCAGTGTTTTCCTCAGATGTACAAACATGAGCAATTCAATGCTGGAAATGCATCCAAGAAATCAAAGTTCTGAGTGTGAAACACCACCTGATCAAATCTAGTGAAGAAATGGAACCAACACTATTAATATGCAAACTTTTTAGAAGAATTTTCATTCCTCAATGGTTGCATTCCTGAAATGCTTGCATTAAGTATCCCAGCTCTAGAGCATGTGTATGTGAACTCGGATATTGTGAACATTATATATTTGGCAGTAGTAGCAGTCAATGAGTAAAGCATTTCAAATCCATATGTAACTCAGGTAGAGAAGTCCATGTGTATTTTATTTGCAATTTTATTTCTCATAAAGAATTTTAACTGCATGTCTATAATCTATGGTGGTATATTTTATGTTATTTAAAGCTTGAAAATTTGTTGCATCAATGTCTACAGCATAACACATAACTAAAACTTACAAAACAGGCACAACATTTGAAAACCAACTTTATTTTCCCATGGTAGGCATCAGCACTTTATGCAAGTTGGAAGTACTGATCAGAACCATAAATAAATTGAGATAGACCATGCTCTCTAAGCAGTTAAGTAGTCTTGCTGACCAAAAGGAGTATCTAATGGTTATACACATTGTACAGAGATGGAAAAAACTGAGTGCACTCTTAAAGGCAAATGTTCCATTAACACTTAATTTTTAAGCAAGACTCACACTAAACCAATTCCAAGTACACTATACTGGTCGCCAATCTAGAAAGCGATTGACATTTCGTCTGGAGAGAGAGGCGACGTTGCCGCTTATTGCTGCCACGTGGAGAGTGCAATTGCACTACGCGTGCGAGGGTGATTCAGTTGCGACTGCAATGGGTATTTTATTATTGTTATTAATTATTTATAATGTTGTACACAAAGACAATAGTGCAGTCTTGGATCTACATGCAAATGCTAGAGCATGCAAGAACACATAAATGTAAAGATACTCGTAACAAAAGAGGTACACCTGTGACATTTTGATGCTTATTGAAGGGGGGAAATGCCGCTTACATAATTTTTCCCAGGAGTTTCTAATTTATACCCCAATGTCTAACTTTCTTCTTTAAAGTACTTTTCTTTCCCAGTCTTAACCTAATACCCTTACTGATACCTACGCACATGAAGTCCTATCAAGCACCTTAGAGAATGGAATACTAGACTCCCCTTTCAATTTCTCCTCATCGAAGTATTCTCTCACAGAGCATATTATTTCCCGTGTATGTCCTTTATTTGGAATACCTTTACCAAATACAGTTTTATTTGGTTCCACGGCATGTTCAGGTTTTCACTTGTCACTATACTTAGACATAATTAAACAATCATTAAACACAATTGCAAACGATCACAACACGCGCTCAGATACACAGACTTAGGGACACGTAAACCAAGGCAAAGTGCCACAAATAAAATGCAAAGTAACTTGCCAGGACAGGATCTCTAACTGTGAGCGCATTCTGTTTATGCAGCGTTATCAGAAGAGAAATAAAAACCTAGGTATTGTATTTACTGCAGCGTTTGCGTAATTCGCTTGTCCGCGTCATGCTAAGCACGTGTCAGAATATCGGCAACCAAGGTTTAGCATCTAACGTTGTCATGGAAACATCTCGACTCTAATTGGTAATTTTAATCGTTACTATGACAATCGTTATGACGTACTCATCCCCTCCCATTTATTTAGACCGTAATTCCATGTGGTTACTAACTGTCAATCACATTCTAGTTTGGCGACCAGTATAATAGTTTTATTAACAATCTCTGCAGTATTCCTTATAGGTCCAGCACCCTTTTATTTGTTGCCTGATAAAGAGAGGTGGAAGAGGTTTATTCACATCTCCTCACTCTGTTTCTGTGTGATGTTATGATCATTGGTGGTTGCATGAAAAGTAGCAGAAGCCCAGTTTACGAACACAACCCTTGGATGACGAAATAACAGGTAAGCAATTGAGCACCCATAAACCATATATACTCATGAAAAACAAGGCTATTTCAGTTGCACTAAATTATTATCTTACTTGGGAATCAAATCTTTGAAATTTAAGAGCATTTGGTTCGAGATGAAACATACAAAATTGAGTCTCAATGGTGAACTAGCTCCCGATCCCTTATCTACTGACCTACTTCATATTCTTACATTATGAAAGCTTTACCACAATGTGTTATAAAATGCACATTACACACACACACACACACACACACACACATATCTCTTATAGTTATATAGGTGAGTCAATGATTCCAATTACTGGCTTAAGGCCTAATTTCTTTGCCATTCTCTTTTTTCCTTTTTGTATATTGATATATCTATCCTAGTTACATTACTGGAAGAGGTCCTCTTACATGACATCAGTACATCCATTCCAAATCTAGCAATAACAAAGGTGCTAATTGTAATGCTCTCTTGTGCTGATTTCTCTGGCTATGCAGCCACCAAAACAAGCAATATTTAGGGTGCTCCTTACAACTAAATGGGCAAAATTTTCTTGTGAAAAGGAGCAAGTTACTGCAAAGAAGACTATAGATCGCCCATGTACATAGAGTGGTAAGCCAGGTTTGTTGGTATGTTGAAAGAGATGTCTTTCAAATGGCTGCCATGAACAGGACCTGTTTTCCGCAGAAACTATAAATACCACCAGTGCATTCCATCAAAACCATTAAAATATGGAATAAAAATTAATGCATTGCTAGATTCTGAAACATATTAGGTTTGTAACATAGAAATCTACCCAGGGAAGCAACTTGAAGATCTATACCAGACTGATATAAAGCATCTAGTGTTGTGAATAGAGTAGCAGCACCCTTTTTGAATAGTGGAAGAAACATTACTATGAATATTTTACATCTTTTCCACAAGAGCCTTGGAGTTACTACAGAAAGAGAGGACAGCTTGTAATAAATTTGGTTTCCTCAAACTGCACGTTCTAATGACATATTTGCTTTAAAGAAACAAAAATGTGCTGCTTTTTTGAGCTCTACATTCTGGTGACAAAACTAAGTAAATAAACAAACAATTAATAACGTTAAAAGAATGCTCTCCAACACGGAATTGCACTAAAAAGTAAAGAAATTAAATTGAAAATCATAGTTGTATATAAAAACATCAAAAAGTGTGAACAGAACAGCCATATAATTTACTAACTGATATCTCAATTCCTTTCTTGGAAGTGTTGAAAACAGTGTTATGATAAATTAACTTTAAAGAGAGTCGACTAAAGACACTAGACAACACTTACTTTTAAATTTTTCCGGAAAAATTTAAAAGTGCTGTCTAGTGTCTTTAATCGACTCTCTTTAAAGTTAATGATATCTCAATATTTAATATTCAGATGAACAATGACAGCATCTTTTTTAGGCTGTTCGCACAATAAATTCAGATTCCATTATACTAATTAGAGCGTTAAATAATTTGGCTCTGGATCTTATGAAACCCCATGTGGAGTACATATATTTAAAATTTGTCAGACAACTCGCAAGTCTCAATGAAGAAAATTGTTGGTAATGAAGAGGAGAATGCAGAAATTGGAAGTACAGTAACAACCCCTGGTGCCTATTCATCGTGCCCTCTGGGAAAGAACAGTAAAATCAAGAAAAGCTGCTGTAAATGTAAGAAATATTTATGCAATGATCACACAAGAATCACCTGTGATAACTGTCTTGAACTCCCAGTGTTGCCACCACCCCACCACAAATTTTTAGTACACTGAATTTGTGCTATTTTTAGGTATTACATGTAGTAGAGTAGCCATACTTCCATAAAGTCGCTGCATTTTAAGTAGCTAAGCTTAGAAGCCAGTCCCATTCAGCTCAGTGGGAGTGGTATGAGGTGTGATGGTGCATTAATCTAAGTGGAGTGGGGAAGCTCTGTAATGTCATTCAAATCAATGGCTGCTTTGCTTGCAGCATAAGAAACAATAACATTCTTGCGTGATAATTTCTGTTTATGCAAGCATTGTCTCATGTCACCAGCTTATCCCCCTTCTTATTCTGAATTCTGAGCATCCCACTATCATACAGAGCTTGGTCCCGTACAGTACTTTACTGGTATGTAACCCACAACACACTAACTTTTGCGAATACAGGTTTGCACATGTGACAGCTAGATGGCTCACATACTGGAATCGCCACCAATGCCAGGGACTTTATGAAAGTACAACCACTCTACCATATTTAACAAACCCTAAACTCACCATTTTTTTTTCAATGAAGACAATGAATTTGAATTTCTTTCAGATACCCACATATAAATTTAGTCAATCCATAAGTTTATTATTTACTTTTTGTGAAGATAAATATTTTGTGATTGCTTTAAAATAATATTAATTTGTAGTAGATTTAGAAAATTATAATTTAGGCATTATTAAAATGTTATCTCTTGTCATGCTATCTCACCTCTTTCACTGTGTGAAATGCTCAGTGTGACAAACCATGTTGCAACAATGGTAGAGATAACAAGTTAAATATTTAACCGTGCATGCTAGGAGGGAAATGTCAACAAATGTATGGTAGTGAAATCTGCAGTAATAATTTTTTTCATTTTGCTTCCAAATACAATTGTTACCTATTTACACATTACCCATCATCTGAAACCATGTATTATCTCCCAATGTTGGTTCATTAGAGTTTAGCTTCACAGATCCTATTGATTTTCTTTATCTCATAAAAAGATCCCTTGGCTATAAGCTTCTTAGGGCCCTTAAAACTTCACTATCAAGAAGCAAAATCAGTGCTAATCACAGGCCTTCATGTTATCACTTGACTGACTGCAGAAAGCAAAGGTAATGTCTATTCCTCTGTTCAAAACAGGAATATACTGGCTTGATATGAAACTACTGATTCCCATTGCAAGGTTATAGTCTTGATTTTTAAAAGGAGATACATGAAGGTCATGTTTCTACACATGGGGAACTGCAATGTTGCTGACAAGCAGATAGCAAGTTGTGCACATCCCCCTCTTTGACCTCTCAATGCTTGAAACAAACAAGCATTTGAGTTTATTACACCTCAGCAAAAACATGCACATTCAATCTGTACTAGCCTACTTTAAGAACAAAACTAAGTCCTCAGCACACTCCTCCACAGCCAAGCATGAGTACTTTTTAAATAATTTAGTAACAACTCTGATAACTGAGATGATCATATCAGCGCCACCAGTGTGTCATTCTCACCCGCAGGAGTTCACGAAATCCTACTTTTTTTAAGCTGAAGAGCAGGAGGCTTCATCCACAAAACTATGTGACATACCAGCATGACCAATAATAAAGTGGCTACCTTTTCCTATAGGTTCTTTTGTAGTACTTTCAAGTGTGCCATCAGTACAGCCCTTTGACACAGTATGACTGGTGTTTACCCAGGTTTCATCCTACTACACTATGTCATGCAAGTTCTTATTCAGTATTTCTCTTAAAAACAGAGTGCTTAGCACTACAATATCCGATCTCTCGAGTATTTTGCAGAACTTAAATACCACATCATGGAGGACTTCGTTCAAATAGCTAAGGCTTCCTTCAAGCAGCTCTGCCTCTTTAAAAGAAAGAAGCTTACTTGTAAGATGTTCCTTTTGGGTGTAATAGTCCTAGATGTGCCTTCTTATGGCATCTAATTGAAAACTATAGAGATGCTCTCGGTCTTTTTTTCCGGAAGTTACAATTCCTGATGGACCTGGCTGTAGCTACTTCTCTTTCAAGATTCTAGAAATGGTCACTTCCCTTATTTATATATGCAGTCCCTTTTCTCAGTTTGTTGAAAGGAACAAGCCGTTCATTGTGAAAAAGCAAATTCTCCTCTTTCTGTTCAAAGAATTCCCTAAGAAAATAGACAAATTCTCTAGCTTGGCTGTGCAATGTAACATCCCTACTGTAAGCTGATCTTTGCTTTCAGTCAGGAATCCTTGGTCTACTTCTAATCCAATTGCCATTACATCTTGCTTCCATAACAATGTATTTTAATAGTGTTTAAATGAAGTAGACTAACAATACACAATGCAATAGAACGCTCAAGCAAACTGTTTTCCGCACACTACTAGCAATAACTGAGCTAACAAATAGGTGATTAACCAGTGTAACCAATGTGACAACCTTTATGTTTCCATAGCAATGACCTTCCCCTCTTACCCTCCATGTCCCTTGCTTGACAGCTGTCATGTATCTTTAAATTCAGACTTTATCATTATTTCAAGTTTAGTATAAAGTTTGCCACCTTCTTTGAAACTGCCATTTAACTCTTTCCCCTATAGGATGACTATTTAAAAGTGTAGTATGTATATAAATGTTGACAGTAACCCAGATAATAAAATTTGTCAAGCTAATGAACAAAGCACTTCTATATCTGCTATGATGTTAATAGTACTGCTTCCCAACATAATCCAAAACATTCTAAAAAAGGAAGGAATTTCCTTTCCACTAAACTTGTTTGAAACTGATTCTGTGTAACCTTTTCCGACTGGCTTACATTTTTACAAAAACATTTAGCTTAATCTGGAAATGGTCTCAATTTCTTTCTCCTTACATCAAATGCTTTATAACTGTGAATATGGTTTGGTACAAATTTTTCCAAACTTATTTTGTTACGATGTTAGAAATATATAAGAGTCCTGCATATTGAGATCTCCTGAAGTATTGCTGAATAATTTTAATATATGACCTAATTATGACTATTTTTGGAAAATGTATTTCATGTCATGGTTTTATTTAAGCCAGGATTATAAAGAACTTATCATGACTAAAACTACTGCAACAGTAACACATAAGTCTAATACACTATTTAATGAAGCTATTTAAGATTGACATTATGACAAAGCACAGCAACTTAATACTCATAGTTTGCCAACCTCAATATTTTAGTCCATGTTACATTAGGTTTGCATATCGTAACTAATCTGAACAAATTGGCATGAAGCAGTGGCATGAATGTGTGAATAACTGTTAAGTGATAATTTCCATGATAATAAATGCATCATATTTAAACCATTGGTTTAGTAGCATTACTAAACTAGACATTACTTCCCATCATGTTAAGTTCATTATAATCCCTGCTTTACTTTCAAACCTATTTATAACCAGAAGCATAAGTATTGCAGTTGCATCAATGTCATATAAGGAAAATTTTACTTCACTTTATCTTTTTTTATTGCTTTCAAATATGTCTAATAAAGGTTAGTCATTTAAATATAGGAATAAAAATAACGGAAATATTGGTTTTATTGTCAGGGTATGCTCTAAGTTCTAAAAATGCTGCACCCTTACAATAATGAAATATTTATAAGGTTTACCATATGTGAGCAAATTCACTTGAACCATTCAATGTCGACCAAACAACAAACATTGACAATGGAATGGCCCATATATAACTATTTTAAGTCAAATAATATGAAAATACAACGTTTTGCATGAATGTCCAAGGGTATTGGTAATCATTCTTACATCTCTTTTTGGAATTAACAAAATATATTATCTGATGTTCCAAGATAACATTTTAATACTCCATAAAAAAATTAAGTATCCATAATGTAAGAGCACTATTTGAAATGAAGCGTGCTACAGGAAGTGAGACTATGCCTTACACAATGGCTACTATTTGAAATAGTGCAACATTAAAATCACCTAATAAGCAGCTTTGGCGTGATGTACAATGCCAAATTACTAATTACCACGTGGCTATTCTAGTACCAGTATGCTTGAAACATGAAGAAATAGATTTAAAAGCTATATGATACAGTGCAATTAGTTACACCTAAAAAGCACACGAATATTCTTACCTAACAATATGTTTTTATTCAGTTAGACTTCAAAACCATTTTAGTCCTCTTTCTGGAAGTGCTGTCGGCGAGATTCACAAATCCAAAGAAACTTTACCCTCACTTGAAAAATGATGGTTGAGAAGAATCGACAATCCGTTGTTTAAACACAATTGCCGAACTACTACTGAAAGTGGGTAGTGATTATCCACTAACAATTTTCAAAATTTGTGTTTGAAGTTCTGGAGAAAAGAAATTCGCGCCTGTCTGTTGCACGTATCACAATACATATCTCGTTAGACCCGGTGACCCCAGATTAGCTTTCAAGCCTATGCAAATTTACAACATCCACGCTACTAGCGAGAAAAGCCCATCGAAAGTTTTACACAAAGAAATTAGAGATCCGTAAATACAATATGCAATAAGATGCCTTGGCTGTCACTGGATTTAGATACTCAAAAAACTTACCTTGCAACTCCAACAACCATCTAACACAAAGCGTCACCTTCCTAAAGCGTCGTCTTCCTTCAGCTAAAGTAACCAATGCCAACTGCGGGATATTGAAAGTTCATTCCTGGGCGCTTCTGCCAACCCCTCCACCAATCAAGGAGTTGGGACACCAATGGTTGCAGACAAGGCAACTAGAGTACTCAGCTAACGCGCATGACGTCACTGAAAATACAGTTCAACCGCGAGAGTTAAACACTAGCCCCTCAGTATGTGTTATTTAAGCTCTGCTACGTGTAAAATCGGAAGGAATAAACATCCACTTGTGTATTATAATGAAGGTTCTTTCTAGCAGTTGTATTAAGAGTTTAAAACATGTTACTATTCATATGTACTTAATCAGTGTAGCTCAAGAAAATGACGAAGCAACCCATTGAAGATTTTTCTTTGCTGCAAGTTTCCTGATCATTTCTGCTTTCGCTCTTTTGTTTAAGTACCTAATTCTAATGAAGGTTCTTGTCCTCACATTAAGAGAGATCACTTTGTGAAGAATTTCGGGAAACTTGGAACTTATTATAGAAATTAAGTATTGCATCACTCCATTACACTTCGCAGCACTTTGTCCATGGAAGCTACAAAATATTACTTCTGTACCTTGTTCTGCCGTTTCAAAACACTGTTTTCTTTCTTCAGGGCTTGCATCTGAGTCTTTAGTCTAATTATTTCCTCTTCAGCAACAACAGAGTGGTCAGTGCCTACCTCCGTGCTGGTCGACGAGTCAAATTTTGTTCTTTTGGGAGATAAAGATATTATAGTAGACAGCGCCCTCTTTCACACGGTCCTAACTTCGCACCGGCGATCTCTTGCTGATATTGCCTATTAATAAAAACAGTTTTATTATTCTTATTCTTCTTATTATTATTCCACGCATCAAACCTTTCTTATAAAAAAGGAGCGAATAAACTCAGTGTACACATAGAAACAAATACATAAATGGAATGTATCTGATAATTACCTGCAAATTGGTTTTGCTGGTACTTGCTACTACCGCCTCAAATACATCCCCATGCCAATTAGGAATTTTCTATGACGGTACAGCGTCGCCCTTTAATTTTCTTTTCAGCGGCAAACCTAAGAGCTCGTTTTTTAAATCCCGTTCATAGTTTTAGGGCAGGAAGTGGTCGGAACAAATCATTGCATTATTCACATTAACCGGATCAGCCCTTTTACAGCGCAAAACCCACTTGCGCTGTAGTTCTCGATCTTCAGGCAAACAATGGAAAATCACATTCGTAGTTTTATGCGAAGCATGTTTGCTTTCAGCAACAGCGCAATGGTGTTCATAATGTTACGACAAAAAACACAGCCAATAACTACAATAGCTCATAAGCAACTTCATCTCGTTTATTTCATCAGAAGGATTGTGGAATTTGCATGCATCAGCGCCTTATCTTATCTTATAATGTGCAATCATAATATTGCATTACGCACATTCACGTGTAAGCGCTCCTGCGTTGTATTCTCAGTGACGTCACGCCCCTCAGTCAGCAGTGACAGTGTTTTGCGCGGGAAGGCGGGAATGGCCTGCCCTGGGTTGCAGAGCTGTTTTAGCGATCTCCCTCTTCAGACTAGTTATTCTGGGTGGGCATAGATTTCCGTTGTGTTATTCGAGTATGTTGTCAGAAGACCAGTTATAAGACCAGTTTTTATTTATTTATTTATTTATTTATTTATTTATTTATTTATTTATTTATTTATTTATTTATTTATTTATTTATTTATTTATTTATTTATTTATTTATTTATTTATTTATTTATTTATTTATTTATTTATTTATTTATTTATTTATTTATTTATTTATTTATTTATTTATTTATTTATTTATTTATTTATTTATTTATTTATTTATTTATTTATTTATTTATTTATTTATTTATTTATTTATTTATTTATTTATTTATTTATTTATTTATTTATTTATTTATTTATTTATTTATTTATTTATTTATTTATTTATTTATTTATTTATTTATTTATTTATTTATTTATTTATTTATTTATTTATTTATCTATTTATCTATTTATTTATCTATTTATTTATTTATCTATTTATCTATTTATCTATTTATTTATTTATTTATTTATTTACTTACTTAATTTAGTTATTTAATTTATTTACTTATTTACATACACAACCTAGCGGTTCGTTTGCCTAAGAAGACTCGTGTTGCTACTTTGGTGATATGCTACTCGGATTTTTCGTTCGTTAGTATTTTATAGTTGGTTATAAAGTGTGTCAGTTTATATTTGTATAGAAGCAGATTTAATAGACGTAATTCCAGACTATTTGTCATATATATATTGATTAATGCTATCAGGGGAGTTCTTTATATCATCATCATCATCATCATCATCATCATCATCATCATCATCATCATCATCATCATCATCATCATCATCATCATCATCATCATCATCATCATCATCATCATCATCATCATCATCATCATCATCATCATCATCATCTATTATTATTATTATTATTATTATTATTATTATTATTATTATTATTATTATTATTATTATTATTATTATTATTATTATTATTATTATTATTATTATTATTATTATTATTATTATTATTATTATTATTATTATTATTATTATTATTATTATTATTATTATTATTATTATTATTATTATTATTATTATTATTATTATTATTATTATTATTATTATTATTATTATTATTATTATTATTATTATTATTATTATTATTATTATTATTATTATTATTATTATTATTATTATTATTATTATTATTATTATTATTATTATTATTATTATTATTATTATTATTATTATTATTATTATTATTATTATTATTATTATTATTATTATTATTATTATTATTATTATTATTATTATTATTATTATTATTATTATTATTGTGTGGCTGTTTCATCTGTCGTTTTCAATTTCTGCGCAGTTCCAATGAGGTGTCCTCTGTACTTTCTTTGATGGGCCCTGTCTATGTACATTATTACATTTTTAATGAGTTTCAAATGGTTCTGTTCTTTGATTGCATATAGGCCTTCGCTTCAATGGTAGCGTTTAAGGTTACATGTCCGCAGGCATTTCGCTGGAAAGCTTTGTTTTCCTAGCAGTTCATGTGTGATTATAGCATAGTTGCTTCCGCTGTATTTTAGCAAAGTTAAAAAAAAAAAATAAAAAAAAAAAAAAATTAATAAATTCTCATTGTTATAGCTCGGGAGTACTTTCTGAAGATCGCATAGTCGGAAAGATATAGAGTATTCCTAGCTGGTTCTCGAAATTTTCTGAAATTATAACACAGTTAGATATCCGAAATAATTCTTTAGATTGTCATTCACTTCCACTGGTAGATGTAGTTTCAAATATACTGTCTACAGAAATTCTCGGTGTTACTAAAACTATATTCGATTAGTTTATTCAGTTATTAAATAAGAATCCTGCTTAAAAAACAATCAGTCAAATGAGAATAAAAAGTTTTCTGCTGACAGTAAAAAAGCTGTAAAAAGTGGAATTCAATGAAAAAGAATTGTGATGTTTTTTACATGCACTGTTTTCTTTTGTAATTTACGTCCTGTAATGTTACGTTATATCGGATGAGGAATGAAATTTGTGAAATGACGTTCAAATGAGTCCGGGGTCCATGGAACTTAGAGTTGCTCGACATTTTTCAATCAGGATAAGGGAAAGCTCTGGAAAAAACCTCCCGGTAACTCACCCTAACCGAGATTCGAACTCGGGACCTCTTGAACGTGAGACAGACACACTACCATCAACGCTTCCCAGGCAGGCAGACATGCACTTATGATGTCATGGGGTGTAGAAATAACTTATTCATTATATGAAACCTTCTTCACTGACGACATAGGAGTTTCACACCAGGAAACGTCAGGGCAACTTTACTTATCTATTATGTACATAATCCATGGATAAGGTAAGATCACCCCACCCCTCAAATAGGGTTTCTTTGGCTTTTATTCACTTGATTTTGCATATTAGGGAGAATATTTTTACAATTTTTCATACATAATATCTGCATGCATATTTTAATAGTTTTGCACACAAATCCATGGTCTACTTGTTACAAGTATGTAACAGCTGAAGCAGTAAAGTTTATTGGTGTGCACAAGTTCCACGTTGGAACGCCAATTTGATGCAAATATAATATAATGGCGAACACAAAAGTCGGCGAGCAATGAGGTTTCTCTCAGGGTATGCGTGGATGGGTGTGAGAAGGAAATTTTACAACACTGGAATGCCCGTCTCCAAATTATTTATTCACTGCTTCTTTTCTAACCTCAAAATGGAAGCTGCCGACCGAGGGTTACCAATCTCGGTTTATAGTGACTGAATGCTAATTATATTACTCGATAAATTTTGATGACCCGACAAATATTCAATACAGAATAAGTTAACCGCTCTAATAGGCTTCAAGTCTCAGACTCCTCTCCTCATATCGGCTACACGCCGATAAATGTTTATAATGGCTTCCTAGCCGCGATATAGCCATATCGGCTACACACCGACGACTGCTTATAATGGCTTCCTAGCCGCGAACTGTCCCCTCGGCCTTACGCCGTAGAGTGCTTGACCACAGCTGCACGCGTGTATATATCTCTAACTTTCCCTCTCAAAACTCTTTTAAACAAACAAAGTCCTTTTGTGGCTGTTTTGGTCGCCATTGTAAACGATCCAAAGAATTTCCTATTCATATACGTCAAGTGACAATTCCTTTAGAAACCTTCTAAGGACACTGCTCCTTTCATGGTTTTGTTAAACTTTCCCCAACTGAACTGACCTTGCCCTTGGTCGTCACAAAGAACCAACATTCCTTCGACGTCTATCATTATTCTTTTCTTCTGGCAAACCATAATTTCGGTATCACAGCCACAAGGAAACGGTGGAGTAGGATTCAGTAAATCAATTGCAGTATGACTATATCGTAAACACATGAAATTAAAACAAAAAAGTGGTTTATATGGGTTTGTGTTTGAGAGAAACGAGTTTGTGTTTCATCCTGCATTCTCTGTGATATCTAAAAAAAAGTTGACATTTAAGAAAGTTCCGAGCCCTGCTCATCATACAAATATGTTGCCTAGTTCAAGAGATCTGGGATTAGTAATAGTTAAAGTTGAATGTTGTGATAAAACTGACTTAGTTTTATATTATGCTTGTAACTCTTCTGTCCGCTTAAGTCTGTCCTGCTAATGTTAACCTCCTTTCTTACTTCGGAGTCAATAACGCAATCCTACTCTCCGGAGATTTAAATTTTAAGCACATATCATGGGGTTGTAGAATAATTAATCCAAATGGCCGGCGTCTTCTAACTGTAGTACGTACACTACTTATCCTGCCATTTTATCGTATGGTTTATGTATATCAGCTCAAATTAAACCAATCTATTATTCATATAATCCAGTTATACTTCGTGATACCCTTGGCATTGGAATACAGAAAAAATGCATTTAACAAAATAAGTGGCATCTGTCACAGCACTGGACTCAGACCACTATCAGTCCTAAGGACAGAGGGACGTGTGGAAATCACAATGCTTGCGTTTAAGTACACACTTTTGAAAAATCAAAATTCATGGGTTTGCTTTGTCGCAGGGCAATGAAATTCATACCATCTAACAAGTAACTATTTCTTAATATGTTGATAAAGCAAAACATGTAATATAAATTCATAACTTTTCTCAGATGCTTTCTAAGATGACGCCAACAAACGAAATTTTCTAAACACATGTTATTATTTAGTTACACATAACCGCCATAATTCTTTTCACAAAGAATCCAATTTTTTAGGAGAAATAAAATTCACAGCGATGCATAAAATAAGCGTGTTAGAATTTTTATATAGTGAAGTATATAGACAAATAAATGTTGAATTTGATACCATTATTCTTTCCCTTAAAATGCACAGATTTTAAATTCTTAAAAATTCAAAATGTTTTACCTGAAAATACCTTTACGGTCATTTTATTAAACACAATAGTTTTTGAGACTACAAAAAGTTTCAGACTTCTAACATAAGTAGTTTCTGAGAAATGTGTACCCAAACATGTAAAATTGCAACTTGTGGGAAAATGCAAAAAGCTAAAACAACAGGTTTTTCAGCTAACTCACCAAAAGTTACCACATTCCTGCACCATAATCCTGTACTTTTCTGCGGCAGTTTGGATAACAATGATAGCTCTACAGTTACAAAACTCTTCTGAGCTGCACTGTTATCTACGCAAAAGCTGTTGTTATCATCTGGTTGAATGTGAGACAATTTTTTTCTAGAAGCTGAAAATTTACTGCAACTAGGAAGGTTAGATACAATTTCAATGTCACTGTTTTTTGTGTTTTTACGACAAAACACTGCCTTTCTCCAACCAAACCGCTTTACTCTACCCATATTTATAGCAAAGCTTCAAATCACCTTGAATAAATAACACTCAAGTTGATAATTTGAACTGTAAGCAAAACTGCAACTATAATTCACATGCACTTCAAATGTAAATAATTCGCCACATTGTGAGAGCCTTCTGCAAGTACACATGGAGCCACATCTGCAGCAGAGATACCAAAACCAAGCATAAAATTTACCGCATAGCTCTGCTGCCACAAATCACAAAGTTATACAAATTTTAATTTCAGTGGTTATGTATGTATTTAAAAGGGAGCGTGGACATGGTAACGCCATATTTAAATCACCATTTAAAGGGCTTAAATATTAAGAATACCTATAATGCAATATATCATAGGATTCGTAAAATCTTGCAGACATAAAACAAAAATTAGATTTTTTGAGACATTCACATGTCCCACTGCCCTTTAATCACCTTTCAATTAAAGCCTAATATTGTAGTTCAAAAACCACATCCAATAAGCGGTTTTGTAAATTAGGAGAAATTTCACGCCCTCGCGACAGCATACAACTTAGCTGCACTGTCTGATATCGATAATGCAGCTCAAGACGTTACATAGCCAGTGAGCTTTTGTGTTGGAGGAATAGCTCCTTCAGATAGACCAAAGTCGGTTTACTATGTACCAATGCATGACAATGCAGAAACCGTAACAATTTCATACGTAAAGTTAAATACGAGCTGGATCAACGCCATTTAAATACATATCAATCGTATTTATCTTCCGATTCAACAAGAGACAACACATTTTGCTGGCAACTAACCCAATATTGCGAGAATCATCCATAATTCCGTTTCTTTTTGCAGATAAATACCGTTTACTGATAGTGAACAATGCTTTTACAACGCTTTTACAATGCTTTTATGAAAAGATATTCTCATTAAAAAGAACAACGATCAGCAAATCCTATCAGTAATAGAAAATGAACTTCTTGAAAATATAAATAAACCAAATGTGTCGAATAGAACTACTCACATTTCTCCACAGCAGCGATTCTATTCCATCTAAATGCTATCTAATGAAAAGACACCAGATCGTGTCTTATTCTCAATATTGTTTTAAAACAACGTACTAAGAAGCTCTTTTCTCTACAACTGACACATTCAACAATTAATTCAAAAATAGATACTTTCCTCAGTCATAGAAATTAGCGGAAGTAATTGTTTTCCATAAACCAAACAAACCCAAGCAATTAACAAGCTATCGTCCGATTAGACATTTTCTTACACTACCAAAGCTGTTTGGAGATGTTATACATAAGCGCATATCATCCTTTATCACAATAATGTTACACATAACCTTCAATTTTACTCCAGTCCTCAACATTCTACAAATAATCAATAAAATAGCTAAGAATAGGCGAGTCTAGCAGCAGAGACTTAGGAGGGAACCAATATATTCTTGCTGTATTCCTTAAGAAAGCATAAACTTTGGATACTATACGAGGAGGTGTCGTAAAGTTTCAATTATCACCCGGTAGTTTTTATGCTAGAGTGGTGACAGTTTTTCAGTGTCATCATTTATCCCTTGGGATATAATGTTGGTAGTTTCAGTGATTTGAGTCATTTTGTTTTCTTTTAAAGTGAGTGTCAGAAGTGACTGAGGTGTAGATTGAGAAAACTGAGGCTCGTAGTGTGATCAATTTCCTGCATTTGAAGTGCAAAACTACCCGGGAAATCCATAATTAGATGACGTCTGTTTATGGAAATGATTGCCCATCGTATGACACTATTGTGAGGTGGAAAAGGGATTTTCAAACTGGTCACATGTCCCTGACCGATGAGCCAACACCTGGTGGACCGTCAATGACAGACGATGCTGTCACAGTGAAGAAAGTGGAGTGTTTAACACTGGAAGACAGATGAGCAACCATCTAGATGATCATGAATGAGACACATCTTAATTACGGTAGGGCGTGGAAAATATACATGACAAACTGAACATGTCTAAGACGTCTGCACGGTGGCTTCCACGTTCACTAACCCCTTTGCAAAAGCAAACACGGCGTGAACTTTTAAGTCAGATATTGATCCTTTTTGAACAGGATGAAGATGATTTTTGATCTTCTGGTAACCATGGATGAATCCTGGATCTATCAGTATGATCCAAAGACGAAAACCATGAGCATGGAATGGAAACATGCCAATTGCCCCCCTCCCAAAATAGTGAAGGTGCAAAAGTCACCTGGGAAGATCATGATTTCAGTTCTCTGGGACTGTGTGGAGTCATCCTTACAGATTATCTTACCAAGGGTCAAACCATCACTGGCAGATACTACTGCAATTTTCTGGACAGGTTACGAGTAGCTCTGATTAAGAAACGACGCGATATACTCTCCAAAGCTGTTCTTCTTCTGGCTCACAATGCACCAGCTCATTTATATCCAGTTACAGTTGACAAAACAAGGGAATTTGGCTTTGAGACCTTACAGCATCCGCCTTATTCACCCGACCTAGCACCAAGTGACCTTTTCTTGTTCCTGGAAATGAAGAATCCGTTGTGTGGTAGCCGATTTGACAATACAAATGACGTCATTAATGGAGTGGAAGAGTGGTTTAAAGCGAATTCTGCAGACCTCTACAATCAAGATATTCGGAAGGTCAAGAAATGCTGGGGAAAATGTGTAAATCTGGATGGTGACTACGCAGAGAAGAACTAACAAGCACATATCAACACAAACTCTCTATCACATTTTTTAAAGTGGGATAATTAAAACTTTGCGACGCCCCCTCGTATGGCATGTAGATCGTATGGTTAAATTATGCAGAATATATCTTCCAGATTATCTCATTCAAATTGTTAAAGTTTTCTCTTGAAGAGTTAGTATTTTGTACGCATAGACAACTAAACTTAAGCACTACGCCCAGTTTCTACGGGAGTACAACAAGGCTCAATTATTGCCCACATACTGCTTAAATAAATAGCAATTAATCATCTTCAGACTTTCCCTTCTCTACCAACAGAATGGTTCATAACCTGACGTATATTCCTAAACACGAACAAAATTAAATCTAAAATCTCCTCACTAAATCTAATCAAAATCCACCGTCATTATATCTCCTGCATAAACTTTTAGCATGGCTATCAACCGAAATAACAGTGAAATAACTTGACGCTCCACTAGATACAAAGTTGACTTTGTATGCACACATTACTCGCAGTTTCACTTGCTTCTTTTCTAATCACCAAATTATATTTGTTGTTCCACAGACTTTCTTAACTTGCACTGGGATGCTCAATACTCAATGCTCAATGGCCCTGCACCCCTCTAACGTGGTGGTAGCGTGTCTGCCTCACGTTCAAGAGTTCCTGAGTTCGAATCTCGGTGAGGGTAGGTAATCTCGATAAGGTTTTCCTCTATCCTGAAAGATGAATGTTAGGTAACTCTAAGCGCTAAGGACATATCTGCTCATCTGAGCATCGTTTCACTCATCATTAGTCGTACGATGTGACTTACGTTAGAGGACGTTAAATAACAAACTGATCTCTCTACCCATCACATATGCTGCCCGTCATCATCTCCCTTCATGGCTTAGGCCTTTGTCTGTTTCGACCTCACATCTGTTCAGCCTATCGCTTACTAGTCTTCCTACCGATCTTTAGGTTTATACATCAATGTCATATTTGCTCTGGCAAGCTTTACGGATACTCTATCTAATTGGTCCTATGTTCTTCTGTTTGTTGAAAAAGTGGTCATACTTTTACTTCCTCTCCAATATTCTCATTTCTAATGTGTTCTTGTCTTGTAAAACGTTTAACAGTCCATAGGAAATACATTTCTGCTGTTTGAATTATGCTTTTTTGTATTTCTTTTAGGACCCACTTCCATACTTGCCACTGCTAGTGCCATTGTTGAATGAAATCTTAGCTGCTATCTTTTCTAACTTTATTCCTCAGTGGTCATCTAATTGTTCCACAAATATGTTACAAGTTCTGCATTTTCTTATTAATATCTTGATCTTCTTCATACGTTATATCTTGGGCCTGGACTTTTTCAAACTGCATTAGCGCATATGTAAATGCATATGTTGAGGGTTGGTGCTTATTTAAAGGACACATGCGTAATTTGGCATTTATTTACCTTATGTAAAATCGATTACCGGATAGCTCTGAATAAATAGATCAATTTAATGAATATATATGTTGGACAACCCTTGGTAGCACAATAGCATTGCTATTTTTAAAGTCAAATGGTAAAGAAACCATTCTTACAGCCTGACAATATATGCAGGTAGTTAGTTGCTGCAGACCCTTTCCATGGAAAGGATTTCTAACATACCTTTCAGTGTAGTAGCCTCTAAAATTTTGTGTCAGTAGGACACGTGTGCTAGCCTGTTAATTCAATCATCTACTAATAGTGTGGTATTTTCTAAAAATTGCCGCAGATCCTTCTTAATTGAACAGTGGACTTCTGGCAAAAGTGAATATTCAAGTGGCGGCGAAGTGGTATTTTGTGAATTGTGTGAGGATATAAAATGTGATAAAAATGTTAATATGAGTAGCATTTAAAAACGGCGGTACATCTCAGGTAAAAAGAAAAGGGCAAGAACTTGCAACAGCTAGTTTTGACTCAAGTGAAAACAGGCATTTTACATTTTACGCTGACCGCTACTCTTATCATCCAGCAACATTCCGTTGCATAAATTAAATAAACTTCATCTAAGATCATTTCTACAGAAATATTGTGCTGGACAAAAGATACCGGACGAATCCATCCTTAGAAAAAGTCACTTACCTTCGCTACACGCTTCTGTTCTGAATTCAATATGGTCTGACATAGGAGGGAACGACGTCTGGATATCCGTAGATAAAACAACCGATTCGTTTGGCCAAAGCATGGCAAACTTCATAGTGGAAAAATTATGTCCAGAAGAACCGGCAAACCTCATTTACTTGCATGCAAAGTATTACAAAAAGCCAATCACAGCACAATTGCAAGATTTGTAAACGATTCCTTGCGTCTTCTGTGGCCTATTGAATCGGAGAGCAATTGTTACAGGATGCGTGTCTTAGTCACAGATGCAGCTTCATATTGTATGTTAAAAGCTGGCCAGTCTATTCGAGTATTCCCCCCCCCCCCAATCCTATCCATCTCACATGGATAGGCTCCACGGGCTACACCGCATTACAGAAGAGATACGCACTTTGGTTCCATCAGTTAACGAAGTCATGTCAAGCAGGAAAAGGGGTGTTTTTAAACTCGCCTGCTCGCGTAGAGTTGTACAAAGAATATCTGACTAAGGTGCCACTTCCGCGGGAACTACTTCTCGCAAGATGGGAACTGGATATCTGCAGTGACATTCTATCAGGAGAACTTCAATGGAGTGAAAGCTTCAATCACAAGTACTGATGATCTCGTACTGCATGTGTTCGTGTAGCAAAGGGTGCATTTGAATGTGAAACTGCTTTTTAAGATACAAATTTTATCCAAGCACATTATTATTCTCTTTCAAATGCTATTAAAGATCTAGAATCTCGCGGTGCACCCACATTCGAGTCTCTTCAATTGATTGACAAAAGAATTTATTCTTTAAATGCCGTCCCTGCTGATACTGGGAAATAAGTTAAAAATAAGCTCAGTGCGGTGTTGTACTCAAACCCAAGACTAAAGAAGATTCAACATATCAAAGAGTATTTAAGTGGAATCAGAAAGTCTTTGCGACAAAAACGTTACGGGGAGTCACTGCCAGTATATAAGTACCCAGGCGCATCTGTTGAAATGGAAATATCATTTTCGGCATATAAACTTATTCTATATGAGAATAGAAAATCCTTAACCCCTGAAAACATTAAGAGACTATTGGTAACATACTGTGATTCGTCATTTGGCAAGGAATGACACGTGTATTGGTGAATTAAAATATTTGCTTTACAAGTGCATATTCTTATATTTTAATGCATATTTTTATATTTTTAGTACAATATTTGCATGGATATATCTGCCGCTTTTAGTGCATATAGATCCGGGCCCCAGTTATAACATATCCCAAATATTGGAAGTGTGAAATCTGTTCCAACACGTTATCTTCTCTTACCGTTTTTGTTCTTACTTCGTATCTTCCTTGGAACGCCACTAATTAATTAGTTTTTTATGTTGAAATTTTCATGCTACATTTCTTACATATATTATTTAAATGATAAACTGCTTTTTGTAGCCTGTCCTCTCTGTCAAAAATTAATAAAATGTCGTCTGCAAAACATAATATATTCAAATGTTTTGTTTCGTCCAAGTTCTAATCCCTTATGAACTACTTCTTTCCATTCATCCAGAATGTTGCCTAAATATATGTTAAAAGCGTTGGGGAAAGCCTAGATCCCTGTTTTAAATAAAGGTTCTAATATATCCGGTTAACTTTCCTTTTATTATTTATTTATATTATGATTTTTTCTTTCTTCATATAAACTCTGAGTAGTTTTTATTTAGTGAACCGGGTATCCACTTTTCCGCATTATCTCCCGTAATAAAGGACGGTTCACTTCGTTGAGAGCTTTTCCTAGGTCTATAAAGGGCATGTGGGTTTCTACATTAAATTCTCTATTCTTTTCTATAATCTGTATCAGTTTAAAATCATTGTTTATGCAAGATCTAGCAACTTTAAATCCATTCTGTTTCCCACTGATTTTCACATTACTCAATACCGTCAACCTGGAATTGGCAATACTTGAATATTTATATTGGAACAGATCTTTATACTCTGTTCCTCTAGTAGTTGTGCATTAAATACCTCTTCCTTTACATTTTCTATTTTTTTTTTTCGATTTTGAATGTGTTTTGATTGCTCCATTTCGCTGAAATGCTAAAGTAGTGGTCGCTGTATAATTCTGTTCCTCGCAAACTGTTCTATTTTTAACACAACGTTTTAAACTATCAGTTATAATTACGTAATCTATAAGGGATTTCCATCCTCTAGACGTCCATGTATAGGTATTTATTTATCTCTATTTCATTAAAGATGTCTTTTTCATCCTTAAACAATTGAATGTAGCAAATTTTCTTAATATCTTTCCATTCTTCATAAACACCACATACATTTTTAATTAAGTCTTTCCCATCTCTTGCATTCAGGTCTCCTGCTATTACTATATGTTTAGTGGCGTTATATTTATTGATAATATTTTGTAATTTATCATAGACTTTTACTGTTTTCTTTATCTTACTTCCTACGGAAGCGTTTACTCCAGTGATTAACAAATTTGCTATTCCTATTTTTAATTTTACACTCAGCATCCTTTCGTTTATTAACTCATAACTTTATTTTAATTTTCCATTTCACAAAGCTATTCCTTTAGCTGCCGTTATTGTCTATTCCACTCCTGATTATAGCATTATAATCGTTAATGTCTGTTGTACCCTTTAGTTTCATTTTTTTCTGTGTTCACTGCTGTATTAATGTTTTTATTTCTGAGTTCTGTGGTTGAATGAATGAATGAATGAATGAATGAAAGTAAATGTGTTGAGACCATTCGGTCTCTCGCTCGTAGGCCGCATGTTGGGCCCATTGTGTCCTCTTACAGGAGTGCTTATTCAAGTCCATGGCCTCCAAAAAGGACAGGATAAGTCTTGGATTAGCACCCCTTATATCATCTGGTCTCAGTTTGAGCCCAGAATGAAGTGTATAAGAGTAGCAAGTGCTTCTCATTCGCACAAAATATTGTTGCGTGTATAGGCTGAGCAAGATTTGAAAATTTCTGTAATCATTATTCTGTAACATGTATTTTCGATGCCTTGAGTCTGGGCACAGCTGTGTATAAAAATTGCATGATTAAGCGTAAATTCTGCTGACTGGCAAAACATGTACTTTGGACTGTTGAATCATACATCCTGCTGGCTTAGGGAAATAATTCACAGGTGGCTTGCGACAGGTCTCAACTTGTTCTCCATGTTTTAAACAATGAATCACACATCCTGCCGATCAAGGGAAATAATGCTTAGTCGGTCAGTAACAGGTTTAAACATGTTCTATAATGATTGCACAACATGGTGCAAATTAACAGTTAGCGTGGGAATCACTGAGTTGACTTTCTGGTAGGAACCCTATTTAAGCTTGGTTGAGTTAGCCCCCGGAGAAGAGACTTCACAGAGATTTCAGAGGGGACTTGCTGCCGGTCTCTGTAAGAATCAGCAAGAGTTTATTTCAAAGTGCTACCACGAGTAGATCGCCAGCAGGGCGTACCAGATCGTACACCTTTTGACAGTCACAAGGTTCAAGCCATACAAACAACACATCGCCAAAGGTAAAGTTGCATTATGTTATTATGTATTTAATTGTTACCAAAGCGCCCCTGATCTCTTCCAGATCCAGGGAGTGCCCTGTAGAAATACTAGGCAACCTTGAAATATAGTTATTCAGTTCATTTTGACTTAGGTGTTTCTTTCGCTCTACCCTTTCAGTAGCTACACCCCCAGTTGCAGATTAGGTTTGTAAGTCTTTCACCCCCCTTACAATCCTGGTCCACAACAATATGGTCTCGGCACCGGGTTTCAAATCCTGTACCTTTGTACCTCTCGTAATTCCTATCAACCCATCTACCTTTACACAACATATGGTCGAGGCGTCCGGTTTCTACCACCCTTAAGGTCAGAAATATGGTTTCGATCCCTGTACCTCTGAACCTCTTGTAGGTCCTATCAACCCCCCTATCTTCATGTGATAGTATGGCAGAGTACCAGGGTGTTCCATTTTGAAATAGTTAAATAACGATTTTCATACCTCAAGTTCTCTTAATTTCGCTTAAATTTTATTGCTACTTTTATTAAATATATCATTTTCAAGTTTAACCATAATAGTATCTTAACTACCCTCCCAGACCACCCTAACAGATTTTAGATTATTTTACAAGTGTGAAATCAGTTTTATCATGAGTAATATATTGTAATTCACAAATAACGTTTGTAATTATAATTTTGTCACACATAGATTTTCCAATAGCAGACATAATAAATAATGTCAAACACTATTTTTATGTTTTCTAACTTGAAAAACTTTTTTGCAGACTCAAAGATTAGAAATTTTGTTCTGTTTCTTCATTGATTTCAGGTTGAAATTGTGATGATGCAATATTTTTGTGTTATGAATACAGAATATTAATACATAGTTTTTTCAGGCTTATTGCTTTTGCATTTTCTTGTCCTAATATAATGATTGTATGTTTTATATTGGCATATGTTTTGTGTGTATTTGATGTTTTGTGCCGTGGATGACTGCGAGTTCATTGACTTTTGTAGGCACTCCTAAGTTATTGGCTAATTACCCTTATATGGACTTAACGTCCCAAGTCACAAATAATAGAACCGCAACTCAGCAAATTTGTAAACTCACTCCGGACCAGCAGTTCTCTTTTAATAAGTTAGTTGCAACTTATAATCTTACCTCTGACGACATTAAAGATCTTCCCCCTGATGTCCTAGAACTTTGGAGATATATGCACAAAGTGACAGTTAGAACCTCCCGCCGAGTTCGTAAATTTCCACCTGTTCCATACATTCCGGACAAACGAAGAAGTTTAAGTGTAGGAGATTTAACAGAATCTTCCCCGGATATACAAACTTATCCAACCCCTTCAGAAGCATTCTCTAAGTCGGTATTTAATGATCAAATCATGAATCCTTCGGTTCCTCAGAACAGTTCCATAACTAGCGAGGACATAAACACTAAACCTGCATTATCTGTCGAAGTGCCGTATCGACGTCCGCTTATTGACCCTGGCGTGTTTGAAGGCAGACTCGGACAAGACACTTTTGCTTACCTCTACAATTTTGACACAGTTGCCGCAGCTAACGGGTGGAACGAACATGCAAAAGCACAATATTTACCATGTTACTTACGTGGCGCTGCAGCCACTTGGTTTAAAACATTTACTTCCCGACACACACAATATACCTGGACAGACTTAAAGTCCGCCCTACAACAAGCGTTTGTGCCAGCAGCATACGAAGACGTGGTAGAATGTCGGCTTAGGCAAAGAATTCAAGATTTGGCCGAGCCTGCAGAACAGTATATCTATGATGTTCTAGCCCTGTGCGATCAAGTGAACCCCAATATGACACAGAGAGAATGCTTACGCCATGTTACCCGCGGGCTTAAACCATCTTTACTGGAGCAAGTGCTCCCTGCAAACCCACAGACTGTAAATGACCTAATCACATTTGTCCGTAGGATAGAAACAGCTAGGTATCTGGCTGGACAACGGGTTGACTTAATGCACAGACCAACACCGAGGCCTGTTTCGGCCATTAACGATGCCAATGCATCAGATCCTATTGACACCTTGACTCAAGCAGTACAAACCTTACAGAAACAGAGACAAAAACTTCAATTTTCACACAGTAATAGACATAGTACATCACCTCGTGTGTCAGGATCAATGACCCCTGGACACGTTCGCGGTACTAATCTTGGTATTCACTTTATACGTGGCTCTTACAGAAAACGCGGAACTAATTTTTCCCGAAGACCCCCTAATGCTAAACAAGAAATCACCTGGCAGACAAACAGTAGAACGGCTGATGGACGACCTGTTTGTTTTGTATGTCACCAACAAGACTATACAGCAATAAATTGCAGACTTAGGCAAAGTCCTCCAAAACGGGCAAGGGACGCCACGGCACTAGAGTCCGAGGCGCCCATAACAGCTAATATTCCAGATCCTACAGTTGCACATATTAGGCCTATGAATGTACTTACGACTCAGGGTATTACAGCTAACAACCAACCGGTTAGAATATTGTTTGACACCAGCAGTGCCGTTAGCATAGTGCGTGAATGTTTCATAACTTCACCCGTATTTCCAATATCTAACAGTTTGCTTCTTCGCACAGCAGACAATAAATTACTAGACGTTTGTCATTCGACCCAGTTTAAGTTTCAACTTGCAGGAGTACAATTTACAGAAGAATTATTAGTGACACGAGAGTTCGCTCACGACCTTCTGTTAGGAATGGACGTTTTAAACAAATATCAAGCTCTTATTAATTTAGCTTCTTACGATATAACTCTTAAGACATCTGACGATAGCGCAGTAAATATACACTGTGGCGAGAAACAAAATTGTCACTTGGCTCAGACTACAATTGAACCAGAGCAGGAACCTGACACTGTGCTTAAGGCATATGTTACACAGGATACTCGTATACCTCCTTTCACTTCCATGAACGTACCAGTAAAAATTAATCTTGATACACCAGGACAAATTTTGTTAGAACCCAGAGACTCGATTATGCAAAAGAAATGTTTACAAATGTCACCTATCTTATTTGATAATGCAGGACACTGTTCAATACCAGTACGCAACAATACTGCTGAACCAAAAGTTATTTTTGCTAGAAAAACCCTTGCCAATACTTATGAAGTAGCCCTTATACAGGCTTCTAATTGGTCTTCTACAGATTCCCAACACATCGAGCTTGAAAACGCTAAATTTAACATTAATTCACAACTCACTTTAGAACAGAAATATCAAATGACTAGTTTATTACAGAAATACCGTCATCTATTTGCTACAAAGTTGCAAGAATTAGGTCAAACTTATATAGGAGAATTTAAAATAGAAGTCACAGATGAAACACCCATAAAACAAACACCATATCGCGTATCTCATGCACAAAGAGAAATCATAGATTCCCAAATTAAAGAAATGCTAGATGCCGGGATTATTCGCGGATCCCATAGTCCCTGGAGTTCACCAGTGGTCTTAGTTAAAAAGAAAAGTGGTGAAATGAGATTTTGTATAGATTATCGGAAGCTTAATGCAGTTACAAAAACAACTTCCTACCCTTACCACTCATAGATGATTTGCTTAGTTACTTAGGCAACTCGCGATGGTATTGCAGTTTGGATTTATTAAGCGCATATTTTCAAGTTCCTATTGATGAGAAAAGCAAGAAGTATACAAGCTTCGTTACAAGTTCTTCCCAATATGAATTTAACAGACTAAGCTTCGGACTTGTTAATGCCCCTAGGTTTTTCTCAGAAGATTCTGGTAAATTACTAGGTGATCTTTGTTATAAAAGGCTTTAGTCTATTTAGATGACATTGTTGTGTTTGCTCCAACATTTCATGAATTATTAACGAATACGAATAAGAAGTCTTTCGTCAACTATGTAAACATAACTTCAAACTAAAACCAGAAAAATGCTTTTTCGGTATGTCAAAAATAAAATTATTAGGCTTTGAAGTATCCGCTAGGGTATAGAACCAGACAATGATAAATTACGAGCTATTTAAAATTTGCCAGTCCCTAAGACTATTCGTGACGTTAGAAAAGCACTTGGTTTATTTAGTTTCTATAGACGTTTTGTCCCGAATTTTGCTTCTATTGCTTCACCCCTTCATGAACTAACTCGAAAAAACAAAGATTTTGAATGGACATCAACACAATACGACTCATTCGATAAACTAAAACAGTTACTCACAACTGCCCCAGTACTAGCTCACTACCAACCACGAACCTATTCAGAAATTCATACAGATGCCTCTACGTCAGGAATTGGTTGTGCTCTATTGCAACGCATAGATGGCGAATTGCATCCAATGGCTTACTGTTCACGCTCTCTAAACAAGCATGAAAAAATTACAGTATCCCGGAACTAGAATTACTAGCAACAGTATACGGTCTAACACATTTTAGACCATATATTTATGGCTTCCCCGTCAATGTTGTGAGTGATCATCATTCACTTTACTATCTTCGTAATTTAAAATACATTACAGGAAGACTAGCACGTTGGGCTTTAAAACTGCAGGAATATGATTATTCAATCATTTACAAATCAGGTGCAAAACACACGGACGCGAACGCTCTTTTCCGTTTTCCAGGGGATAAACCCAACCCCTATTTAGTGGAACAATTGGACGACTTGCCAACTTGTCTATTAACACCAGTTCAAGTAGCAAATGAACAAAGAGCTGATCCCAAGTTGCTACCCTTTATAACTACGTTAGAAAATCCCCAATCCGGCTCAACTAGGTTACAACGACAGGCAAAAACCTATACTTTAAAATCAGGAGTATTGTACCGCAAAAATGCAGGAAGTTCAGGGCCTTTGCACTTATTGGTCATCCCTGATCAGCTGAAACACGAAATCCTAATTTCCTGTCATTCAGATCCTCTGTCAGGACACATGGAATTTCAGAAAACCTTTACAAAAATCCATTCCAGATATTACTGGCTTGGGATGAAGAAAGATATTGAAAAATACGTCCGAACATGCCAATCTTGCCAAGGTTGAAAAGTGGTGACAAATGTTAAACCAACTGGTCTTTTACAGCCGATTGCCGTCAACTTTATTTCTGAACGTTGGGGCATTGACCTCATCGGTCCAATTCATCGTTCCAAGCAAGGTAACACTATGATTGTTCTAGCGACTGAATACTTTACAAAATGGGCAGAAGCTCGTGCTATTCCTAAGGGTTCTGTGGAGCACGTAGCTAAGTTTGTGTTAGAACAAATTATCTGTCGGCACGGTTCCCCTGCCGAGCTCTCATCTGATAGAGGTACTGTGTTTCTGAGTGATGTAATGAAACATCTCTTAAAAATCCCAGGAGTTCACCCATCATTTATCACAGCCTATCACCCACCTTGCAACGGACTTACAGAACGTGCTAACCAGACTGTAATCAATATGTTGTCACACTACGTCTCAACTGATCAAAAGGACTGGGACACGGCACTTCCACATGTTATCTTTGCTTATAATACGAGTGAACAAGAAACCACAGGAAAGTCACCCTTCTTCCTCTTGTTTGTACGCAATCCCACCCTTCCCAACGAAGTGCAACTAAAATACACCATGGACAACCCCTTTGTCCAAACTACACGAAAGCACATTCAGATAGCTCGCCAACTAGCTAAGGATAGAATCAGGCAAAGAAAAATTAAGGACAAAAAATTATTTGACAGAACATTGAATTTCAACCCGGACAATTAGTAAAAGAATTCACCCCCACGAGAATGAAAGGCAAAACGACTAAACTGCTACATCGTTATCATGGGCCGTTTCACATTGTGGAACAAACAAGTCCCGTAAACTATCGCATTAAGTATGTTACTGCTCGAAAGAAATATGATTGTATCATACACGTATCAAGACTACATCCATATTATGCACCTTAATAATTTATTGATATAATGTTTATTTGTAGAGTACCCGTCACAATTTCACTACAATTACTTTAATATCGAGCATGCAGTACCACACCTTATATGGTTAGAATGGAAGCTAACCAGGAAAAAAAATCAATGATTTCAAGTCTGTCCAACTCTATCTTTCTCCCCTCCCATGTGTTCAAATGTTTTTTCTTTTCTCCTAGACAGGTTACCACAACAAGTCCTATATGGTTTTCCGCTACTTTTGTAATATTTCATATAAATTCTCGTTCAATACTATGATCTCATGAGGCGGTCCTTACCCGTTAGGTACCTCGTTGAGCCCTCCCGGTACTCAACACCTCATATGAGAAGATAGGTGATGGGTGAGGATTACGAATGAGAGGTTTCCAACAGGTCGGAGATTTTCTCAGGGTAGATCTGCATGAATTATCTCTTTTGAGTTTCAGGGGGTGGGTGCGTCCGGACAGGGTAGGGGTATTATCATATAGAAGACACCAAGACCGTTGAATGTCAAGTTTATTGATATACGTAGTCCTCTCCACTCGTCACCGTTATCTTTATGTTATGTATGTATCTGTGTACGCATTGTTTGTGAACGTCGAGGGCAATTACTTCGTGCATTCGCGAACACGGACTTTGATGAATTTTCAGTACTTGTGGCCCCTTTCATTTGCCGAAACAGAGTATTCGCGAACACGGACTTTGATGAATTTTCATTACTTGTCGCCCCCTTTACTCGCCGAAACAGAGTGATTTTCCTAGCGACGATCAAACGTCGCCATTGCCCAAATTTCCCCTTCCTTTCGCCAAACTTTGGTCACTTTCGAGGTCATGTGACCGGTTACTTGTTTCTGATAGGTTGTGTGTCATCCCTACTAAAAGAAATTTCTCGTGTCTGAAACGTGTATTCTATGCGATTTTCACTTTCCCACAGTCAAGCTAATTAATGCATAAACACGTCTAAAACTGTGTAACCTAAATCCCGGTGTCCATTCTATCATCACGTAGCATGTACAGGCCAAGACATGGCTGGGGACGAGGGTCTAACCGTGGCCAATGCCACCTTTGTCGGCAAGCAATACAATGAAAGTACCTGTGAGGAAGGTGTTCATTCACCTCGCTGTTTGGGTTCTCGTGCTTTCGATAATATATATCGGGGTTGTTATGACAATGTTATCCCTAACAGGGACAGTATCACTCATTATTAATCTGAATTCCTTAAAGTCATAACAATCCACACAACTTTTCTATTCTTAAAATATATCCTAGAAAGCAAAGACACATACACATATTTCATAACCCTCACTAAAACACTGAAGGTTTTTAAACTACTTCTCTAGCCTCCAAACTTAAGATAGCTGGTAACGCTAACCAATAACCTAAGAAACAAAACAATCACAGCATGATCAAATTGAAATAATAGCCTCACTTTTAAGCTATATTTCTACTGCGATTAAAAATTATTAATTTTCACTTTAAGCTAATTGCATGATAAACTTATATTAACAATCGGTTATTTACTTTAAGTATGTAATTCTTATTCATGGACTCCGTATTCTAACACGGGTTTCATACTAGTTTATAGCATGTGCAATTTCTTCCAAAAGGTCAATACTTAAATATTTGTTATTCTTCGTCTTTACACGTTACACACATTACTTATACTTATTTAACGCATTTATTCCTGTCAGTCTTCAATAATCTTTTACAGAAATTCCCTTAAAATGTTATAATAATTCAACAAAAAAGGACAACAGAAACAATTACAACTGTGTTCTGAACAGCAAATACCATTATAAGATTATTAATTATAACTCCTAGAGACAACACTAGAATATTTTCAAGTTTCTTTCCAGTTTTTAAAATCCTCAACTCTAAATGTATTATTTCTTATAATTAATAACACCAACTTTAAGCCTTCATGATACAATTTTCAAAATACAATTACATGTGAAGTTAACATATTTTCCTTTAATTCCAGTGTTCATTCAACTTTTAAGTATAATTTACTAATTAAAACTATATTTTCCTGTTACTCTTGAGCAAACCGTGATTATCTTCTTATGTTTTCAGCAGTTACAGCTAATTAGATAATATTAAACACTGTTTATGAATATGCTAAACTCATAATTTCACCGATGATGACACACCCGGTTTCTAAATTTTAAAACAACTCCGAAAACTAACATGTTATTCATCCAAACTTAATGTTTTTGGCTCACTGATAGCTTTGAAGCACCATAGAAGATTTTTCTCCAAAATAAAAATACATGAAATTCCACATTTTACAGTGTATACTCATGTTTTTTTTATCAATACGAATTATTTCTTTACCTTCCTTGTCAGTTACATTTAATTTTATTTATTCACTTTTCACTTTAAATTAACATACAAAAGTTTCTCCCCCCCCCCAAAACGTGATCCTTCTCGATACAATATACGAATGCAAGACAAATCAGGCTCAAATAATTTTTATTTCGCAACAAACAAAATAACACTCCATATTTGGCATATTACCTCGCTTGTTTTTGCTAATATGATCTCTCCAAACCCAAAATAATATTTAACCTTCTCTAAATCACACTTAATTAATTAGTGACGATTCTATTTCAATTTGAAATTTCAGTGCAAATTATATATTTGTTTCAATTTGTTTTACTCACCTTTCCCAGGGACAACAGCTAATCCATGAACATTTCTCTTTTCACCTTCCGGTATTTATTTTCTTTCGCAATAAACTCGCACCTTCAAACGTTTCCCGAACACCTTTTTATTCCGAATATACACTTCTACTTTTTGCTTTAGACAACATTCACCATACCCAAACAACCATAATTTCCACCCGACAACTAACACGCATTTCCTTCCAAATGACAATATTTCTATTTCCTCTGTGACGTTACCTTTTTAACGACTTTTCCGTATAACATTTTAACTAATTACGTGACGCATACAACATTATTTATTCCCTAAATTCAAGACAGACAGCAGAAAACGTATTGGCATTAGTTCTTTCTGTAAGCGTCTGTGTAATTTTGCTGATTCGGTTATTCCCACTTCTACCGTCTACTGCAGACATCAGCTTAAAACGTCCGGTGCAACGAGTGTATACTTCTTAGCTACCTTCCTTTCTACTGTCCGTGAATCTACCTGATATCAATAACTAATTATTTTATGCAATTTTTATGTCTTAATGTTAAAAATAAATTATCGCTGCTTAAAGAGGAAGCTTGCACAAGCTAGGTTCTTTGGCGCAGTGACGTAGTACTATTATTCCTACTTAATAGCTGAGTACAATAAAAGTCGTCAAGGTAAAGCATACTTTCGCATACACTTCTATTTCTCTATCAACAATATGATGCCTTTTCTTTATCGAAGTCCCTAAACCCTGGTTATAAGTTAACATATATTTCATTATTAAGGTTTCTCTCTTTTACCGGGGCCCAAATGACCTTGTTGTCGACGGGCCCTTAAACACCACTCATTCACTCACTCACTCACTCACTCACTCACTCACTCACTCACTCACTCACTCACTCACTCACTCACTCACTCACTCACTCACTCACTCACTCACTCACTCACTCACTCACTCACTCACTCACTCACTCACTCACTCACTCACTCACTCTCTTTTACCACCGAAAACTGCGTTTATACCTCTCTACCGTATTTAATAAATACAGCAACTCTATACTTAACACATTTGTCTCCTAGGAAGCTCGACTTTACTTCAATTATGGACGACATGATCATCGCGTTTCCCAAAAGCGCGCTTAGCCAGCAATTGCGTACAGAAACCTTTTGTTCTTACCGGAAAAACTTCCGCCACAGTAGGCTTGGGAACCGCTGACATAGCACACGAGATAATCACACTTGTGACAAGTAAAGCATTCTTTGTACACGGCACGAATTTCTTCGCTCCTAAGAATGTTATACAATTGTAACCTTTCTTATTATAGTCATAATAAAAATTCAAACTCCAACTTCAAGCTTTAATACGCTTATCTTTTGCTATCACCATCATAAAAAATAACCCTTTTGTTTTATTTTATTCCCCTCCATGCTTTTAAAATACACCAGAGGTACATGGTGTTTTTTGTTTATAAATCATTTCAATGTGACCTTATATTCTCTGTGCTTAAAAGTTATACGTTATGATCGTTGTAGCCAAATGCTTAGGATTTGTTAAGATAATGTTTGTAGTATCCTTTGACCTTAAGAACAACCGCGAGGCGTTCTTAGAGGCTCTTTTTAAGTGTTTATAGATTCTAGTAGTAATGTGTTCTGTTCCGAATCCATCGCAAGATTTTCGGAGACAATTTTAGTAAATATGTACGCGTATACCATGCTATTCTCAAGTTTCAAGATTCCAAGCTATAAGAGTTTTTTTGTATGAGTGACAGAGGCTACATCCTTCGGTGGTCGCGAGACCCTTAGGTTGTGTATGCCTCTCATGGTGATTTGATATAGATAAAGCTGTTATAACATAAAAGGGATTATTCGCGTGAGCCTTTTCCCTATAAACATTTCTAAGTCAAAGCTATATAATTACTGATCAGTATAAATGAAGAGGAAGAAGAATGATGACTGCGCAGTATGTATGTGAACTTCTTGCTGTGGGGGAGACGCCCCTCAATCAGCTTATAGTAAAGAGTGATGCTAGTATGAAAGAGAATAAATACACACTAATCCTAAGATAATATAAGTACTTGCATTAAATAATTTGAGGAGAAAGCAAGGAAAATCACCGAAAGAACAATAATCAAAGGAACGCACAGAATTTTCTTATTTTTAAACTCACGTGTTACCTCAGGATATAAGTCATAGAATTCAGATGTTTCCCCAACTCACCCTTAAATATGTGTAAAGACACCCGCCACCTATCTTAAAAGCAAGTATGTGCCGATTATTCAATTTCTTTTAGTCATCATGTAGTGATATTTCACAGGCACTCAAACTGTCATTTTAAAATCCCTCTGTATGTCGTGTACCTACTCTTGTGGCTGCCCCTTCATTCAGTCTAAAGCACAAACTTATAGGTTCATAGGACTATTCTTGCTATGTATGGATAATATAACCAAAAAACAACTGATTTAACTAATCCGTCTGTTGAGTTCTCTTTGCAGACATGGTGCCATGGAACCAATGAAAACCACTATATTTATTATGACCATGCCCTTCTGTAATAATTTATACTCAAGATGCCACAGAGCATAATCATTTTCATTGTAAACTAATCGACAGGAAATACAGAAATAATCATTGTAATGTAACATCCATTTATATCAGTGACCTAACTATACATAACTCAGTGCTGTTAATCTCAAATCATACTATACTATATAATAAAGGTAATAAGATCGAAGCTGTTTCATAAATATCCTGGAACACACTTTATAACAGCATACCTCTTATGTCAATATCTCATGTTGTGACTGCCAGTCATTTTACCAGTTTTGTCTTGGAAACATAAAGATATAAAAATTTCCTCTGTATGTTTTTAAGATTCTTTTCTGTGTATATGTGATGAACTGTTACTTCCCAGTATGAAGACTTGTTATATTCATTATTATTTATGTGTCTTATTCAATATCAACTGTTCTGTCAATCTATAAGACACAAGTTTTGTTAATTAATCTAGTATAGATGTAATTAAGTACTGCTTTGTATTTATGCAACACCGTAACTAAATAGTATATTCACTGCATTCATGCTCTGAAATCCTAATAGGTTACTTTTTTAACAGCATTTACATACGTTTTAGTTCAACACAGTGACATAATGTAATTCATGATGCCACTATAAATAATATCTCTGATCTGTTTACTATTGGTAGCATGTTGTCATGTTAAATATTTGTTATTTAGTATGTTAAGAACAGAGTGGAACATCTATATATTTTCTTAATAACTTTGCTTATGGTACTACGCCATAAGTCAAGCATAAAATTTCATTGTTTTATATTTCATAATGCTTAAATAACTTTTTTTTATCTTTTACCCTTTCTCCCAATTCAAGCAATTGGTTAACATACTTTCGTACATGTTCCACTACCATCAATTATATTCAACTGTTACTTTTGATTATTTGCAATGTATTAATTTTGTGTGGGATTTCACTTTTATCAGTTCAGTTGTAAAAGTTGTTATACCTGGAGCATATATTCATCTCTCTAGTCCCATTTACCGAACCCCTAACCTATATGAATGTTTGATATTCACCCCTAATCCTAAGTTGTTTTCTGTTGCTGCATAAAATGGATCGTCGTCGCCGGACACGAAATACCTGCACCATGGTTGAGCTACCAGAAGGAAGACGTCCACGAAGATGGACCCTCACAGCTGCTACTGCCCTAGGAAAACAGCCCTTCCCAAACGATGTGTACCTCATCAGGAGTGGCTCATGCTGCCAATTTACTGGACAAAAAGCAGTCAGCTCTTCCCAGATGAACTACTGCATCTTGATTAATGGTTCGAGCTGCCATATGTCTTGGGTAATCAGTGAAGCAACTATACCTAGATGAACTCCGACACTGCGAGAGTGACTTACGTAAACAATTTGCAACTCCCTCCTCCGTGTTTTCGCCAGCTTACCTGCAAGGACCTATAACAGTGACGCAGGAGGGCAAAGCTAGGTAGATTACCCTTTATACTGCAATACTACCTTTGAATCTATTCGTCGGCTCTTTTGACAGGACTTAGCACAGCGACTCATAAGAGCACAGTGAAGTCCAATCCAATATATACGGACAGCAAGCCATAACTCCAGTTTTTCTCCGCCTTCCCTGCTCCAACTATTATGACAGACTCACTAGGATGAGGCAAGAAGCACACTGAAACTTTTTGTTACTGACACGGTACGGTTAGCAGCTAGGGTCATGTGGGCAGAACTATAGTGACACTTCTGTGAATTTAGTGACAGTGCCTTGTGGAGTGACTCCCGAATGTTACAGTAAGACTCATATTGCTGGTGCAGTGTACATCCATAAAACTCTGGACTTCGTCCAACGTGGGAGTATCCAAAGACAATAGGCGTTCCTTCCTTTCTGGTCTTCCCCCTTCCTTTAATTTGTTTTCTATTTTTCTTTTTCAGGTGTTACACTTTTTATTATATTACTATGTACATACAAATGTTAATTAACTTTCCATTAATTATTTGTATTTGTACCTGGCACGTATGCTTGGTTGCCTATGTGCCAAGGCACAACATTTTTGTAAGTGTAAATTATTCTTTTATGTATTTTCTACTTAAAAATGTGTAAATGTTACCAGTCGTTTGGATTTGCTGAGTGCAGCAAACTCAAGGCAATGGGGATGTGTTGCGTGTATAGGCTGAGCAAGATTTGGAAATTTCTGTAATCATTATTCTGTAACATGTATTTTCGATGGCTTGAGTCTGTGCACAGCTGTGTATAAAAATTGTATGATTAAGCGTAAATTCTGCTGACTGGCAAATCATGTACTTTGGACTGTTGAATCATACATACTGCTGGTTTAGGCAAATAATTTACAGGTGGCCTGCGACAGGTCTCAACTTGTTCTCCATGTTTTAAACAATGAATCACACACCATCCTGCTGATCAAGGGATATATGCTTAGTCGGTCAGTAACAGATTTAAGCATGTTCTATAATGATTGCACAATATGGTGCAAATTAACAGTTAGCGTGGGACTCACTGAGTTGACTTTATGGTAGGACCCCTATTTAAGCTTGGTTGAGTTAGCCCCCGGAGAAGAGACTTCACAGAGATTTCAGAGGGGACTTGCTGCCGGTCTCTGTAAGAATCAGCAAGAGTTTATTTCAAAGTGCTACCACGAGTAGATCGCCAGCAGGCCATACCCGATCGTACACCTTTTCACAGTCACAAGGTTCAAGCCATACAAACAACACATCGCCAAAGGCAAAGTTGCATTATGTTATTATGTATTTAATTGTTACCAAAGCGCCCCTGATCTCTTCCAGATCCAGGGAGTGCCCTGTAGAAATACTAGGCATCCTTGAAACATAGTTATTCAGTTCATTTTGACTTAGATGTTTCTTTCGCTCTACGTTTTCAGTATCTACACCCCCAGTTGCAGATTAGGTTTGTAAGTCTTTCACCCCCCTTACAACCCTGCTCTACAACAATATGTAGAAGAGACTCATCCTCTCCACCGCTCTTCCTGCACGTGGAGTCTGCACTAATCTCCATCACATGCAGGTGTCTCTTTAGGGTGTTATGCCCTGTCAACAGGCCAACAATACTTCTAAGTTGTACCCTAATAAGGGTTAGAATAATCCTGCTGTTCTTCTTGTTAGGTCCCTCGATCATACATCGAGCCTACCTAGCTGCAATAAGATTACGCCATAAAGTGCCATGTTGAATGGGAATCAAGGATTTCACATCTGGCCCTTTATGGGGTAATACCAAGGACAGGTTTCGGACGAATAAACGCGTTGGCCGAGGCCCCCCCCCCTGGCTAGCCTGTCAGCTAGTTCATTTCTTCTGATTACAGCGCACCCAGGAACCAAGCATAGCTGCACTGGTCGGCGAGGACAGAGAATATTCAAGGTTTCTTGGCACTCTCGTACCATCCTAGACCTTGTTGTTCTAGCACATAGTGCCTTCAGGGCAGCCTGGCTGTCAGAACAGATACTAATCCGACCATGCAGCCGAACCAAAATGTGATAAACACGGGTCAAAATAGCATATATTTCGGCTGGGAATACTGTAGAATAACCTCCCAGTGAGTACGATAGCCTCGTCTTAGTGCCATAAATGCCTGCCAAGGTCCCCGAGTCCACCTTGGAGCCGTCTGTGTACCAGACGGACCCCTAGATATATTCAGGAATCCGTGGGATACGAGTCATTTCCTCTCTGGGTGGAAAACTGACCCTATGTTCAGGGTCAAGATTATAAATAGGCTTCATACAGTCGAAACCAATAGCTAGGAAAGTCCGCGATTTCTGAAGCCTATTCAGTATCTCTCTGTGTCCTTTAACCAGATTTTTAAAAGACCAACAGCACAAACTCCCGAGACGATGAGCAGTCAGCCCGACCTCTCCTTGGATAAACAAATCCAGAGGAGGCAAGCCAAGCAGTGCATCTAGGGCACTGAGTGTAGTAGCGCGCAAGGTTCCAGTAATCCCCAAATACGCTAAGCGTTGGATCTTATTTATTTTGTTTTTGTTAGCCTGTGTCGTATCACAAGGCCACCATATCACTGAAGCATAAGTGATGGAGGGCCTGACGATGGAGACGTAGAGCCAAGAGCCAGTAAACCATGGTTTAAGACCCAACCTCACACCAAGTGCCCTCCGACAGGCCCACAAAATATTGCAGGCCTTAATAACCTTATGTACAATATGCTCTCTCCACGTCAGCCTAGAATACAGTATAACTCCCAGATAACAGGCCGACCAGGATCGAAACAACTTCTTCCCAAAAAAGATCGGCTTGTACAATCCATCAAGCCGCCCCTTTCTTGCAAAAACAATGAGGTTAGTTTTTTCAGGGCTAGCTGAAAATTCTACCTCACGGTGCCACCTTTCAACAGCTTAAAAGGTATTTTGCATAAGGCCCGGATCTGTATCTGCAAATTTGACTACAATGCAGATGTAATCTTTGTAGCCTGGGACATATACTCCACTTTCATTGAGCCTAAGAGTAATTCAGTTACCACCAGGCACCAAATGAGTGCAGATAAGACACCTAGCTGATGGCAGCCTCTGGGCATAGTATACATCAGCCTGCTCTGGTTCAGCGACAGTATTACCCGGTGGCTATCCAGGGATGCCATAATCCATTGAGTTACACACAAGTTAACTCCATGTCTAATCAATCCTCTATAGATAGAACCATACGAAGTGAAGTTGAAGAAGGCTCCCTCTATGTCTAATAATACTGCCATGGCCAGCTCTCCTTGGTCAAGCACTTCCTCAGTCCTGAAAATCAGCCGATGAAGCGCCGTACCCACAGATTTGCCAGCCTGGTAGGCGTGTTGTTCAGTATTCAGAGGCCTTTCGATGGATATGAGTCCTCTGATACGTCTACCTACTAGCCCTTCCAAAGTATTTAATAGAAAGGAAGTCAGATTAATAGGCCAAAATCCTTTGGGCCAAGGAAAGAGCTCCTTCCAGGCTTAGGAATGAAAGATTTCCACAACGGGTGTAGGTAACCCATCGCCAGGCAAGCTCTAATAACTTTTATCAGTTTGGAATGAGTAAATCCTATTCCTGACGAAGCAGAGTTGGGTAAATCTCACCCATCCCTGGACTTTTGAGAGTGGAAAAAGATTGAATTCCCCACTTTATACGCTTGTAGGTGACAATTTCTTTGGCAGTTCGCCAATCCTGCATAACAAGTCGGCAAGTCTGACCAGAAACTGCCTCCTCATTAACCACCTGTGATTCAGGGAAGTGCGTCTCTACTAAGGTTGGTAAAGTATCCTCTTCCAAGCCAGTTAATATCCCAGAGGAGGTCCTTAGTGATCCCAAAGTGGCTCTCGAATCCCGCATTAAGGTTCTATACAACCAATGTATACTTGGTAGGTCGTTTATGCTCTGAAAGAGATTTCTCCAGGCTTCCATGGAGGACTTCACCAGATCCTGCCTATAGTTGCGCTGTGAATCCCTTTGAAGGTCCCAGCTCTTCATATATTGTTTATCTTTGGCTCTATTGAGCCGACGAGTGGAGTTCCGAAGTATGCTCAAAGTTGAGCTCCATCGGAACTTCCCATTCACTGTCCTAACTACTCAGAGTGTACAGTAGTCCTCAAAAGAAACTCTGAGGGCCGCACTGATCCAATCAATGCAATCCCACTAATTTTCCCGGATTTTTGGGCATTCCACCAACGATTCTGTCTCCCCCCAGGTCTTCCCTATAAGAGTCCCAACTATGGCCAAAATTGTCCAGAAATTCATATAACTGATTGTGTTACTTGTAAAAGTAACATCAGATTCTCACTGGCGTATTTTAACTTGCAGATTAAGTTAGCAAGTGATTGAAATCTCCAACGAAGTTCAATGAAGTTCAGCTTCAATATTGGAAGATTCACTTGTTGATTTTTGTATCTGAAAGTCGAATCAAAGTAATGTAATGCCAATAAGCTTTTATTTTTCCGTGAATGGTTTTTACAGCAATCCACTGAATAAGGTGTTATAGCATCTTAAAGTACAACAGCTATTTACAGTAGTCCTCCAATAATAATGACAATTTTAAATATGATTATTCTCATTTCTCTGTACCTGGTGTAAGTAGCCAAGATCACGCGATGATGTATCAAATGCTGTTTCTTCCACAGAAACATACAACAATTCTTCTTCCACTCCGAAATTTTTAAGATGGCCAAGCCACAGAATATCAAACCACTACAAATTTAAAAGTTGTAGCATAACTTGAATCAGCCAATCGCCTTCGTGATCCAGGTCGCCAGCGCCTCTATTTTCAGGTGGCGAACTAAAATCTCTTGTTGCCATTTCTCCTATCTCGGCTTCACCCCTGTGGTGTGCAGGTGCGTAGTATGATACATAGACAGCTCCATTAGGCAGCTCCGCTCAATGTGCGGTCATATTGCATTCCTTTGATTCCTACTACAGTAGAGTCTCGGTTATCCGACCTTCCGTAATCCGACATTCGGTATTATTCCGTGCATCCTCCAACCTTCAGTGACTGTGCAGGTATAGCTTGGGTGCGGTCGATATTGTTTTCATTTCCTGTGGGTACAATAAGGCAGTAAAAGGAAGAAAATGGTTATTTCCATGGAGGAAACATTGAAAAAAAAAATCGACAACTCCTTTTGTCCCTGATAGAGGAAATGGACAATGGCAAGGGCATGATGGAAAAGCTAATATCTATCAACGTGAAAGACGTTGCATACTGGGTGGCTCAGGATTGGGAAGGAATCGAAACGATGACATTAGCAAAGTCTTGGAACATACTGTTAGGTGATGATGAAAATAAAGAAGGGATAGTACAAGAAGACATGGGTGACTTCCTTACTGAACCGTATTCCTGGCTGTGGGGACGCTACCACTCAAGTTGCGAGTAGCTGGTGTGCAGAAGATCAACAGTCTGAACTCACAGACTCTGATATTGTTGATTTAGTGAATGGTAATGATAATGAGGATGAAGCAGAATGGGGAATTGAAGAACAAAACGAGAAGAAAATTAGTCACTCTGAAGGTTTAAGTGCTTTAGAGATTTTTAATGCTCCATTACATAGTAATACTACATGCTTTATAGTTACATGTCCTATTTTGAATTAGTAATTGTAAACATCACAACAATTTTACATTGGGTTACTCTCTGTTTTAGACACTATGTACATTAAATTGAGTCTATTCTACTAGTTGATTTTTGGGAGTTCACAATTTGTAATTATTTCACTCTAAATACTTGTCATATTTGTAGAAGTGGTGCTTTAGAGATGGCGTGGAGCAAGAGCCAGAGGTAAGTGCATTTGAGGTATTGATGTTTCGTCGCTGGCGAAATCTCGCAACAAGAAAACGTCATTCAGAGGCGAGCAGACGTTCGATAAGCTTCTTTTCCCAAGACATTTGGAGCTTATTTTTGTTGAATATTGCATGTAGAGTTGGTTGATTATTCAGTAAATACCGCAAAGCCAACAATAGTATTAATAATACAGTATACTTACCATGTTTTACTCCATTTTCCAACTTATTTTGTACTATCCAACATTTTAGGTTATCTGACCTTGTCCAGGGCCAGTTTAGGTCGGATAATCGACTCTACTGTACCTTTATTAGTTTAGAAAAAGTGTTTGTCAGTCGAAGGTAAAAGTTCGTCAACCATGTAGACTTAATAATTTTTAAAATGAATTTGCGAGTGATTTCATTTTTACAGACGGCACAGTATTGCTTCATAGAGCATATGTAGAAGAGGAGGGGGGGGGGGGAGAAAAAGAAAACACACACATGCGAAGCGACAAACGCTCTCAAGTTACCCAACACGTAAATTCAGCAGAACATAAGCAATTAGTGGTTAAAAAGCCTGAAAAAATCGAGTTTAAACAGAAAGACCTGGGGGAATATTTACGGAACAAACTAGGTCAGTTTTCTCCCGTTTTATGTGAAACATGTTTAGCATTTGATATACCATGGAAGTGAGAAGCTTTCTTCATAAATATATCACACATCATGTTCCTGACGAAAGCACATTACGTAAATCTTAATGCAGGCCCTTTATACGACAATGTTGAACTAAGAATGTCAGATAAATTGGAAAATGAGTTTGTTTGATTCCTGACAGATGAAACAACGGGTTATGATGCTTGAGTTATTTCAAATGTAATATTTGATTTCCTTAATAAGGAGCCAACGGTGCCATATCTTATTGTGTCAATTTGGAGATAGCAAACAATATAACAATAAATCAATGTGTAACTGATTTTTCCAATAGCTATGGTCAAATAAAATTAAATATGACAGTGTGCTTTTATTTGTTACAGACGGAGCCAGCTACATGATTCAATTAGGACGCATACTGAGTGGTATTTCCCCCAATTTAATATTTAAGGTGCCTTCCAAATGCACTCCACCGCGAACAGAAACGTGAAGAATTTACTTCAGTGTATCGGTTAGTGACCGTAGGAAAAATAGTTTTTCTTTAAAGCCCCATTGAGAGTTAAGTCCGCAAGGGCTTGAAGTGCGGACACACAATAACAATGCTGTTTTATCACTCCGCCAATAAACACGAGTTGACGTTCTTTGCGATCAGCTGTTTAAATCGGATTCCTGCGTATCGTAAGCGATATAGGTATATCTCACTGTAGCTCCTGTTTTAATTTTTGTTGTGATATACAGTGGCCAACATAAATATTCGAACGTAAACATATTTAGCACTTATATTATTTTAAAGCTACGCAGAGTAAGCATACGTAAATACAACTGATACAAAATAAACTTGAGTCTTCCATTAAACATATAAACTCAGAAATAGCAACTCAAACTAATTTGTACTACAAGAAAAAATAAAACGGTTACTTTACATCTAGACATAAGTATTCGAACAGAGAACAGCTAGTATTTAGTTGTCATCCCCTTTCTTTGAATTACAGCTGATAATCTTTTGGAAATTTTTTGTATGTGCTGTTTAGTGATTGCAGAATGCATATTTCTCCACTCTGTTTGAAGAAGTTCTTTCAGATGTTCCTTGCTTCTGATGTGATGCTTCCTCACATGCTCCTCGAGTTCCTTCCAGATGTTTAAATCTGGAGATTGGGGCGGTGTCTTTAAAGTGTGAGGAGTGTTGTACACAATCCAAAGCCTTACAATTTCAGCAGTATGTTTCGGATCATTGTCATGCTGGAAGTAATAATCATGCCCTAATCCCAGCTTCTCGGCATTCTTTTTAAGATCGTTTTCAAGAATCCTGTTTTATTCAAGTTTGTCCATGATCTCATCTGTGAACACCAGTTCGCCAAAGCCAGATGAAGCTATACAGCCCCATACCATCACACTACCGCCACCACAATTCACTGTAGCTACCATGTTCTTAGGTTCCCATTCTGTATTTGACAGTCTCCACCCTTTGAAGACGTCCATCACTCTTTTATTAGCAGAATTTGCTCTCGTCCAACCAGAGAACCTTGTTGCAGAATTCTGTTGGTTTCACCACATACTGTTTAGCGAATTCAATACGCTTTTTCTTATTCATCTTATTAACATATGGTTTCTTCCTAGGAACGCGGACATTGTACCCAGTACTGTTTAAAACCCGTTCAACTGTTCGGATGTGAACCACAGTGCCAGAATATTGCTCAAAGCATCCTCTAATCTCAGATGCAGTGACTCTCGGATTCTGCTTCACCATTTTTATTATTTGCCTCCTGTCTCTGGTGGTGAGTTTAGATGGAGCACCATTTCTAGGTTTATTTACAACAGTATTTGTCTGTTTTAAGCGTTGAATTATACAGAACATTGTAGTTTGGTTTCCGTTAATGGTTTTGGCAATTTCAGAGAGAGATTTGTTGTGTTTGTATATATTTATCACGATATTCCTCTCTGTCACCGTTGTCTCCTTACCTTTACGTCCCATATAATCTGTGAGTTCAATATCGGCCGAATAACTTTGAACACACTGTCTCAAGGCATAGCATAAATACAACTGCTACGTGGTTGTGACGTGTAGGGTACGTCCAACCATCTTTCTCTCTGCTCGATTGAATACGTTCGAATACTTAAGCCCTCCAATAAGAGGGACAATAGAATAAATAGAGTACAGATTGTGTAATAAATACATGCAAAGTGATACTTTAAGTATTGTTTCCGAGACACAAAATTTTTATGTTTACGTGTTCAATAATTCAACGCTACCAAATAAATATTACAGTATTTATAGTACGTGCAATGTTACATGTTATATTATTCGTATACTTCTGTCGGCCTCTGTACGTCTTCCAACGTTAAGTCATATCGGACGATGAGTGGATTGGATGAAATGATGCTCAAATAAGCCCAGGGTCCATAGAGCTTAGAGTTACCTGACATTCGTTTTTCAGGATAAGGAAAAATCCCGTAAAAACCTTATCCAGGTGATTCACCCTGACCGAGATTCGAATTCGGAACCTCTTAAACGTCAGGCAGACACGCTACCGAACGCGGGCTCGTGTTTCAATGTACTGAAAGCTGAGTTACAGTATTTTACTTCGTTCATTAATTGTATGCATCAAATAAATGATAATATAAGCCATGTATTAAAGAACAACTTCCACTCCCGCCTTACTATTTCACTCGCTGTGAAAGTAGTGCTACGGAGTAATTTTGACATTCGCACACGATTTAAGGCCGGATAGAGTTTTTTTTATAAGTGTTTAGTACCTCAGCTCCACTTCATCTTGAACCAATATTAACAAAATGGGGAACGTGAGGGAGGGGGTTGCTGCCCTCTACTGTGCAGAGTATCTACAGTCAGTAAAAAATATTGTCAACTCTTGTAGATGAATTTTCATGTATATGGATTTTTATTCTCCCCAAATGTGCGATTCTGCACCACATTGCGGTGACATTTGTAAATGAATTCTTATGTGGTATTTTGTGTATCGTCAGGTTGCGACGATATTTGACGGAGTTTTGAATAATTTTTATTTGAGTTCGTTTAATTTAGTTTTAAGTTAAATTAAAATATGAATTCCCAAGAGTAACATCATGACTCTTCTCCTAAGGCGTATTCTCGGACAAATGTCCTTCCTTTCATAAGAAAGTTTAAAAGTGACGTAAATTAATGAATTTTGTTTAAATATATTGAATTAAATTCTTGTTTAAAATTGACAAAGAAAAGTTAAAACATAATTGTACTGATAATATCCCAAGTATAATCACTCTTAAAGCGCCCTTTCTTTTATAAACCATCAAGCTAACATTCTTTACGTCTTTACACTCCGAAGGTCAAGGTTTGAAGTCCAGGCATATCTACACGATGCTTATTGACTTTCCTTCACCATAGTAACCATGCCTTTCTTTATAGCTACATCATTTGTAGCAACCAATAAGCCTTTTTATTCTCGTATTTTAACAATTTCACTTTTTAAACTTAATTTAAATATTAATATACTTTGAAGATTCTTTAAATAATTTTAAGCCTCAAAAACATCATAAAACACATTAACAATATTAACTTTCTCTTTCAAGGCTGTTACACTCTTTAGACCCCAAGGTTCGTCTGGTTTAACTTGTAACATGACCTACTTAGCGCTACCCCTCCCTGTGACAAGAGAAGGATGAAAAGTTTTGTCAACACATTGCCACTGCTATCCGCGTCTGTCTAGTCTGCATCTGACAGCGACAGGTGTTGCAACCAGTGCAGGGCTTGCTTATTCACACACAGTGTTTTATATTGACTGTGAAATATGGCAATAATATAAATATGGTATCAAAACCGGTGTTGTACGAGATAATTAAGAGAAACAAAGATAAGTTCAAACTGTATACAATCGACTCCTTAGCTGAATTAAATGGACATACCTTACCTCCGTGTCATTGTGATAGGAATGCTATCGAGCTAATATGGGCACACATCAATGAAGGAGGTGGAAAAGATGTACTGGGGAAAATACGGATTAATTGATATGTTGGGCATTTTCATCATAAATTTAGAAGAAAGTGACTCTCCAAAAAATCCTTAATGGACGGTATATCTATACTACCGCCATCTACCAGTAGTCCTTAAAGCACTGCGCTTGAAAGTATTGAAGTGATAGCTACAATATAACCATGCGGAATCAATCGGAGTATTCCATGGAAGTAATGCGATGTGGAATTAAGCAGTCATGGGTTACCTACGCGGGCAATAATGCGTTCTCTCCCTACCCCTCTCTCTAATTCACAAGTTTCAAGATAAACCAAACTGTACACAGGCGTGCAAAAGTATTCCGATGGACGAGGGGGTTGGAGAGGCAAGAGGAACAAATGTCTATGATCGGTTAGACCTGCTAATCAACCCTGACAACGTTCCCCTCCAGCGACCAGAGGAGGCAGGAGACGAATGTAATAATGTATAACCCTACAATTAAGCAATCTACCCAGTAATAAAAAAAATAAAAAATAAAATAATAATAATAATAATAATAATAATAATAATAATAATAATAATAATAATAATAATAATAATAATAATAATAATAATAATAATAATAATAATAATAATAATAATAATAGTAATAGTAATAATAATAATAATAATAATAATAATAATAATAATAATAATAATAATAATAATAATAATAATAATGATAATGATAATGATAATGATAATGATAATGATAATGATAATGATAATGATAATGATAATGATAATGATAATGATAATAATAATAATAATAATAATAATAATAATAATAATAATAATAATAATAATAATAATAATAATAATAATAATAATAATAATAATAATAATAATAATAATAATAATAATAATAATAATAATAATAATAATAATAATAATAATAATAATAATAATAATAATAATAATAATAATAATAATAAAGAGGGGGGAAGGGGGAGGAGGAGGAGGAGGAGGAGGAGGAGGAGGAGGAGGAGGAGGAGAAGAAGGAGGAGGAGGAGGAGGAGGAGGAGGAGGAGGAGGAGGAGGAGGAGGAGGAGGAGGAGGAGGAGGAGGAGGAGGAGGAGGAGGAGGAGGAGGAGGAGGAGGAGGAGGAGGAGGAGGAGGAGGAGGAGGAGGAGGAGGAGGAGGAGGAGGAGGAGGAGGAGGAGGAGGAGGAGGAGGAGGAGGAGGAGGAGGAGGAGGAGGAGGAGGAGGAGGAGGAGGAGGAGGAGGAGGAGGAGGAGGAGATTACATTGGTTTAAGCCGAACACTCTGTAGTAAATTGGGCATTTTATTATATGAGGTTCCAATTGAATGTTGAATTCTTTGTCTGATAAGTGCTATGCTTAAATCTTAGCTTTACTCTGGATTTTAATTTTTTTTTATGCTCGATAATTATTGAGACAGAAAATAAAGGATATTTTTTTTAGAGAAAAATTAATAAATAGGTAAAACTGGAACCAATTTATAAATTGTTTTATTTATCTAAATGCATAAGACAGCCGGCCCTCGTAGCCACGGTCATTAGAGCGTATCTCTCTAGCGTTCCGCCGCGTAGAGGGTCGCTTGTTCGAGTCCCGCCTTGGGCATTGATGTTTATGTGTATCGTGTTTATATGTGAAACTAAAGAAAACAGATAGTAAATAAAATAAGCGGAAAGAATAACAAACGGTTAAATAAGGAAAAGAAAAATATATCTATATACATAGATATATCTTTTTATTATAATATAAAATATAAACGGAAGTGCATATGAAGAAAGGAAAGGATGGAAATATTAGCTTAAAAATGGATGACAATAATATGAGACATGGAATAAAAATTAATAGCTTAATACCCGGTCTACCAACCATTTACATCTGAAAGGGAATTAAACCTCATAGAAAGTAAAGCGACGAGAGATTCACACATATGATGTCATATGCGCACGTTTTGTCATACTTCCTGAAGGTGATCCTCGAGGCTTTCAGGAGTTTTTTTCTGCCCTGCAATCCCATTCGTTAAGCATAACAGCCCAGATATGTTCAATGGGATTCAGATCCGGTGATTTGGCTGGCCAAGGGAGAGGAGAAACTCCAGGAAGTTGTTCTATCCAATCTCGGGTAAATTCTGAAGTATGAATGCTGCTGTAATCATGAACATAGTTAATGATAGGCATATCTTCCTCAGGATATATGCAACGAACACCTGGTAACATGGAGTCGTCTAGCACCTCCACATACTCCTCAGAATTAATTCTAGGGGATACGCGGACTAGTTGACCCACACCGGCAGCTCTAGCAAGCGATGCTAATCCACTTGCTTCTTGCTGTGGTCATTGCGAGTTTTGGGTTGCAGTTTGTCTTGTCTGGACACCAAAAGTATCATCCTTCCCTCTTGGTCGAATGAGAACACTTTGTTGTCGGTCCACATTATAGTGTTCCAGAATGTCTGAGGCACTGGAAGGTACTGAAGAGCAAATCCACACGAGCAGCTTGATGTGCTTCTGTGAGGTTCTCTTTTCAAGCTGGCTTCCTAGTGTGGATCCCGGCAGCATGAAGACGCCTTCTAACAATTGAAGGCGTTATCTGAAGTCCCATATGCCTCACGATTGACGTAGAAGGGCGGAAGGGATCCTCTCTGGAATTCTGCACTATGGCTGCATATATATCTATAGAGTAAATGTTACCTTTGACCCTGAGAAAGTATCTACCAATCACAGTTCATTAACCACATGCCCCTTTAACCACAGTGACAGTTCTATTGCCTATGTAGATCAGTTCTCTGGAAGACGGAACTTTTAAAATATTCTTGAAGTAAATCTATATTATTTCCCTAAAAAGTTAATAAAGAGAGTGCTAACAGTATCTTGTTAAACTGATCGGTCCCAGCAACGGCATCCACATGACAGTTGATTTTTCGTGATCTTTGTGTTAATTTGTTACACAGCCTCTAGAGCAAATAATTGCTGCACAATGTTTTGAACAATAGATGCTTCAAATACACAAACTATCTCTTGCTAAATGTTTAATTGTTAAATGTTATAGCTGCATAGGCATAGTAAATTAGCGTTACACTCTTATTTGAACTTTCAGGTTTCCTTTGGTATTATATTATTATTATTATTATTATTATTATTATTATTATTATTATTATTATTATTATTATTATTATTATTATTATTATTATTATTATTATTATTATTATTATTATTATTATTATTATTATTATTATTATTATTATTATTATTATTATTATTATTATTATTATTATTATTATTATTATTATTATTATTATTATTATTATTATTATTATTATTATTATTATTATTATTATTATTATTATTATTATTATTATTATTATTATTATTATTATTATTATTATTATTATTATTATTATTATTATTATTATTATTATTATTATTATTATTATTATTATTATTATTATTATTATTATTATTATTATTATTATTATTATTATTATTATTATTATTATTATTATTATTATTATTATTATTATTATTATTATTATTATTATTATCATTATTATTATCATCATCATCATCCTCACTACTACTACTACTACTACTACTACTACTACTACTACTATTACTACTACTACTACTACTACTACTACTACTACTGCTGCTGCTGCTACTGCTACTACTACTACTACTACTACTACTACTACTACTACTACTACCTACTACTACTACTTACTACTACTACTACGACGACGACGACGACGACGACGAAGACGGCGGTGACGATGGCGACTAAAAGCTGATCAGGATGACTTAGATGCTGGCATTCTGATCCAAGGTTCAAGCCCGGTCTATTTCGATGATTTCTAGGTGTGCTGAAAGTGAAATGCATCATATCAGTTTTACTGACATTTAAAGAACTCCTCCGTGAAGCCTCTGACATGCCAGTGACGCTAACGCGATTTTGTATTTGAACTGTCATTATCAAACAAAATAATTATTTTATCTATTCATTGGTCGTTAATTAATGTAAGTATTTATTTTCGGAACAAGATAAACTTAATTTTAAATACCACGCAGTTTAATATTATATTAATTATCGCTAACCTATGAAAGATAGAAATATTTCGTATCAGATAAAATTACTACTTTGAGAATTGGAAATGCATTTAAAAAGAGGAAAAGGAGATTAAAATGGTTGAGATGTGTGTGTGTGCGAGAGAGAGAGAGAGAGAGAGAGAGAGAGAGAGAGAGAGGAGAGAGAGAGAGAGAGAGAGAGAGAGAGAGGAGAGAGAGAGAGAGAGAGAGGAGAGAGAGAGGGAGAGAGAGAAAGGGAGAGAGGGGAAATAACGCCATTAACAAAGGATCGATAAATACCTAAGACGATACCAGAGAGTTATACAAAACCACCTACGTTTCATGTGGCAAAACTGTTTTATTTTCCATTGAGGCTTAACCCTTTATGGACTAAATTTTAGTTTTCTGAGAAAATGTTTGTTATTATTGGTCAACTGATAAAAGAATACATGCTATAACACAAAATAGGACAAAAATTATGTTCATTGTTTTTAATCAATTTTTTATGGTAGTGGGACTTTAAAGTCCCGTCAGGCCAAAATGACTTAATGGTTGCATGCAGCTGTATACACAGCATAAGGCCACAACACTTTCGACAGTCATCATTATTGTGCAGAAATATTGTTGTGCTTATCAGATGTGAAATAATAAGCTGAACAGAACACAAAACAAAAGAGAACACAATGTAAAAGCAGTATCCTTCACATGTGGTGAAATTAAGAAAAACAGTTTTCTTCTCCTTGGCACACAGAAACACTGCATAATGTGCACCTTGAGTGTGGCCTTGATTCTAACTTCTTTGTTGCACACAACTCACACCTAGCTCTTTTGGAAGCAAATTCTGGGCAATGCCCACCTCGATTTTGCAGCCTAATGTCATTGCTGACAGAGAAAGCGCTCTTCCTTCTCTTTGGAGACTGGATAGTTGTAGGAGATGAATCCTGCTTGGGTCTTCCTCTTTTTGTGGTCTGAGGCCTGCCTAGAGTTAATAATCCTTGTGTTACTTTTCTCTTGAACTCAAGGAATTACATTTTTCCAAACAGTTCAGTGAAAATTATAAAGGTATTTACTATTGCAATTTCTGCCATGGCCTGTGCCACCACTTTTTTGCTTTCTTATTACGGTCATATAGGGAGTGAAGCATGTTGGCCTTATCCACACCTCCTATGTGTTTATTGTAGTCCATAACAACTGTAGGCGCTACTACATCCATTTTGCGTCCATCTTTCTGAGTACGCTTTACAAATGTAGTCTCCTTACCATGATAGTTGGACTGTAGGTGAACGCTACGATTGTATTTCCACTTGAAATAGGCCATGCCTTGATCAGATACTCGGAAATCAAAATTTCCTCTTTTCAGATCCTTGTCATTCGCCATTTTTGGTAGTCCGACACGGTTAGAACGAATTGTGCCACATGCATATATATTCTGTGCCTTCAGATATTCCACCCGCCTCGATAGCGTGGTGGTAGAGTGTCTGCCTCACGTTCAAGAGGTCAAGAGTTCGAATCTCGGTCAGGGTGAGTTACCTGGATAAGGTTTTTCCGGGGATTTTCCCTTATCCTGAAAGATGAATGTCGGGCAACTCTAAGCTCTATGGACCCTGGGATCATTTGAGCATCATTTCACCCATTCCATTCATCGTCCGATATGACTTAACGTTGGAGGACTTAAAATTACAAAAAAAAAGTTGTCTTCAGATATTCAAAGAGCTCCAAGGATGTGAAATAATTGTCCGTCATTATAATATGATTTCTATTATGTAAAGATGAGGTTAACTTCTCTGCAACACTTCCTCCCAGACCAAAATGTTTTTTGCTGTCGTCATGACACATCTTCCCTTAGTAAACATCAAACTAATAAATGTAACCAGACATATCTGCTCGACACCATGGTTTATACCCACATCTCACAGGCTTCATTGGGTTATACTGTTTTAGCGAAGAACGCCCTTTGAAACGTTCCATGCTTTCATCTATACTTTGGAACTGATCAGTTAGCCGGACTTTTTGAAAATTATCCTTCAGGGTAGTGATAAGCGGACGCAGCTTATATAATCTGTCTTCATTTTCTTTGGGCATTGCATAATTATCATTTACATGCAGGTTTGAGAGAATCTGTTTGAATCTGTCCCTTTTCATTGTTAAAGGTACAGTGGGAACTGCTAAATCCATATCAGTGCACCAATAGTGATTATTTTGAGGCAACCGATGGTATCCAAAAAGAAATTGAAGACCTAAAAAGTAAAAAAAAAAAAAAAAAAAAAAAATTCTTCATTTGTGATTGGTCCAACCTTTCTTTGATTTTGTTGTATATATAAATTGCTTTGAAAAACCAAGTCATGTACTAAGTTTTCAGAAAACCAAGTGAGAAAAAATTCTATTGGGCATGTTTTGCCAGAAACAAACTGTTGCACTGTTCCGTTTTGTAACTTATATATTGGCATATTCGTAGATCTATCTTTTTTCGTGAAGATCCTTTTCACAACTTGAGAACTTACATCTACATCTTCATCTTCAGAATCATTGTCTTCAGCATCAGTACCTTCGAATGAAGAAATTTGTTGCATTCCAGAAGTAGATGGGATGGCATAAATTTGATTTGATTGTACGATGGTAGAGTTTTCTTCAGATTCTTCACTGCTGCTTTCTTCCGTAGGTGTGTCCACATCGGAAGGAAACTGCATAAATATATCACACATTTCCTTCTCGGAGAGTCCCTTCCCTTCCATATTACTAACAAAAGATAAATTATTACCTTATAAGCTTTATGTTTAGATTTAGGAATATCCGGTGATGCACTCTAAAAGAATGTACTAGAAGACTGGCGGGACTTCTAAGTCCGAAATACATTTTGACCCATGGTCCAGAGGTCCAGAGGTAGTCCTGGTCGGGCGGGGCAATTTTTCTCTTTCCCCGTCCGGGTGTCTTCTGCCGTAGTACCTAGCCGCTTTGCGGCTTAATCTGCGAAGTGAGTCAGATATCATTTTTATTGATCTGCTGGGGGTAGGTTGTAGTTTTGTGTAAAATTTTTGTTTGAATGCCCTTGAGAAGTCTTAGAAGGCAGCAGCTTAGCAGTTTTAATGCGTTCTCCCGTTGGGGGAGAATCGGTTTAGTGTTTTGCCCCGTTTTGATTACGGGTGGTCTAACACTTGAGCCATCAGGCGTAATATGAATTTTGGAGTTTATGGGGTTTACCTTGGGTTAACCAAGGGGCCCCAAGACGTCTCTGGGGACTTTATATGATGGCAAGCGTCTTTGCTCCCTCTGGTCATATCTGCCCAGGGAGTTCACCAAAGGGTTGCCATTGGTTTGAATTTTGTCGTACTTTGATCGTGCCCTCTCTCGGATGACATGATCGAAATAAGTATTTATATTTACCAAACGTTAGTAATAGTATACATGCACAGCGATAACACCAAATAAAAATACCACAAACCTACCTTTTGCATATATTCGTCACAATAATGGAAAGAATAAACTTGTGCATCCTCTGCACTTGAGTACAATAACATTACTGACAATGCAAAAATACTAGCATAACTTCAACATACAGTGAACCAGCAGGTGCAGCCATCTAGCCTACATAGAGAACACTTCTACCAGCAGGGACTTGGAAGCCATAACAGCTTATAATGCCACATATGGATACAATGTCTTGTCTAAATATCCGGGACTGTAAAGTCCCGACAGTCCATCGGCGGCGACGACGGCGACTAAAAGCTGATCAGGATGACTTAGATGCTGGCATTCTGATCCCAAGGTTCAAGCCCGGTCTATTTCGATGGTTTCTACGTGTGGCTAAAAGTGGAATGCATCATATGAGTTTTACTGACATTTAAAGAACTCTGTGAAGCCTCTGACATGCCAGTGACGCTAATGCGATTTTGTATTTGAACTGTCATCAAATGAAATAATTATTTTATCTATTTCATTGGTCGTTAAATTAATGTAAGTATTTATTTTCGGAACAAGATACACTTAATTTTAAATACCACGCAGTTTAATATTATATTAATTATCGCTAACCTATGAAAGATAGAAATATTTCGTTCCAGATAAAATCACTACTTTGAGAATTGGAAATGCATTTAAAAAGAGGAAAAGGAGATTAAAATGGTTGAGATGTGTGAGATGTGTGTGTGTGTGTGTGTGTGTGTGAGAGAGAGAGAGAGAGAGAGAGAGATTGAGAGAGATTGAGAGAGAGAGAGAGAGAGAGAGAGAGAGAGAGAGAGAGAGAGAGAGAGAGAGAGAGAGAGAGAGAGAGAGAGAGAGAGAGAGAGAGAGAGAGAGAGAGAGAGAGAGAGGGAGAGAGGGGAAATAACGTCATTAAAAAGGATCGATAAATACTTGAGTCGATACTAGAGAGTTATATAAAACCACGTACGTTTCATGTGGCAAAACTGTTTTATTTTCCATTGAGGCTTAAATACCTGTGCGCCCAACTCGCTGCTCAGGTATATGGAAACTGAAGCGTCCTGGTGCAACTAACTGATAAGAAACCCGCCTCCCTCGCGTAGGTCAGCCTTGCTCGCGGCTGTACATAGAAGTGATGCGATGTGGGATTAAGCAGTCATGGGTTACCTACAACAGCGCGGGAAATAGTACGCGGCCTCTCAAATTCCCGTGTTTCAAGATAAACCAGACGAACTGTAGTGATGATGCATTCATTCTTACTGTCCAAAATTTATTGTTATTCGCGATTTGGGAGTTAATCTTGTTTCTCTTTCTGCACATTTTTTTCTAGACTACCTAAAGGTATTACCTCCTGAGAAACAGTAGGCCTAGCTGTAAATGAAGTACTCAAACTATTTCAAGAAACAACATCGAACTTAAACTCTGTTTCTGGTAGTGTAGGGGATGTAATAAAGAATAAAGTGAAGAGTATAATATAAGAAAATCCTGGACATGAACAGATATGTAGATACAATTAGAGACAATATAAGTGGAAACACTATTGACTTTTAGAGGAGTTGATGTGGAGAGGAGTTTCTCTAGATATAAATCCATCTTCAGAGATAAAAGGCGTTCTTTCAAATTTTAAAATCTCCGTCACAAAGCTGATGCTAACTGCAATTCTTCGCCTCTTTTGGGCAGCGAGTCAGAAGCTTTTACTTCTTAACGATAAATATTAGCTCAGTTTCAACTTCCTTTGTTTAAAGTGAAGAATATTACAGATATAAAGTATAGTTTAATTGCATATGTATTTGGATATTCTCCAGCTTTTAAGAACATATTTGCATAACGTGTATTTTAGGTGCGTATTAATTGGTAGGTATAGTTTCAAGTTTTCTAGAATGCATGCATATTTCATGGCCATTTAGGGCATGAACTTTTGGGGCCTACTTATAAGTGAACCACTGGTTTTAGCGCACTGGATAGTGCGCACCTCGCGCAGCAGCCTGTCTGAGGAATGGGATACCAGAAGACTAAATAAGAACTCAGGATCCAGTAACTATCACGACACTTATTAACATATGAAACTGCCAGACTGCCTAATGGATTGCATCTTAACACAACATTTTTAATTACAACTTTGCAATTAAAGTTGCACAATTCACTGTACACAGCAAAATGAGTACGTTAAAGAATTTCCCTCTTGATCATCAATAACAGCCATCTATAACAATGTACCACACAAGGCTTGTAGATGTTTCACTGCCATTCATTGGCCCCAACAATGAATAATGATATTGGATTAAGTCGTTTTTAAAAAGGACAACTTTACTCTGAACAGAAATATAAAATTTCTATGGCATTCGACTATTGCAGAAATGCTGCAATGAACGATGATTAATGTTTTACTCAATATTGAACCTTTAATGCATGGTGTTACCCTAAAGCAACATTAGGCTGTATTCAGCTTGAAAATGTTTTAGAGAAGTTCTTTTATTATTATAATATTGTACTGGTCTTTGTCAATTATACACACAAAATTTTGATTCTTTTGAATGGTGGATATTATATTATTTTTACAATTACATTATAGTGCTTTTCTATAAAAAGTCAAAATCCAAGCAACTGCAGTCAAATTATACCCGTCAACATCCAAGCGTGCCATCACACCGATTATTTTACTTGGGCCCTCCCCGTTCTGTACTACAGGTATGTATTCTGTACATTTGACTGCAGTTGCCGAGATTCGAACTCATGACGTTTAGCTTTGAATGGATGGCCAGTACATTACTTATCGCTTTAACGCCCCTGGCTACCTTACCATCGTATTTGACTTATTTAATGCTGAAAAGCTATCCAGCAACATAGGGGCGTTACTGGCATAGTATGATAAATAGCTGATACTACAAATATTCTAAATGGTTTTTGGCTGTAAATTACATAACTACTAACATTATATCAACACTCAGAGCTAAATACAATTTGATAAACGAACTTCTTCAATGCATCATAGACACAAGTGAAATAAATACTTAATGTGCACATATTCTAAATAGGTTCCAGCTGAAAAGCACACAACCATGCCACTAACGCTGCATAATTTGTTCAAGGTTAAGTGTAATTTAATAAATAAGATTATTCAATAAGCCAGGTACAGGTAAAATGATAGCTGAATTACTGAATCTGAAAAGCACACGACCACCCTACATGTTTTTCAGTAGTCGCCCAGCGCACAGGTGCTATACAGAGATATGATAAAAGAAACATGAAAATCGTGCAAATTCAATACAAGCCACACAAACAGGTAAAAGAAACACAAAAACTACATGAAACACAAACATTCATAATACAGAAGAAACACACACAGATAAACTGTATATGTATAACAAAAAATATGAGAAGAAAATGAAATCACTATGGCTTCAGAGGGTCATGAACAGGGACCGGTACACCAATAATGTCCTTCAGTAACATTGACAACCTACTAATAGCAATGTGCAAACTGTTCAAAGATAATTGAAATGCGATATACGAAATTATCTATCATGCCAGGCACAGGTGAAATAAATACTTAGCTATGAATATTCTAAACTAGTTTTGGGCTGAAAAACACACAACCTTGCCACGATAAGCAGCTACTGTGGCTTAGGGAGCCCGATTAAATGCAAAAAGCAGGTATCGAAAATGTTCTTTGCTGACATTCCATTTTATACATAAGCTAAACACACTATTTTATATCGTGCATAATTCTCCATTGAATAATCTAAAACGCATTGCCAAAATATTTTATTTTTACGCCGAACTTTCATATAAAAAAGGAGAGAGAAACGCCAGAACTTACTGCCCAACCTATTATATACCTAAATGAATATAGTCATTTATGTAATACAGGTCCTTAAACCTTAATCGGTCCGAGCGGGAGGCCGCGCCGTGGCTCAGTGGTTAGACCGCTTGGCTTTCACCAAGGAAGCCCGGGTTCGATCCCAGGCCACCGCACAGTGAGATTTGTGCTGGACAACACGGCGCTGGGGCGGGTTTCCTCCGGGACCTCCGGTTTCCCCCGCCATCTCATTCCACCGGTGCTCCATCTTCATCTCACGTAGCATCAGTGTCACCGCCTGCGGTGCCGTATGTAGTAAAAGCGGGCGTTAAACACTACACATTTCATTTTAGGTCCGAACGGGATGGCTCAGGCGGTTTCGTCTGTGGCCCGCATTTGGGAGGTCCGAGTTTTATTCCCGTTGTCGACCTACTTGACCCACTGGTTTTTTCGTGGGTTTTCCCGGGCTGCTAGGCGAATGCTGGGTCGGTTAATTGCATCCTCCGAATTTCCTGTCCCTGCATTTCACCTTCATTATCATTTCATATCATCTCTCATCTAGTGCCCGCCTCGGTAGCGTAGACGGTAGCGTGTCTGCCTCACGTTCAAGAGGTCCCGAGTTCGAATCTCGGTCAGAGTGAGTTACCTGGATAAAGTTTTTCCGGGGTTTTACCTTATCCTGAAAGACGAATATCTGTAACCCTAAGCTCTATGGACCCTGGGCTCATTTGAGCATCATTTCACCCATTACATTCATCGTCCGATATGACTTAACGTTGGAGGACGTAAATTACAAAAAAGAAAAATCTCTCATCTGGCACTTTCTTTCAGGGTAGAAGTGTCGGCGGGAGTCTCGGCAGTGCATAACGGGATATTATGTTCTGAGTGAACACTTTCTCCTCTGGCGGGACGGACTCCGAGCCGGCCTAGTGGACCGATTCAGGAACGCGGCTGGCCAGCCTGCCTGGAGTCCCCTGCTCTGAGGGTGGGAGACGGCCTCCGGTCTCCGAAACGGCCTCGTGACTATTTCGTCATCTCACTAGGTGGGATGACGATTGTCCTAGACCGCTGGGGAGTTTCTATCTGGTAAAGTGAAGGGGCCCCCTCTGTACTATGTTGAATGCTTGGGGTCGGCCGCCCTCTGTCTCGTCTTACTTCATGCTCCCTCCCGGGGCACTTGGAGGCATAAACACAAAAGACCAGTCTGGTCGAGGTGTCGAATCCCCTCCGTACAGTCCAGTCCAATCCAGTCCAATCGGTCCCTAAGCAGTATTTAGCTTAACATCTACAATGTTTTCCTTAGGCTTCGAACCTTGATACGCCGTTCGCGGAATGAGGCGACTACAACGTACCGGCGACCTATCCATAGCGTGACGTCACTGCGCGGATATAGTCACAGCGAAACGCAGAAATCCCTCAGTATCAGCAGTGCATAGCGGTGCTCTCTGCTGTGTGAACTAGTTTTTCGCAAACAGATAAATGCCTCGGACACGAAAATCGAAATATTTGCGTATTCCGGAACTTGTAGAAGAATTTGGGTGTGCATATTTGACTGCAAATGGAGATAGGATTGAATGTAAGTTATGCAATGTAGATATAAAAAGTAGCATAAAACGAGTAATACAAGGACATTTCAGTAGTTAAAAAAGCATATTCGACAAATGAAGCTTCTGTCCACTAAGGAGCAACCAAGAGACAAGCTGCTGTCAAGTAGGCAATCTGAATTTTATAAACATCTATGTGGCATGTTGATAAAAGCTAATACTCCATTTAACAAAGTGAACAACACTTTTTCAAAGGTTTCTTAGAGAAATATACAAAAGACGGCATACTCCGCCAGTTTTATTTAATTAACTATTATGAACAGATAAAGATATGGGTTTCAATAGATGAAACTACTGATGTGTCACAGCGATTTGTAGCAAACGTAATTATTGGTATACTGTCTCCTGTGTGTTCCAGTAATGCATATATTTTGACATGCGAGCTGTCAGAATAGGTCACAATCATTCAAGTATTATACATAAGAGTGTCTGTCATAATTTTTCGGACAAAGTGGTCTGTACATGTAAATGCTTGTTTTTGAAGGAAAAGTGGGTAAACAATTCAAAATTGCTAAACTCTTAATTCTATACACTCCATAGGTACCGCAGTAATGCAGTTGTGACTTGTAAATTATTTTAAAAAGACACAATACTTGTTAATTTGTTGAGATAAATACATTTGCTTGTCAATATTTTCGGACAAGGGTTGGTTGACAACTCATGGCATGCTATGCACTTGTTATGTGCTGTGCGGGGAGGTCCCAATCAGTGACTTACTCTCGCACAAAGCAGACACAAACATTCAGGAGTAAACTGGCGCGCAGAGGAAAGAACAGTACATTTGTGTAATAACAATTAGTAATATTCCATCACGAAAAGGGAAAAACATGTTGACAAATAGCAGATTTGTTTAACATGAAGTAAAGTACCGTTAACGACATTATCTGCCGATATAAATATCAAGATAGGATTGAAAATTTGCCACAGAGAGTTCGCCCGAAGGTCCTTAATAGGAGAGAAGAAAGGGCAGTAATAAGAAAAATAAAAAATAATCCAAGTCTTACTGAAACTGATATTGCTACTGAGACTGCGAATGCGTTTGGAAAAAGGATCAAGCCAAGCACAATCCGGAGGGCGTTATGCAGAGAACATTATCATGGACGAACTAAAAGGAAAAAAAATCTATGTCAACAAAATTAATAGGATCAAGCGGCAAAGATTTGCTAAGAGCACCTCAGCAGAGATATGTACTGGCGGAAAACAATAATTTTCTGCGATAAGTCAAAATTCAATATTTCTGGCTCACATGGGCGAATTATAGTTTGGAGACAGTCCAGCAAAGAACTTGAAGAAAGAAATATGCAGGCGACAGTAAAACATGGAGGAGGACATGTTATGGTTTGGGGTTGTATGTCGGCTGAAGAAGCAGGTGAGCTAGTTTTTATAAATGGACACATAAGTCACCGCCAGTATCTTCAGATTTTAAAAGATAGGTACGGAATCATGGCTGAATGTTGACATTAATGATTCAGAAGTATTCAGAACAGATTACAGGGTGTTTAGGAGGGACAGGGATGGAAGGGGAGGGGGGAATCTTTATTTGCGCTAAATCAGAGCTAAACAGCAAAGAATTATGGGTAGAAGAAAAGGTTGAGATTATGGCAATCGAAATTATTGATCAAGCAAACAAAGGGAATAGTTTAACAATAATAGCTTGCTATAGACCACCTGGAGAAACCGATTATGCTACACTTCATAAACTAGTGGAGAAAATCTCTTCCGAAGGGGGAAAAATGTTATATTAGCAGGGGATCTAAATCTGCCAAATGTAAACTGGGACGGACAGTTAATAGGAGGTGAAGCTCAAAAGCTCGTTAACTTTCTGGCATGGGAGCAGGGGTTATTTCAAGTCGTGAAAATTGTTACTCGACAATCAGCATTACTGGACGTATTTTTATGCAAACCTGAGTCATTGTTTTCTGCATGCGATGTCTTGCCAGGTATAAGTGACCATGAGTGTGTGCAATTAGACCTAAACTGGAAAGGGCAGACAAACCAGTTTGAAACGGAACAAGTAATTAGTTGGGATTTCCATAGGGCGAACGGAGAGGCTATCCAAACATTTCTCCGGGAAAAATATGGGTTATTTTTAAAATCTGCCACTAGTGTAAATGAAGCATGGGTTAATTTCAAAACACTTATCCTGGAAACAATTAGAGAACACGTACCTTTTAAAGTTATTAAACATAACGCGGATCCAGAATTTTATACAAAATGTATTAGGACACTTAAAAGAAAGACTAGGTACGCTTATAATAAAAGGAAGATATCAGAATGGCATCTTAACAAATTTAAAGAATTAGCTAAACAATTACAAGACGAAAAGTTGCAAGCTCAGCAACAAATAATTGTTGGAGATCATTTTACAATTATGTAAAAAGACGCAGGGGAAATAAAGAGAGCATACCAGATTTTAACGTTAATGGGATAGATGTATTAAGTGATAGGAACAAAGCTAATATATTAAATTCGCATTTTGTATCGGTTTTTCTTAATTCCGACGATAGTTCCGAACAGGATATTGGGGAGAGTGGAGAAACGATTTTTCAAATAATGGCGCCCAAATTACGCAAAAGGATTAAGATGCTGCAAAACCGAAAATCAAGGGGACCAGACAATATACCTACTGAAATATTAAAGCTTTGGGTGAAGCCATGATTCCCTATCTTATGCTCTTGTTCAACATGTCAGTTAACAACTGTGCCTTACCGGAAGACTGGAAAACAGCTATTATAGTTCCGATTTATAAAGGGGGTAATAAAACAGAAATAAATAATTATCGGCCAGTTAGTCTAACTTCAGTAGTGTGTAAATTAATGGAGCATTTAATTGCAGAATATATACGATAAGATTTAGAAAATAAAAAGTGGTTTAATGAAGCGCAACATGGATTTAGACCTGGGTATTCGTGCGAAAGTCAAATTACTTCATTATTTCAAGTTTTGGCAGATGAGGTAGATGCAGGGGGAAGAACTGATGCAGTCTTAATTGACTTTTCTAAAGCTTTTGATGTAGTGCCACATAGTTTACTTATTTGTAAGCTAGCTAATACAGGAATTGACAAACGCGTAGTATTATGGGTTAAACATTTTTTGAAAGGGAGAACGCAAAAAGTTAAAGTAGGTAAAGAGCTGTTCGATAGGGGAACCGTAAGTTTGGGTGTGCCGCACGGCTCAGTACTAGGACCTTTTCTGTTTCTCGTTTTTGTTAATGACATTGCTGTTAATATTAACTGCCAGATAAGGTTGTTTGCAGACGATTGTATCATTTATAATAAAATTCGGAATACAGTGCATGAAACCGATCTTCAGGATGATTTAAATGAAATCTGTAATTGGGCTGCGGCTAACAAAATGTCAATTAATGCCAAGAAAAGTAGGTCCATTGTTTTTAGTAGAACTAAGGGCAAAATTATTGTTAACTATCACATGGGAGGGGTGCAAATTCCACAGGTGGACAGCTGCAAATACTTGGGAGTGTACCTGGCAAGTAATGCTGGATAAGACGAACAAGTAAATTCCACATCTAGGAATGCGTGGAAGGCATTACATTTCGTAATGAGAATGTTGAAAAAGGGGAGCGCTAGGTCCAGGGAAATTGCCTACAAGGCCTTAGTGCGGCCGGTTATGGAATATGGAGTAGCATGCTGGGACCCGTATAGAGCTAACCAAATCGATCCATTAGAAAAAATACAGAAGAGGGCAATAAAATTCATAAAAAGAGGCAAATATTTTGGGCCTATAAAAGGAGATTAGACTAAATGGGAGGAATTAAGATTTAGACGTATAAAACATAAGTTGGTAGCATTATTCAAAGCTAATGCTGGTGTAAAGGCATGGGTGGACATTAGTGTAAGGTTAGATAATCCGGAGTATTACGGACGAAACGATCATAGGTATAAAATTAAGGATAGAAGATACAGAACCGACGTAGGAAAATTTTCTTTTGTTAATAGAACCATTGAAGAATGGAATGAATTGCCTGTAGCAGTCTTTCAGGGCTGTCCCCTGTCGCTGAAGAAATTTAGAAAAAATCTAGATGGTTTATAGTTTAACGTTTAAATTATAATGTTATATAATATGTAAATAGAGAAGTAATTAGGTACGTTTTAAGTGACTAAAGTTAAAATAATATCATGTTTGTATTGTTTACTGTGTTATTGTTGTAAATCTAGTATTTGTAATTTGATCTGTATTCTTAACTCTGCCACCGGGTAGTACCCAATTGCAGTGAATAAATACATACACATACACATAACCTGAAGAAAAGTACAGAAAATATGGAAATAGGAAACTGTTTTAAATTTTATCAGGACAATGAGCCGAAACATAGGCCTATAATGTACGGCTATGATTGTTGTACAACTGTCCTAAAGTTGTGAATCCTCCCCCACAGAGTCCCGGCATTAACCCAATTTGTGAATCTATGGGATATACTAGAAAAGAACGTACGGAAACTTCCCATAAATTTTAAAGGTGATGTGAGGAGGCGAGTGCAAGAGGAATGGTACAAATTGCCCCGGTCTACCACTAGCAAACTGGTGGACAACATACCGAGAAGACTGACTGAAGTGCCACGGAGGAAGCGAAGAATTACCAAATATTAATATTACTATGTGGCGTCCATTCTTTCTATTTGTTTTGTAATTGTATTTTTGTCCGAATAATTTTGAATAGGAAATTTTGTATCATTATAATTGCATCCATAACTTTTATATTTTGTGCATCATGAAATGAAATAAAACCTCACTTTTGTTATCTACATGTGTAACTGTACAACCTGGAATGAGCAAAATGAAATAAAATAGGTTTGTTGTTAATCTTTTGATGTTAAATATAGACCAGTTATACCGATCTGCCCGAAAAATTCTGACAGTCACTGTATGTTTAATAAAGACATGACACTTCTGGCCACATGGCAAATTACTTGAAAACTGCTACTTTTGGTGACAGATGCCACCACTTATATGGTTAAAGCCGCAAAACATCTTAAATCTTCCTATCCTCGAATGGTGCACGTAACGTTTCTCGCACATGGATTATACAGTGACCGAAGAAATGAGATTCTCTTTCCACAATGTAGATAACCTCGTATCTAATGTAGAAAAAGTATTTGAAAAAACACCTTCCTGAATACAGACATTTCGCAAGATGGCACCAGGAATTCCTTTACCTCCCAAACCTGTCGCAGCTGAATGGGGGACCTGGATCGATGCAATCTTATATTATGCAAACAATTACACTATTGTAAATGTAATAAATGTACTGGATACCAATGATAGTACTGCAATTGCTAAGCTCAATCTCTCATTTCAAATGAGCTATTTCGAGATCTGAAATACATAAAACAGAACTTCAATTGATTATCGAAAGCGATAAAGCGTCCGGCTTAGAAATGTTTGACAGAGTCAACCTGGTAGAGACATTTAAAACATTGGGTACCAAGTGAGGCACCCAAAAATCCATCTGCAAAGAATATCAAAACAAAATTCAAGATTATTCTTCGAAAAAACAGTGGGTATGCATTTTTGTGTAATGTGAGGAATGCGTTGCTTGAATATGAAAGAACACAAAAGACTGACAGTGATTACAAGTATTTCAAGTATTTTAAGTTTGTACCCATCACCTCAACTGACGTAGAAAGAAGTTTTCCAAGTATAAAGGTTGTTTAAGTGATAACAGATGGAGAATGACATTAACTGCATTGCGAAACATTATTAATCATTGCAATCATGTCGACGACGAAATTGAACCTGATTAAAATGGAACATATCGTAAGTGTTTTACCTTCACAGGTTGGCATGGATGTACATATATGTAAATTATGAGAATGATACCATACCGTCTTATGTCTGTACAAGGCTCAATACAATTAATACAGCACTGTACGCACACACTGTAGCCCTTTTTTCATCAGATTATACGCCCGCTCCTCCTTGTTTATGTCCCTTGACGGACCATCCCCCCGCGCTTACTATGTATATACCATGTTCACGCAACTTTCCTTTAGCTGTATGAACGTTCGAACCCTAGACTTGTACTCATCTCAGGGACTGTGTCGTATCACTCTAGGTCTCCGCTGATGGCGTCAACCTGAAACATTAAAACCATTTGTCTATTATTATGTGTGTTAAACTGAATCTTGGCTGCAAGCTATGTCATTTAAAGTAACTGGCATTTACTTAACAGTTATAAAATGAGTATGAATAGTTTGACAGAAGCACCCTATCAGGAATTACGGTACTAGCTATTAAACTTCAATGACTAAGTAACATTTTCTGTCCTTAAGGATTGTTTTGGTCTATTGTAAGTGCCCGCCTATATAATCAGGGCACACAATTATCGCAATTAAGACGTCACACGGTGGGTTGTTCCTCCTCCGGGACCGCCTTGATCCCAAGGACAAAGACCACTGTAATGCCAGTCGATCAACTGACCATAAGTACGTGTGCATATGAATCTAGTAGACACAGAAACATTAAACATGTACCTGGAAAATCACATTCTGTACCGAAGGCTTTAGTACCTGTCACTGGTACCAGGCTTTGAAAATGGCATTGTTAAGTTCACAAACCACAATGCAAACATGTGAATTTTATGCATATTGTCACAGTTACATTAAGCACCTTACACTCAATTTGCGTTACTCACTGGATTTGTACTATCTTTCAAGAAAGCAAATGTAACTTTCCGCGGGTCAGTATCACTCAGGCGTTCCGTGACTAGATGGTATAAAAACTAAATCGGCCATGTTCGTAGATGTATAGTGCCGTGGTCGCCATTTTAACCTGTTACTCGTTTCGAAGATTTCTAAGGCTATATTAACCCAATATAACAAAAAATGAGTATATATCACAAAGTAAGTAATGATTCTCTTGCAACTGAGCTATTAACTACATGGCGTTGGAAAATGTGCAAGAAAACACGTGGAATTATGATTTTAACAGAACCAATATCTATATTGTATATAAAGCTAGCTTCCTTAAGTGCTCACGTAGCTAACTGAGAGAGAACACGCGCTGTGACAAATATTACGAGGGTTCATGGTTCGAGTACTGACCTGTGGATATGTTTTTTATTCCATATTTTTAATTTGTTAGATTAAGTAATGAACCAATTTATAACTGTTCTCTTGGGGTAAGCTGTTATTAATGGCATTCGAGAATTAGCAAGAAGACAAATGCCAGGAAGAATGGCGGCTTAATAGAGCCAACATCTTGTTGTATATAACCTACTACAAACACATGTTATCATAACTCACTGGCAAAATATATGCTGTCACTGAGCTGAGGATTCATTGTTAGAATCCTAGTATGTAGTCATAATTTTTATTCCAATGTTTTTACTTTGTAAGAAAACGTAACGAATGAAATTATACTTTATCTCTTGCAAATAAGTTAATAACATGTTTTCGAAAAGAATGCCAGAAGTTTTCAGAAGGTTGAATGATAATTTTAATGGAGATAACTCCTAAACGCTGTGTACCATCCATATGTTGTAACAATAAGCTAATATATAAAATAACAAGAAATGGAATAATTCTCATCTTGAGAAAAACAAACTTAGAGCTGCAATGTAAATGTATAGTCCAGTGGAGTATAAGACATAAAACTGAAAAGATATTCTGTGTAACTGTAGCTACAAATAGCCATTATTAAGAATTACAAAAAGAAGACGATATCCAAAGATAATGTTGCTTAGGAAATAAAGTAAAAGGCTGTCATTTCTTCAAGAAGCCAACGTCATACATTAACAAATGAGTTAAATTATGAAACATTTGAGATTTATATAAAACATATATTTGCTAGAATAAACAATGATTTGTGGAAACCAAGAATGAAAAAAAGAAATGAAATCTTGTGATTTAGAACCTGGTGTAATCGCCCCCAGCTATGATTATATCATTTAATCTTTCGTGCATGTTTGCAACCAATACAGAACACCGGTTTGGATTCTGCTAATAATGCTGCCATAGCTCCATCACGTGAGCAACCAAATTTTCTTGCGCCCTGTCTGGTCGACGTTCTTCCCATTCTTTCACCATGAAGGCCCATATATGTTCAGTGGGGTTTAGATCGGGAGACTTTGGTGGCCAGACCATGCAGATTATTTCTGGATGCCTCGTTAGCCAATCCTGGGTGATATTTGCAGTATGCACAACACTGTTGTCGTGCATAAATATATACTTTTCTAGTTCTGGAAACCTAGTACGAAGGGATGGTAGCAAAGTGTTTTCGAGAATATCTACATAGACTGCATTCGTCATTCCCTGGCATTTGAATTAACTCCCCTGGACCTGATGCTGTCATTTAGGCTCAGAACTTTGCTGAAATTCTTCCCGAATATTCTGCTCGAACGACGTGTTGAGGTTCGTATCTAGTTCCTCGTGGTCCCTTGCTGGTCGGATCGAAATGCCTTCTCGTCACTCCAGATTACCAGGTCCCAATAACCCTGAGGAAGGTTGCAATTGCGCTGTGCCCATTGTAATCGTCTTGCTTTGTGTGCCTCTGTAAGAAAGAGTATAGTGGCAGGACGATGTGATGCAATACCGGCATCCTTTAATCGTTGGCGTTTGGTTTCATATGAGCAACCATACTCAGCTGCTTTATCTAGAAAGATGGACCTGTGTCTTCAAGGCTGGTTCCTCACATCAGCTAACAGTGCTTCATCTTGAGCAAGGGATGTTGCACGAGGCCTACCTGAATGCCTGCGTGATTTGATCCATTCAAATTCTCCCTCATGATACCTGTCCAGCCTCTGCTTCACTGTTCTTCCGTCGCAACTCAGTTCTATGGCAATTTGTGAAGCGTTTTCACCATGGGAAGCACGATCTATAATTTCACCTTTTTGAGCTGCAGTCAGCTCCACACAACCTCGCGGACGTGGCATGCTATTTCACTATGATGAAGTCTTAGTGAAATATACAAATGCAGTTGCATTTCTTCCAGCAATATTTTGCACATGCGCAAGATATACAAGGAGGAAAAAAAGTGTTACATGTTAAGCGTTCGAACCGCAAATCATCAGTTTACTTGACAGCGTGCGTTTTACCACTGAGCTACGCCAACAGATGTGATAACGCTGGTTATATACAATATGTACCTGTTGGTCCTATTAAAATCGCCATTCCACGTGTTTTCCAATTTCTTTGGTATTCTGAAATGCCATTTAGTAACAGCTTAGCTACAAGAGAACAGTTGTAAATTAGTTCGTTACTGCGTCCAACAAACTAACAAATTTGGAGTTAAAAATTATGCCCACGTGTTAGGGTTCGAACCTTGAGGAATGGTCTCGCTTATCCCAGCCCACGTTTTGCCACTGAGCTACGAGAGCAGTTAAGAGGGCTTGCCTTATATAAAACACACACAGACACACACACACATACACACACACACACACACACACACACACATATATATATATATATATATATATATATATATATATATATATATATATATATATATATATATATATATATTGGTTCTGTTAAAATCATAATTCCACGTGTTTTCCGTTTTCTTGCACATTTTCCAACGCCATGTAGTTGTTGCTCAGCTGCAAGAGAATTATTACTTGCTTTGTGATAAATACTCAATATTTTGTTATACTGGGTTAATATAGCCTTAGAAATCTTCGAAGTGAGTAACAGGTTAAAATGGCGACCACGACACTATACATCTAAGAACATGGTGGATTTAGTTTTTCATACCACCTAGTCACGGAACGCCTGAGTGATACTGACCCGCGGAAAGTGTACATTTACTTTCTTGAAAGATAATACCAAATTTCGAAGTATACGCGTGCGCGCTCCTGGACTGAAGTGATCCGTGATCAGTTAATTTGTCAATAAATATATGCAGTTCCTAACGACACTTCGTAGTGTTTTATATAAGGGATAACACACGGGCAAGATTGGTATTTGATGCATATAATAAGCATAAACACGAAATTCAGGTGTTTATTCCCGAAGCGATAACTCGAGAAGCAATCGTTGCAGAAGAATTGATTTTGGGTGCATGAAAAAGAGAAATCTCTGCTGCTTACGCTTGTGCTGTGCGTTCCGAAGTAGGCAACGCTGCACGCCTGTGATAGGACTCATAAAACCCGCTTAAAGCTGCAGGAAATAGACAGGGTGAATTATTCATTAGTAATTCATATAAGCGGAAAGCTTAATTATATGCAACAGATTGCAGTTGAAAACAATTACTGCAGTTCTCATAGGACATGCTCCCGTTGTAATGCATCTTATCATGATGGGAGTGCTCAGGATAACTTATACGGTGGAAGAAAAAAACTGGAATAGCCCAACCCATTATATGCTCCTTGAGTATCGTAATATCGCCCACTCAGTATTTCTGTTATCGTCTACTATCCGATATTTTGAACTTTTATTTGAAATAGGTTTTCATTTTGTTTTACAGATGTCAGCAGGTAAATAATGCAAGAAGCGGTGGCATGCACATGAACGTGGCAATACAAGGTTTCAAAGTAACAGAAACTTTCCCCATATATTTAGTTTTGCAACACCAACAACTTTCGATCTCAGAAGAAAGAGGAGTACTGTCTCAGCAATCTTCCTCATCGACAGCCAGCAACCATCATCTTGGAAAAGTCAAACTTCTCCAATGATAGATCAGCAACCATCGACATGGACAAGCTCAATAGCTCTGCCTACTCCAGTATCAACAAGACATCATGCCACCACCCAAATTTCTGCTTAAACGACCAAGTGGAAGGCGTGGAACGGCCGCACGGATTAGTGGATCTCCCTTCAAAAATTCACTCGTGGAGTCATTTAACAAAAACAATATATTTATTCTGGAAACACCAAGCAAACAAAGGCACACAAAATCTCAGGAAACGTAAAAAAAAGTTAAAACAACTAAGAAAAATTTAAAGAAGAGATGACGAGATCTCTCTCCAGAAAATTCATGAACTGAAATAGAAATGGAAGAGTCAACTTAGGTCTCAATCAATGATAACGACAGTAACTGCTCTGAGAGTGACGAAGCCGAATTTCCAATTTATAATAGATTCTATTCTAATGAAAAACTCAGGGAGCAGTGGATAAAATGTGTCAATTGGTCACAGCTTGTGATCCCAGAAAGAACAGCATGGAAAAATATTATGTGTGCGTTTTTTGCAGGTAAACTGGAACTCTGATTGTATTTTAGCATTACATTTCACTTGAGTTTTACTATTGATGTTTCAATTTTCTTTTTCTTTTGATGTAGAACAAACTCTTAGTTTTATAAATGTAAAACCTTGTTTAGATGACAATGTTTCTCTCAATTTTAATATTTGTAATGATTTATGCAAGATAAAAAAATCTTCTTTGGGGGGTTACACCCTTTTTATAATTTGAGATGGGAGGGGGCGATATTTGAAACAACTTTTTTCTATGGATGGATAGAGTCAACATGAAAAATTCAATGCCATGGCCGGGATTTGAACCACGGATATCCTGGTTTCCGTCCAGCGACTGGACGGAAACCAGGAGATCCGTGGTTCAAATCCCGGCCAAGGCATTGAATTTTTCATTGACTCTATCCATCACATATCTTAGCCTATATACGGCTAGTGGGGAGAAATTATTAATTTCCATCAATTAACTAAAACTTTTTTCTATTTTAAAAAGTATCATTTTTTAACGATTAAAGGCCTGAATAGTTAGGTAGTTGTAGTGCGATGTGGTAGCTGAATAATTAATGGAAATTTGGTGATAATTTCTGCATAATGCGATGAACATTATGGACATTATTTTAAAGATGTTCTTAGATGGGGAATATTTGTGACCCCTAACTTACTGCTTTTGGAAGCATGTTTTTACAACCAGAAGAATATGAAATCATATCTGTATTCTTTGGTAGAGGGTGGAGGTGCAGCGATATTAAAAAAAATTACGTCCTTCAACGTTAAGTCTATCGGACAATGAATGAAATGATGCTCAAATGAGCCCAGGTTCCCTATACCTTAGAGTTACCCGACAGTCGTCTTTCGGGATAAGGGAAAACCCCGGAACACACCTTATCTAGGTAACACACCCCGACCGAGATTCGAACTCGGGACCTCTTGAATGTGAGGCAGACACGTTCGCATCTACGCTATCGAGGCGGGTATGCTTTGGCTTTAAACGATACAGGTAGCGCAATAAGTCTAAGCTGCAGAGCGTCCGGAGTAATGACAGAAATTTATACCAATTTATACACGCCATACCACCTCACGCCTTGAAACCTTGAAACGCGCCTGAAAATGGGAAGGAAATGACTAAAAGGAAAAGGAAGGAAAGGAATTAGTATTCACCTTACCGACTAGGGAAAACTACGAAGAACCCAAGGTCAGAGTGTGCGGTCGAAGGGAATTGAATCCAGGATATTCCGAACGAATGACCTACAGGTTGCGCTTAGCCATCTCGTTTGGTTATTAAGGTAATATAAGACTGTCTCTTCCAGGTTAATAGTACAAATATTGAATTTCAATAATATTAAATGATTGTAAGTGGTGTAACATATTTGCGAGAATTGATGCATTTATAGAACGGTCCAAATAATTATGTCACAAAGTTGTAGGTATTTCCAGTATGATTTCGAAATCGATTGATTGCACTAGTTATCATGGGTAATACAACGGTAATAAACGCAATCTTAATGGCGTTTCGTAACCGATGACATCACCCTTGTCATGGTTGGATGTGGATGATACATCTGTGGTAAACGTGCTACTTTTGGTATCAGGCAGAAATACGCCACACGTGTAAGACTGTATAAGCAATAGAAGACCAGAACATCCTTCGCTTAGACTTCAAGGTATGATGGTAACTCTTACATTATTTACAATAATATAATGTTTATTACTAAGAGTGGACGGTGTAAAATTTAAGTTCTTATTAAGTTCTTATTATTTAAGTCCTTATCTCGATTTCCTCTTATTTCCTTTATGGTAAAATACTTTGTTTCTAATCTCGGCATTTTTACTTTGTTGTTGACCTGTAAAACATTAGTATTGTATTCCACCTAAAATTTCGATACCGAGATGCACATTTTGAATCTCCCTGGATCTAAAAAGATATTCAGAAATATATCCGCATGCGCGTGTTTGGTTAGTGCATCTTCGAGTTCGAATCTCGGTCAGGGTAAGCTACCTGGATAAGGTTTTTACCGGGGTTGTCCCTTATCCTGATAGACGAATATCAGGTAACTCTAAGCTCAATGGACCCTGGACACATTTGAGCATCTTTTTACCTACTTCATTCACCGTCCGATATGACTTAACGTTGGAGGACATAACATTAAAAAAAACTTCGAAAACCATAATTCAAATTCAAAATGTATCTTAAACACCAAATTTAGTATTCAAGTTCGGAGCGTTTCAATGTTGTGACACCCCCACTCTAAACTACTCCTTACATTCACATATTTTCGTTATCATTTTTATTTTCTTAAAATCGTCTCTAATGATTTTGATTAAGATATATTTAAAATATCTTTATATAGATATCTATATATAGCTATATAGATATCATTATCTATATTAAGATATATTTAATATATATGGATGATAAATAAGACGCATACATAAAATTTTCTAGGAAAATCTGAAAAATGCTCTTCATTATTGAAGCAAATATTTAATGGCGAGCAAATAAGTTGGCGAGCAAATAAGTTGGCGAGCAAGGGTTACCAATATCCCTTTTTAGAGTTACTGACGGCAGAATGATTATTACTCGGTAAACTTTATTCGTTCCTCACGTATATATGAACCGACAAATATTCTCACATTTCTGGTATGCCTGGCCCAAGACACAAGAAATCGCCCTAATCGCCCTCATGCCTAGGACCGCTCTAATCGGCTCCACGCCGAAGTCTCTTTGAATGATGTGGGTGTATCACTTTCACTTTCTGAAAACTCCTTTTCAACCAAAGATCCCTTTGTAGCTGTTTTGTCGCCATTATGAATGGTTCAAAGAATACCCTATTCAACAAGTCAAGTGAGCCCCTTTAGAAATCTGCTAAGGACACTGGTTCTTACATTACTTTTGTTATAACAACTTTCCCCCCAACTGCTATTCGACTCAACTGGCCTTGCACGTATTGTAACAAAGAACCAACATTCCTTTGACATCCATCATGATTCTTTACTTATGACTATTCTTAATTTCGGTATCATTATGAATAACTCCTGTACAACTTGTACACCCTAAGAACCCTCTCGTTCAAACACAAATTCGTGATGAATAACCCTTTTCATGGCGTTTTTTTAGTTTTCTTTAGTTTTCTTTATAGTTTTTCTTCTATGGAGAGACATCAAATAGAGTTCGAATACTAGAATAAGGAAAACCAGTTGTGCAGCCATGATTTTGTTAGAGGAATGTAAGGTTCTTAAGTGCATTCTGTAAGCACAGAACAACCCACGAACCTCTCAGCAGCGTTTGATACTGCAAGTGCTCGATAGCCTGACATTGTCCTCTGTACGCGCGAAACAGCTCTCGAACTTCTGGATACTCCAGTTACTTCTGAGTACTCATTAACGGGCATTGGCTATCCATCTGCAAGACAAGCAGAAAGTACCGCAGAATCTACGGATAGAAACTAAGGTGTCAGGTCTTTCAAATTAGTTAAAATTGAGACAAAAGCATGCGTAGTAATTCCTTCGGTAAACCTAAGGTTTACATCGGTCTCGGTAGTTCGGTTGGTTAAGCGCTGAGCTACTGATCGCATGGTCTTTAAGTCTTCTTAGAAGCGACAGCCTCATGCCAGACGATTTATTTCCATGTATAAGATCTCTTATGGGATGAAATTCCGGCACACCAACGGCGCTAATGTAATTCTGACAATTGAAATCGTTGTTAACAAATAAAATATTTATTATTTATTTCCTAAAGGTATCCAGAACCGGTAGAGATTTAAAATTATTAAACTGAATAATAAAACTTAAAAATAAAATCTCTCTATACTAATTTCTTTGTACATATCTTATACTTTGTGGAAGTAAATAGAAATAAATTTATTAAATCTAAAATATTACAGCTGAGAAAAGGGTTCAAAACATCTTAAGCCAGTCTTACTGCACTGTCGTTTAAATTACACTTTCAAAACATTTGCTAAGGGGTTCATAAAAGATTTGAGACTTTATAATACATCAAACGTATTAGAATTAGTATTAAGAAAATCAATAATCTTACGTTTTGACCAAAATAATCATTCTTTCAGTACATGATCTTGTTAAAGTCAATTTTAATCACTGACGCAGTTTTTTTGGAATCAACTTACGTACCATCGCAAGTGACTGCACAGAATTCTTGGCAGCAATATGCTAGTTGCTATTGGAGTAGTTTGGTTCGGGTGCTTTAAAACGTAAATTCAGAATTGTTTACCGGCTGTAGAACTTTCCATAAATTAATGTTTAGCAAAGATCGCACAAAAATATTTAAATTTGACTTTGTGTATTGAGTAGCACCATGCCCTAGTGGTTAGACAACTTGCCTGTCACCCAGGAAACCGAGGGTGGGAAATATGGTGGACAAAGCGGTGCCAGGTGAGGGCTTTCTCCCAGCATTCCAGATTCCCCCGCCATCCATTCCACCAACTGCTCTGTTATCATCTTTCCACTCATAAATTTTCCCCTCTTTGTATTCATATCTTCTCCATCCTCACTCTCACACCAGGCTTCTGGCTGATTATCCATCCCGGCTACTCTCGTTGATCCAGGGTTTGTCTGCTTCTCGAAAGACATCTGATCCCAGGCGCTCACTGTTAAGTCCTGGGGATGTGCATATGTCTTCCATACGGAGACGGTAAATATAGAAGGAAGAGGAGCACTTTGTGCATTGTTATAATTAGAGCCCGGATTTCTAAGCGAAATGCTTGTAAATGCTTTTTTGCTGAAGTACGGGATTTGCTTACTTATTTTATACTTTTTAATTAAAATAGCTTATTTGATCCAAATCATGTAAATCATTTTATCATTCAGGCGGTTTACATCGTCTCGCTGAAACAGTTAGGTGCCGATATAAAGACGTGAATCTTCTTGTCTCTAGCGTAAAGAAAGTGTTTATACTCCCATCGGTTAGAATTTCATGAAGACCTTCCAAATTTATCTTTACTTCCTCAGGCAGTTTTAACTCAATTAAACACTTGGTTAAAGATTGTGACATACACGCAAGCCATTGAGGAGCTTTTTTTCAATACTGAACATATCCATCGAAAACCGAAAATGAGTTAGGTATGGGATTCTGTTAAGATTCTTGGTTGTAATATGATCCTGTTCTAATTTTCTACCAAAAGTGAACATGTCATGTTTAAATGTGTATTTAAAGTTCTATTTTTACATCAAAACTTAATATGTTCATTACATTGTAGCCTGATGTTCATTTTGTTATCAAAAGTGAACATGCTCAGTAAAATTTACCATATAGTCAATGTTTTGTTTTCATAACTGAACATGTCCACTTTCATAATATTTCTCTTTGTGATATGCTTCCTTTCCCGGAAGTTTTTGAAACTTATATAATGACGTTCTACCTTCTAATTAATGAGGGTTTAATGTGTTGTTACTCTGTCAGTTTGCAGCAATTAGTTCTCGTGTACGCATTAGCTTTTAGTAGCAGTGCAGATATTCTTTATACATTAGGTGCTCATTGAGGTGAAAGAAAGTGAATTTTAAACAGTGCAATGGAAGTAACAATCGATGAAATTAATTGCAGTACTATGAAGAGAGGAAAACCGAAATCGGAAAACAAATTGAGAAGCTAAAAGAAAAAAATATGCTGATCCGGATCCTAGAATAGCTCAGGTCAGCTGTTTGCAGAGTCCATGTTTTCACAACACTGATATGTTGCTTTCTTGAGAAATTCCTCAAGTATAACACTGTTTACCTGTACCTACTCCCTTCACTTGCTTCAAAGTATAGAACAGTAAAGCAATCAATGAACAGTGAAGAAAAGAGCATTTTAGTTTTCACTAGCAAGACATTTTTTTTTATCAAAACTGGATATGCCCATAATTTTTTATTAAAACTTAACATGTCCAAATATTTTTAGCCATTAATTTGAAAACTAAAAGTACTATATACGTGGTTTTTAAGTATATGATTAAGAATTCTTAAAGCTCCATGTACAGCCTTACACCAAAGAAAAAGAAACATTTATAGCATGGATATACATTTTTTCATTCCCTGATTATTTTCAAGTGATGGACATGTTCAGTTTTGAAAAACAGCTACTCATTTCAATGTAGTAAAAACAGTGTTTTACTCCTTAGAACAGAAGATGCAAGCAGTATTGCCACTGCACAGGAACGTTTTGCTAATAACCGTTTCTCCAAAATACCTGCTATTATAACATATTCGGAGCTCCAAATAATACCTTGAAAAAGTCACTTTTTTCATAGATGAAATTTCATTAGCCTTGTCTTCAGAGACTTATGGTATTGCTAAAACTGCCTTTGAGGAACTCAGTAAGGTATTAATGAGAACACTGTGAAAAATTTATAAAAATCTTTCTGGTACAGAAACGTATATAGAAGAGGAAGTGTCTCAAGAAGAACTGTGGTGCTTTTCACATGTTCCAATAACGTCATACGGTGTTGAGAGATGTTTTACACTGTACAAAAACTTCTTCACTGAAAATTTCGAGTTAACCTCACCCGTGTACTGTAACAAGCTTACGTAAGATAAGAATTCTACAAACAATATGTTTATGTATAGATTTTTATTTTTATTTACCTATTTTTGGTACTTATTTATTTCATTTTTCATGCTTATATGCTTGCTTATTTCACCATTTGATTGTGGTTACAAATCCGGACTCTAGTTATAATAATAATAATAATAATAATAATAATAATAATAATAATAATAATAATAATAATAATAATAATAATAATAATAATAATAATAATAATAATAATAATAATAATAATAATAATAATAATAATAATAATAATAATAATAATAATAATAATAATAATAATAATAATAATAATAATAATAATAATAATAATAATAATAATAATAATAATAATAATAATAATAATAATAATAATAATAATAATAATAATAATAATAATAATAATAATAATAATAATAATAATAATAATAATAATAATAATAATAATAATAATAATAATAATAATAATAATAATAATAATAATAATAATAATAATAATAATAATAATAATAATAATAATAATAATAATAATAATAATAATAATAATAATAATAATAATAATAATAATAATAATAATAATAATAATAATAATAATAATAATAATAATAATAATAATAATAATAATAATAATAATAATAATAATAATAATAATAATAATAATAATAATAATAATAATAATAATAATAATAATAATAATTAATAATAATAATAATAATAATAATAATAATAATAATAATAATAATAATAATAATAATAATAATAATAATAATAATAATAATAATAATAATAATAATAAGAAGAAGAAGAAGAAGAAGAAGAAGAAGAAGAAGAAGAAGAAGAAGAAGAAGAAGAAGAAGAAGAAGAAGAAGAAGAAGAAGAAGAAGAAGAAGAAGAAGAAGAAGAAGAAGAAGAAGAAGAAGAAGAAGAAGAAGAAGAAGAAGAAGAAGAAGAAGAAGAAGAAGAAGAAGAAGAAGAAGAAGAAGAAGAAGAAGAAGAAGAAGAAGAAGAAGAAGAAGAAGAAGAAGAAGAAGAAGAAGAAGAAGAAGAAGAAGAAGAAGAAGAAGAAGAAGAAGAAGAAGAAGAAGAAGAAGAAGAAGAAGAAGAAGAAGAAGAAGAAGAAGAAGAAGAAGAAGAAGAAGAAGAAGAAACATAATGTATTACTATATTGACATGAAAATGTTAATCCCTGATATAAATTCGTAGAATATTGTTTAACAAAACTTAATGCAAAGTTTTATGCAAAATTTTACTTTATGTCTGGGTTTTTAATTTAATATGTCAGTATCCGTAATTTGAGTAAGCTGAATCGGAATATGAACTTAGTTTTTCTCCATCATGTAGCAATCCTTCACAATAAAAGAAATATAATATATGAATGTTTGTACTCTGTTCTATCGAATTTAGTTATATTATTAAATAAAAGTTAATAAACCCATCATAAACTATTATTTGACATATGTTCTAAATAACCATATATATTTGAACATTACACCAGTTTTTTTTAAACATTTTGCATTGAAATGCATGTCTTTTCACTTCCTTTGTGTTCTGGTGAAATCGTTCACCCTGCTCCTCGCTGACACGCCGAATTTTGTGGGAAAAAGTCCTAATGAGAGTGTAGGAAATGTACTTTCACACTCCTATTGCAACCCAGCTTTAGTAATTTCTCAAGTATATACTCCACAATCTTTTTCTAATTTGGTTTTCGAGGACACTCTTATAACCAAGCTATGGCTGTTTTTCAGTATCTGTCTTCCTTTATTCAAATAAGGTATCAGAAATCAACTTCCTATCTTGTTGCCTGAGAAATATTCTCTCTTTAAATTTAGCATCAGATATTTCAGGGAACCTCTTGCAGTTGTCATTCTCTTAAAGCCTTAACAAATTGCTTGATTAAGCCTAATTTTATATCTAAAGGTGGTAAGAGAACATTTTTGGGTCCACAAGACACCGTGAATAACATTTTTCATTCCTGGCTCGAAACTGTCTCTCTGCTTCCAATTTTTCCTTTTCCAGTGCTCGGATTGTACTCTACTGTCCCACTCACAAATAAAACATGGCATTTTAATATAGTCTGATTGCTGACATAGTGGCGTGCTAATAACCTTTAACTTCCACATACCTGCCACTTATGTTTTGTATAAAAAGTAATTTTAGGTATCCTTGAGGTGAACTCAATGGGCACTGATGAATATTCATGTCCATTATACAAAAGTACATATTTCAGAATAATTTTAGAGGAATCTATAGAAGTCTCCATTAATCTGGAAGCTATTCGGCAGCTCCCAAGGCAATTACTAAGCCAGAAATAGTGTGAAGATAGTGACATTTCCTTCTTGAGAGAAATATGGAACAAATTCCTCTTCATGGTGTCTGTACCAAGGAAATGACGTTCTGGAGAGAGGAGGTCTTTTTCTTTTAGTCTGGACCCCAATAGCTCATGAAGATTTCAATCTCTAACCAAATCATTAAGTTGTGATTGTGTGATTGAGGTTGATGAAAATCCTGCTCTTGGACTACATCAGAATCACTACTGGTGCGGGCCGCGCCGTGGCTGAGTGGTTGGATCGCTCAACTCTCATCACGGCGGGCCGGACGACCGCAAAGTGAGATTTATGGTGGACAAACACGGCACTGGGGCGGATTTTCTCCGGTTTCCCCTGCCATTTCATTCCACCGGTTCTTCATCTCATGTATGTCCGCCTCGGTAGCGTAGATAGTAGCATGTCTGCCTCACGTTCAAGAGGTCCCGAGTTCGAATTTCGGTCGGGGTGAGTTACCTGGATAAGGCTTTTTCCAGGGGTTTCCCTTATTCTGAAGACGAATGTTGGGTAGCTCTAAGCTCCTTGGACCCTGGACACATTTGAGCATCATTGCACTCATTTCATTCACCGTCCGATATGACTTAACGTTAGATGACGTTAAAAAAACTATCTAATATATCAATTTATCACCGCCTGATTTAGTAGTATACACCACTGCTATTGTCTTGGGAACTTTCTTCAGAATCTGATGATGATTCGTTTCTAAATGCTTCTAATGAAAAAAGCACAGGAGGACCAGGACAATCTGATAAGGTTCTTTCTGCTGAAAATATATTTGGATAAGTAATTCCTTTCATAATTTTCTTTTTGTAATTTACGTCCTCCAATGTTTAGTCATACTGGACGATGAATGGAATAGCTGAAATTATACTCAAATGAGCCCAGGGTCCATAGAGCTTAGAGTTAACCGACATTCGTCTTTCAGGATAAGAGAAAACCTCGCAAAAACCTTATCCAGTTAACTCACCTTAACCGAGATTCGAACTCGAGACCTCTTGAACGTGAGGCAGACATGCTACCAGCACACTACCGAGGCGGGCCCTTTCATATTGTTTGTGTTTTATCCTGTAACATAATATACACAAAAATAGCAAATACCCGCATGGTTTGGAGGTTTATGCCAGATCATAGGAGTGGCAAAGGGCATACTTGCATTTTTTTCCTTGATTCCATTTCCTTAGTTGTTATATGCAAGTATGACATACTTTTTTTCGTTGCCCATGTTTTGTAATGTCTCCAACCTTCATATGAACCTAGGCATTGTAGGCCTTAACAAAATGTATAATATTTTCTTTGATCTTTCGAACAACAAAACTGCCACAGATAAATGCAAAATATATCAGGGATATTTTTACACCGTCTGGAGGACATATTGCTTCAAATGACACAAATGTATGTCATAAAACTGTCACTCACATAAATAGACCCTTACTGTTTGAAAAATAAATTGCAGACTGAACTAAATTTGATAGCACTGAAGAAAAAGCTCGTATTATTGTCTGTTACATTGGTGTCATTGTTGTGAAACATTAATTTCAACAAAGAAATCTTAGTTCCATACAATATTTATTTTCACAACTACATTAAAACTTTTTAGGTACCTATAACTGCTAATTGTTAAAAAAAAAAAAAAAAAAAAAAAAAAAAAAAAAAAAAAAAAAAAAAAAAAAATTGGACATGGTAGCAAAAACTGATTAGACTTTTGGAACCACCACATCAAATTTCGTAAAGTAGACGTATATCGGAGGAAACCTCAAAATCATGCATATCAGTGATAATTAGTGTTCAACTAAATTAATTTATTTATCGGTAATTGAACATTCTCTTCTGATTATAAGTTTTTAGCCACTACTTCAATGAATTTAAATTTAGATAAATCCTCAAATCTTGTTTCCAATTGCACTGCAGTTCAATGCACCAAATCAATAAATACTGTGTGGTGTGTTAATGTTTCTATGGCGTAATACATTGGCCTAGAGATGCCTAAGCAAGGGTTACGGAGTGAACGGAAACGTAAGCTGGAAATATCAGAGAATTTATATAAATACATATATAATTATAAACATCGATTTTAATCATTTTGAACTTCCTAGTCCCCGCAAGGAGGCGTGTGTACCTGATTATTTGTTTCTTTTGGTCACCAATGGAATCTTTATAACACTCATTACAAGCACATTAATTTGTCTTTCTTCAACAAACAGGTCCAAATCCAGTATAAAATGTACTTATGCAGAAATGAATAATCTGAACTATATTTGACTTTATAGTTCCATTTATGTAATGTCTACATGAGTTTAGGTCTTGTCAGAAGTCACTAAGAGTGGCAGGTGAAGTTCATTCTTTGGCTGGCTGTTCATTTAGTGTTCTTACATGCTGCTAAGTGGTGAAACGTGTGATTTTTATTACATTGTGTTGACTGGAGGTAGGAAGGCGTTTTTAAAAGTTCTTGGTACTTGGCTGTGCCATCAAGCAATGGTAGACTAAACATCACGCCTTGCCTACGTGACACATAGCAAGTTTTCAAGGATACAAAAGTTCGCTTCGGCCAAAGTAGCGAAACACTTTTTTAAAGCCTTGGCACACCTGCGAAAGATTATGTTACAAAGTTAATATCTCTGCACATTTCTGACTAGCATGTCTGGTATGTAACTAAAGCGTTGAAGGCATAATCTCGCTGTTATGAACAAAGCGTCATTTTCTTGTTGCAATGTCCTCCAACCTTAAGTCATATCGGACGATGAATGAAATGGGTGAAATGATGTTCAGATGAGCCCGGGGTCCACAGAGCTTAGAGTTATCCGACATTCGTCTTTAAGGATAAGTGAAAACCCCGGAAAAAATCTTATCCAGGTAACTCAACCTAACCGAGATTCGAACTCGGGACCTCTTGAACGTGAGGCAGACACGATAACATCTACGCTACCGAGGCGGGCAAGAGTCCACATAAATTACCGTATTAGGTTATTAGTGCATAATGGTAATTAATGTATTAATAATTACATTATATTATCTCTGGGAACTAATTGGTATATCAACACTAAGGAAAGCTGTATTAGTTTGTCCTAGTAATTTTAAGAATTTATTTGATAAGCATTAAAGAGAACGCACAGTTAAAAAATTGCAAACAATCCAACACCACAGAAAACAAAATAGAATTAAAAATAGTTGACATAGTAAATCATGCGCAATTTACTTCCATTTCACTTTTATATTAATACTGATTTCAGGAACAAATTAAAGATGCCTTCAAAATCTGTTAAGGTGCTCGCAGTCGTTATGGTGATAGCTCTGTTGACGCAAGTTGCCGCCTCGTGGAGATGTAAGTATAACACACACACACACACACACACACACACACACACACACACACACACACACACACACACACACACACACACACACACACATACACACACATACACACATCATTTCACTTGATTAGCGTGAAATGTTTAAGGGACAGTAAAAAAGATTCACTTGAACATGGGCCTGAAAACACTTTGTTAGACAGTTATTAAGGAATTTGACCCTTCATTTGACACCAATAGTAATTGAATTAGAATTTCTCCTGATTCAATGATTATACCTTGTTTGATTTTTGTTGCAGAGAACGAATAAGTAAGGTAATATGATTGATTGTACTGATACAGCGTTGTGTTCTGTTACTTCCATAAAATTGATTTTGTTCTTATTTTCGCGTTTAAGATGAGAGATGCATGCATAGGCGAACAACGATAGTAATTTTAGTTTCTGTATAATTTAGAGTAAATAAGATAACTTTTGTGTAATATAATTCCTTCCTCACACGAATCTGCCATGCAATGTTTAAAATATTTGCTTAAGGGGGGACGTATGAGAAAATTCTCAGAAAATATAATTTTTTATTGTTTTGTAAAATAGTATATAGTGTTAGGTACCAAACACCAAAATATTATGACTGTACGTGGTCTGTATGTACCTTTTAAAAAATAAAGGCCCTAGTGTTGCATAGTAGCATAGTAGCAACACATAGTCTTCCATCAGCTGTCTTGGAATCTATAAAGCCAACCTACAAATTCTTAGCACACCCAGACTTGCTAAAAAATGTCTCTATGGAGAGACACAAAACCCAAATGAAAGCCTCAACATTTTGATGTGGGAAAGGTGTCCCAAAACATCATTTGTGTCTTCCATAGAGGTGAAAATTGCTACATTTGATGCTGTAATAGTGTTTAATGATGGGAATGTTGGCATAAAGAAAGTTATGCACCAGTTAGGGTATCAACCTGGTGTGTTTATGGAAACAATTTTGCAGAATATTGACAACATTCGCATCGCTGGTGCAGAAAGAGCTATGAAATTAATGCAGAAAGAAGCAAGACAGAAGAGGAATTTAAAAAGAAAGGCTGAAGAAGACCAGAATGAGGATACAGACTATGGATATGGGAAGTTTTGACTTAAAATTAAAAGGCAGACTGAATAATACTTTTTGTATTTTTAATTGCCTTTCTCCGTAACTTTGCTTTTTTCTACAACTTCAACCCATTTCTCTCTCAAACTACTTCATCTACAGTGATTAGAAATTTAGCACACAGCTTTCTTATGCCACAATGAACATTTTGTTTGTTCTAGAATTTAAGATTAAGCTCCAGATGGAATGTGATGATAGAAAATATATTAAATTATTTTAATTTTTAAAGGATGCATATGATTAACATTTTTTTAAAATTCTATACAACTTCACTAAGAAATATAAATCCAACAAATTCATTTTAGTGTGCTTTAAAATAACATACAAAATTTCAGAAAGATAGCATATGTGAATTTTGAAAAAAAAAATGGGCTTAAGTTTGAAAATATTTCTGCATATAGAAAAAATATATAGCATTAGTTATAAACAATGGAAAATTATGAAAACAGTTGTTCATATTAAGTGTATTATCTTAAATGAGTATTCTAAGTTTCACTTCTCTAACTTGAAAACTTTGGATGTTGTGGCTATTTATGTAATACCCTGAATATTTGCATACGTCCCCCCTTACGTTTCTACATTTAACTAGTTAGCACTGAATATTGTCATAACTTACCATGTTTATTGCTGTAGTGATCCCTCACTCTGCGAACAAGAAGAATGTACAAATTCCTAAACAATAGTTTTAAAACTTGTGTGAGAGAGCCATGTGCAGAGAGGACTTTATTTCAATAAAATTAAACGTACGTATTTCCTATAGATTATACAGAAATTAAAATTACTATTGCTATTCGCGTACTCCGTAAATTTAATTTCAAAGACAAAAATAAACAAAACCTATTATGCACAGGAAATTGAACACATCACCCAGGTTACCGAGTGAGCTGTGTGTGCGAGTTACAAATGGGAATGAACACTATTAAGCTACAAGGGCAACTTTTGAATTCGTAAGCAACAATATTGAATTAGTTTTAGATCATGGTTATTTTTTAAAGTCACCCCCTAAGGGATTCTGGTTGCATATGTGAAGGTTTAAAACATTACGGTATTTTGTGTTATATATTCCTGTTGAGAATTCATTTTGGTTACATTCACCAGCAGCTTAATAACAAACAGAGCAGTGCAATTTCATAATTTTCGTAATCAATTTAAGAAACGAAGAAAAAATAAAAAGAAAATAAATGATGGAATCACTCGGCAGGGCTTGAGCCTGGTATCTTGTGTATTTGCTTTGATGACACCCTAATTTATCAGCGAGACATGCATGCACACTTCTTGAAAGTTTAGCAAATGCGTGCATAAATCATGCACTCTGGGAACCCGTTAAGGTTAATCGGTCGAATTCTGAAGCATCTAATATATATTATGTATAATTACATCTAATATATATTATATATACACCTATATATACGAGGTGCGTTCAAGTTGTAACGCCTATTTTTTCAGGACTGGGACCAAATAGGAACTTCTGGGTATTCTTAAATACACGTGGACTTTGCGAATGCGTGACAGAGATGGTAGCACTGTACAGTCCATAGAACTCTAGTGGCAGCGACGAGAGTTAGGACTGTTTTTGATACTTAAAATGGCGACGTTTTATTGCAAGAACAGCGTATAATCATTCGTTTTCTCCATTTTCGTGGTGTGACACCTATTGAAATTCATCACCAGTTGAGTGAGGAATGTGGTGATGGTACCATGGATGTGTCTAATTGCGTACCTGGGTGTGACAATTCAATGAAGGCAGAACATCATGTGACAACTGAAGCAAATAAAATGGGTGGAGCACAGTTCCACGTTGACGCTACAGTTTGTAACAAATAGTATGGGTAGCTCAGGGTTGAGCAATGAGATTTCTCTCAGGGTATGCGTGGATATGTATGAGAAGGATGGTTTTAATGACACTGGAATGCCCATTTCAAACTGATTTTGTTTTGTTATTTACATCCTCCAACATTTAGTCATATCGGACGATGAATGAAATAGGTAAAATGATGCTCAATGCGTCCGGGGTCCATGGGGCTTAGAGTTACCCGACATTCGTCTTTCAAGATAAGGGAAAACCCCGGAAAAACCTTATCCAGGTAACTCACCCTGACCGAAATTCGAACTCGGGACCTCATGAACGTGAGGCAGACACGCTACCCTCTACGCTACCGAGGCGGGCAAACTGATTTAATGATTGCTTATTTTTATCATAACATAAAATTCGAAGTAACCGACCAAGGGTTACCAATATCACTGTTTAGAGCTACTGTATGTGGAATGCTCATTACTCGATCAAACCGACAAATATCTTCTCTCATCACTTATGGTTTGCCTTGCCCAAGACGAACCAGATAACTGCCTTAATCGGCCCCAAGCCGCGGACTCTCTGTCCTCACACTATACACAGCTGTGCGTGGGTGTGTAACTTTCACTTCTGGAAGCCCTCTTTTCACACAAAGATTCCCTTTGTGACTATTTTGTCCATTGTGATTATTAGTCTCAGTCATGCCATTATTAAGGGTCCGAAGAATACCTTTTCAAACAGAGTCAAGTGCTACCCTTTAGAACTCTGCTATGAACACTGTTTATTACGTTTCTTTTGTTAAAACAACTATTCAACCCGATGCACGTTTTGTAACAAGGATACACAATTTCTCTGAAATCCATTACGATGGTTTACTTATTGTACCCCTTAATTTCGGTATCACAACAAACCAAGACAATCAAGGCCTCGCACCAGCCTGTCTGACGACATGATCCAGCGAGTGGAGAACGTTGTTTTGGAGGATCACCGATTGAGCGTTACAGACATCGCCTCCAAAATTGGCATTTCCGTGGGATCTGTGCACACAATCCCGCATGAAGATCCGAAGTGTCTTGGTCTTCCAGTTGGGTGCCACGAATGCTGACGGATGATCACAAGGCTGTGCGCATGTTGTCAGGCGCTGTTGAAGCGTGATGACGGCATGAATGGAACATGCAATCACAAAGAGTCCACGTGTATTAAAAAAAACAGAAGTTTCTATCTGGTCCCAGTTCTGAAAAAATAGGAGGTATAATAGCTTGAACGCACCTGGTATATATGCAACTTCGCAACTTGATTGCCTATTTAGAACAACTGATGTAAATTGAGTATGAAAATACACTTCGCAATGTATTCGCAAATTATTAAAAGTATATTTTGATACAAATATTTCTTTTAATGCACATTTTATTTGGAGTCATGCTGATTGTTTTAATTTCTTTCACTTCAATCACTATTATAGTATATCAAATATATGCTTCCCATGTGTGTGTCTATCTTTGTGTCTGCGTTTTTAATAATATAGAGGTTAGTGTCCAGGTTTCTTAATGTTAATGTCTTTACCAAGTTTATTGAACCGAATCAGTATTAAAGATTATTACAAATACAGTGTTACTGGCTCTTTTGTTCATCAGCCATTACAAATTTCCACGAACAAGGTTTGGATGTCGAACTACTGTTTTATACATTGCCATATGCAAATCTAAGGAAGATAGTATCGCGAAAAGAGAAAGGATATTTAGAATGCATAGTCCAGATTTGTCCATCTTGGTCCCTGCGTTTTAATGCAGATTCTATAGATGAGTCAGTTCAACGTTCCATCGGTTCCTATCTACGAAACACAATAAGAGGAAACACAACAAATTCTGACGTTTCACATCAAATGACGTTTTCTGTTTACTAACACTTATGTTCGTATTTAAAACTTATGCCTGTCTTGACAGCTCTAGAAGGCCAAGGCCTATCCCATGGCCGCTACACCCTTTGACTCCGTATCCAACATGGCAAGTCGCTGGCTTCTATCGCCCACTTTGTTGCGGCCTTCCAGACCGAAGTCACTACTTCAATGTCATGTCAAGTCTTCAAATTATTCGTGCAAGATTTTTCTCTCCCATCTACCACCTGTTAATTTTAACAAACGTTGTATATACGCCATATATATGGCGTAGTGGGCCAAGGTATCATGCTTGCATCATAACATATGGTGTAGTGGGCTAAGGCATCATGCTTTGGTTCCCTGCCGCGGAATGCAGCCCGGGTTAGATCCCATACCTGGGTTGCGGATGTTAAGTTCCGGGTATAGGAACGGTGCCCACTAAGCATCGTGAGGAAATTGAGGATCTTGCGATAGGTAAGCGGCCCTGGTCCAGAGAGCCAACTTTTCGGCTGTGGGTGTCGAGATGCTGAACACATCGCCTCCTCCCCCACCTCTATCTTACGTATATGGGAGTGAGGCCGGCCGTCGGGTTGGCAGGCCCTGGCCCTTTATGGGCTGTCGCGCCCTGGGTTACTCGTTTTACTAATATATACTAAGTGATCCACGCAAGGTGTCCTTCGTTGAAGTTAGTTACTCCCGGATAACGCGGACGCCGAAAGGTTTGCCTAACCATGTCAGTAAAGGGGACGCGATACCAGTAACTGGTTCCATAGCTCGTCGTTACAGCACTGGCTCACTGCGGTGAGATACCGAGTTCGATTCTTAGGCTCGGGAAAGCTTCCTGTGTAGGAGAATGATTGTCCCTCACCAAAAGAATACGCACAAGAGCCAAAGAATATTAATTATCTGCTAATGACTTTAATAATAATAATAATAATAATAATAATAATAATAATAATAATAATAATAATAATAATAATAATAATAATAATAATAATAATAATAATAATAATAATAATAATAATAATAATAATAATAATAATAATAATAATAATAATAATAATTATTATTATTATTATTATTATTATTATTATTATTATTATTATTATTATTATTATTATTATTATTATTATTATTATTATTATTATTATTATTATTATTATTATTATTATTATTATTATTATTATTATTATTATTATTATTATTATTATTATTATTATTATTATTATTATTATTATTATTATTATTATTATTATTATTATTATTATTATTATTATTATTATTATTACAGGCACATATCTATAATAATCAAACTGAAATGAAATTGCAGGATAACATTATTGTTTATGCTACGTTGCACACACGCATAATTTTAATGTAAGCTATGCTTACCTTGCATGGGACTTGCTCCAAAATACTCAATAACTTCCCGGGAAACATCAGATGCGTCGCATATTGGACCTTCCATGACACGCTGTATCTGTAAAGATCCCTCGGTTCTTAAACGCATCTTTGTACATCTAAAAACATGTGCAGAAAGCAGACGTCTCGTTGGAAAACGTTGTGAATAGAGCCTTCGGGCCTCAGTTGCTTGTGATGCGTATCTCCATAGATCATTATCATATCTGTTGCCCTTCGATTGAGTACGTTGCAGTTGCTACCCGTTTGACTGTAAGAACCTGACAACAGACGGCCACGCGACCTTAACACAGCGAAATCAGGTGAAAACGCACGCAGATAGCAGCACCGCTCAGTGAAGCTTCGCTTGTACGTACACTTCCCCTTTGAACAGCAGCCGTGAGGCAACCCTTCTTGTACTAACGTATGTGGGCAACGTTCGCGGCTTCACTCTCGGCGGAGGGCGATGTATTTTTTTTTTTTCGGACGTAGAAATCCTTAGCATGGCTTCCTTCGGAAGGGAAGTAAAACCGATGGTTCCGTGTAGTAGATTTACGGCACATAAAGAAGCGTTAAGCCTCATAAGGAGAGTTCTGAACAAAAGCAAGCGATCTTTGATATACAATATACAATGGGACGTTGAAAACCAAACAGTTAAAAGCGTCCGTAAATAATAACTAAAAAAAATCTAGTAAGGAGGTTTTAAAAGAAAAGGAACAATTTTAAATTTACCAGTTTGATAACTGTTTTAAATGAGTTAGTAAACGTATCGTCAACTCTTGAAGACACGTTAGCTATGGCTTAAATAACAGATGAATATTGAGATTTGAATTGTGTTAGAAGAGATTGTGCTATTTTCACTTCTAAATTATGTATGGCATTTTAAAATGCTTTGTAACTACTTAACCAAGAATTTCTATATTGTCAAGGAAGTTACATTTTGCATACATCATCAAATCTTGGGTGGTTTCTTGAAATTGGAAACTAAATACCGCACACTGTTTATGAAAATGAACGTGAAATTTGATTTCAGCGTACGATTTCCTTCATACTACTCATAATATATTGTCACCCAATTATCGGGAAGCACCACAAACAACAGCTGAGAAGGGACCGGAGGCCACGCCACGCCCACTCATTTGTCTCCTGTCACTAACTGAAGGGATGGTTAGGGGAGGGATGTCGGGCCCCTGAGCCGTCTCTTTACCCTTCTCCTAGGTTCTGGAAACTCGGGACATTCAATCTAATCGAGAACCTTCTAGATCGGCAAGCAGACCCTATATAAGCAACACGTCGTGTCAGGGGCAGTCAGTCAGTGTTTGACGTGCTAGCGAACGAGCGCCGTGTTAAGGAACGAGAAGACTGTGTACGTGCATCGGAGTATTGTCCGTAATTACTAGTGCAAGTGAAATTGTAACGGACGAACTGGTGAATTGTAATTGTGTGCAGCACGTAATTCTGTGTAATTGGCAAGTGTTAAACTGTAAGTCGGTAGAAATAAAGAACATTGTGAGTTTGTGTAATTGGACTTTTCATTTCACGAACCCACAAAGTCACAATATTCACAATACCTATTGCGGATTGCATCACTGCAGTATTCGCTATCATGCTCTAGTCTCCGACTATAGCATTTGGTATTTATTCCTGTAATGTATGTACATTAGAAGGAAATTCTGCTGCACTACTTTCATACTGTGACTTTGTGGGTTCGTAGAATTAAAAGTCCGAGTTGGAAATATTCCAAATGTTCTTTATTTCCGTATACATACACTGTTCAATTCTCACGTAAGAACATTACGTCACATACACAACACAATCTACCAAGGTCGATAACCACACAAATAGCGTTCTGATTACATCTGTTTACAACACTCCTGTTACGTCTCTCTGTTTACGACTCACTCTTGGCGAGTCGTCACCTTGTTAAATACCTCATTGATAAATTCGAGAGATTTCTGAAACAAACAAGAAATGGACTGTTCTATCACTTTCCAGAAGCATAACTTAATCTGTACCGGCAAATCCTTTATCTCCGGCGCTATTTTTATCTGCTTATGCGAGCTCTTTATCTCCGTGAAACACTATCCGTCTGTTATTTATTTACGCCGAACCTTTTATGCTTGTTGCCGAAACAATACCTATTAGCAGTAGCACATGAGCGTTGGTAATAAAAATTAGCGTTAATTTTAATAACAATCTCTGTCTTTTCAGGCAGAATCCTTCAAAGGCCCCGGATCATACCAGCAGAGGAACGCGGGTATGGATTTCAGAAACTTTGCGACCATAAGCCAGAGACTACAAACTATTTAAGACTAGTAATATATTGTTATTACTTACTGGGTTTTTATCCATTTCTAATTCTGTCTGTGTCTGTATTTGCGACAATGGATAATTTTTAGATTGCATTATATGTAAATATCATTTAACAATAATGAAAATATGTAATTTTATATCTTTAACCAGTTACACCATACTGGTTGGTAAATGAGTACAAAATATTACTCATAATTATAGGAAAAAGACAATAGACAGCTATGTACCCCGAATATGCAATTCACTAAATTGTCTGTATTTTTTACATAATATTTTTTACTTATTCCAAAAGTTAGCTCAACACATACTTTAAGTAATGCTGTGCACAGAGTGCGTCAAATGATTTCCCACAGACGAAGAGGCTGTAGGGGAGAAGATAAAGAAGTTTCTCATGACCCAGTGGCGCCTGGGCCAAGAGCAACATCAAACAAGAGTTATTCAAAGGAACATTTCTGGCTCTTAATTAATTATTTATTATTTAAAACATATACAGGAATTAATATATTTAAGATGAAGTGCTTATATCAGAAGTTTGTATTACATATTACCTAATAAATAAATGTTATTCTGTTTATTGTATCTTGTCTTAAGTGGGATGAGTGACTATTAAACAAGGAGCTAAATATTTTATTGTATATTTAATTCCATCTAAACTAAATAAATGAGCATATTTTTTCTGCACGTATTTAAACAAATAGATAATTTTTCTTTTTGTGGTAGCACTAATAGTGTTTAAGAAACACGTTGAAACAATTTTTTAATGAAAGATGATTAATATAATATTTTTTTGCTTGTAATTTTAAGGACATATATTTTGGATGAAAATGTTTTAGTTCATTTGAACACAAATCAGTGTTAAGCGCAGAATATTTTATCCGTACGCTGGCGCATTTAATTACGGCAGTTAAATTTAATTACATTTTGAAAATATGTATACAAGAATGTATATACATATAATCTTAAGCTTTTTCGTAATTATTATTAATAAAACACCAGCACCGCCACCGTCACTGTCACCGCCGCCGCCACCACCACCACCACCACCACCAGCATCACCACCAATAATAGAAATAATAATAAACATCTGATAAGCACAATGTACATGCTAATTCCCGTAAAATGGGACAGTAGAAGACGTTTACTTCCCAATTTGGTTATACTCTATATGTCTGCTGACACGAATCAATGTTTTGCACTAACTATATAAAATTTGACTATTTCACTTACGAAAATAAGTAATATTTAAATTAGAGTTTGAAAATTCGGAAACAAAAGTTACTTTAGTTTCACGGAACAGGATGGCTAGGCGGTAACGTCTGTAGCCCGCATTAGGAAGGTTGTGAGTTCGATTCCCGCGTCCCACTTTTCTGACCTTGGTTTTTCCGGGTTTTTCTTGGGTCACTACCCAAATACTGGGAAGGATACTTACCTAACATCTGCCGTTTTACTTCTGTCATCCAACGTTTCTAGGTAGTAAGAATCACTGAAGTTGCGGTAGTGCTGTGCTGCGGTAGTATTTGTGTTTTGGATATATGTGTTCGGCTGAGAAGAGGCACTGTGATCGCTAGATACCCTTCCAGGGGTGGCTAATTGATAGTCGGACTTGGATGGCTAGTGAAGGATGCTCTGTAGCGACGTGTAACTCCGGTCGGGCTGAGGAAACTGGTTACACACCGGGATTACATGCGCCGCCTGTGATGGATTCTGACCACATGTAGGGTACTATCATTCATCCTTCCTCATGGAAGGTATAATAAGCCGTAGGCTGCAGTGCCGGAAATTTCGTTTCGGACGAGACAAGACATCATTTTCAATTAGATAATATATTATATTGAACCTAATTTAAAACTACCCTGCTCTCGACTGGACTGGAATGCGCTACGGAGGGGATTCGACACGGAGGTGCAAACTTGGTCTATTGTAACTATGCCCCCAAGTGGGGCACCCTTGGGAGGACGGAGGTGAGAGAACACAGAGAATGGCCGTCCCAAGGAGCCACGACAATGCAGAGGGTTGGGTCCCTGCACTCTATCAGTGCTATTCTGCTCTGTAATTGCATATTATTTGACATTAATAATTCCAAAAGAAGTATGCTGTCACAATCGTAATACTTATTAGATAAACAGGTTCAGATTTCAGGGCAATAAGCAAGAAAGCATGAGGGGAAAATGCCCCACCGTAACCTACCGAGGTGTTGTACTATGGTTTTTTAACTTATGTCCGTGTGTGATTTGCAGCACTTCTATTAGTTGTGTTGCACTATACTTCTGAAGTTCTGTATGCCGACTTTTTGACCACAGCATACAATGTTTTAAATTTAGATGTCGGAATTTCATGTCAAATACATGATTTCATGTCCACTAAATAAAAACAATTTGGAAAGTTTCCAGCTCTCTTGTGTATCTCTCCATGAATAGCTTAAATGAAATCTCTAAAATAGGGTAAACAAAAAATTTTACTCCCTTAAAACATTCTCGGCGGAAATGTATATAAGACCTCCTGAACATAAAATATCCTTTGCATGAAAACACTTCTGCTATTTATTATTTTCACGTAAATGTCTTTGGTGGTTATGACTTAAATAATGCGGTTTGCTGCACAAACTTTGTCCAGTTGACATTTCATGTCCAGCCTGAAAAATATTTCATCTCCTACACGGTTATACTATAATAAGAAAACTCCCAGTTCCTTTAAGTAGATATCATATACCTAGCTAAATGAGTACTTTTCAATCTCGTTCAAAACGAGTTGCCAAATAAGCTTTCTTCTGAAGTTCCCCTACCGTCATAAATGTTTCGGTATATCTCAGTTAAATACCGAGCGAAGATAGTTCAGACATCTTCATCTGTGGCATTCGGGAGGCCCGGGCTCGATTGCCGTGGTCGACCTACCTGACCCATGGTTTTTTCGGGGGTTTTCCCGGGTCGCCAGGCGAATGCTGGGTAGGTTAATTACATATTTTCGTATCATATTTCATCTGGTGGTCTCTTTCAAGCTCGAAGTGTCGGCGAGTGTCTCAGCGGTGTTTGTCAGTTTGACATGCTCTGAGTGAACCACTTCCTCCTCCGGTAGGAAGGTTGCCGGTCTCCGAACCCAGGTCGCGTGGTGCGACCATTTCCGATGTATCCGTTATCCTGTCCTGCCGGGAGAAGTTCTCTATCTAATTGAAATGTTGGCACTCTGCACTGTCGTGATTCCTTGGGAGGCCGCCCTGTATTTCCTCTCGCCTCATCCTTTCTCCTGGGGATACCCCACCAAGTGTAGTTTCCGTGCCTTTTATCCTCCAAACTAATCCAGTTATTTCAGTAAAATGGGCTTAATTTATTAAACTGAAGATTAAACTCCATTATAGAAAAATACAAGGGAATGACAAAATCAAAAGGTTATATGAAATATGCCGTTTGCAGTTCCCGAAATATTCGTTAATTTATGTATATTCAGTTTGAACAATGCTGAAAACTACATTGGTTGCCCCTATGAACATTTTAAGCTATCAAAGTTCTTCATATGAGTTCATGGCAAACAAAGGCAGCATTTGATGTGTCAGTTGCATGTAGTTTAAGAATTTTGTATGAAAACCAAGGAAAAACAATACAACTGAACCATGCTACAACTTGAAACAATTTATACCAATATGCTTTATGATTAAGGAGAATGGCTATAAGAGTTCCTTTAAAATTAGCACTGTAAAAATAATGGGATATATAAGGAATGTGTAATGGTTAAAGGGAGCTGTGAATGTTGCATAAAATGTGAGTCACCTTCTGCAATACAGTTATATTGTGCCCCTACCTGTCTACATCACATTTCTTCCATGGATAGGAGTGTATTAATTAACACTGTAAGTTTTTACTTTATCTGTCACCTAAGTGTATATACATAGTAGATAAAAGCAGGTATTGTATTTCACCCAAACATTTTCTGCCGAGATTTCACCGGAAATATACACTTTGAGGCTCCTTTATTTAAAAAAAGTATTTTTAGATAAATACCCTTGAGTATGTGTGTGAGAACAACATAAATGAAGGACCATATGATGGATAAATACAACATTTGATACCTAAGTATGTCACCGTTTAAGCACCCCATGCATAGGTATCCCCAAACTGATTCCAACCTAAATTACCCGTTATGTAAGCATGTATTCGTTACTTTGGTTTTATCAAACTCTTCTGACAAATATTAAGTTTTGACATAGTATACAGGATGCTTCCAAAGGTTACTGAAAAACTTAAGGAGCACAAAGGGTAAATAGAATAAAGTAACTTTCGACTAGGAAAGATGTTCCCAAACACGATCCTGAGTCAGTAACAATGACTTTTTCTTAAGCCGTAATATACTTTATTATGCACAGAATTCAGTGTAATGGTTTAAAGATATTTTGAAACACATCACCAACACATTGAATACAGACAGTGCACCGTCAAATAAAGCTTTGGCGTACTCAGTCGAATACAGCAGGCATGTGCCTGCCAGATGCCACAACTATTCTGGCTACTAGTGTTTCTGGATCGTCCACTGGTGTCTGATACACCACATCTTTGATATGCCCCCAAAAGAAATAATCAAGTAGCGTTAAGACGGGAGAATGGGACTGCCATGCAAGTGACCCTCCTCTTTCGGTCCAACGTTCACGATATTTGTAATTAAGGAAGCAATGTGCTTGTGCTCCATCCAGTTGCATCCATGCTTGCTTGAGTAGAGCAAACGGTACATCTTCTAACAACTCCGGAAGAACTTGTTCCAAGAAGATCAGTATCTTGGCTCATTCAAATGTTATGATAAGACGTATGGATCGATAACGTGATCACCCAAAATGCCTGCCCGTATTGAAAATGTACTATTTGACGGTGCAATGCCTGTATTCCTATGTGCTTGAACATCCTTTGTAACCTATTACACTTAATTCGGTACATAATGAGGTGTATTACGGCTTAAGAGTATATCATTGTTACTGACACGGAATCGTGTTTGGCAACATGGATCCCTAGTCGTAGGTTACTCTATTCTGTCTACTCGTTCAGTTCCTTAACCCTTTAATGCATGGTGTTGCCCTAGGAAAACATTAGGCTGTATTTAGCTTGAAAAATGTTTTAGTGCAGTTCTTTTGGTATTATAATATTCTACTGGCCTTTGTCAGTTATACACCAAATGTTGAATCTTTTTAACTGTAAATATTATATTATTTTTACAGTTATGCTGTAGTGCTTTTCTACACTGTAAAAAGGCAAAATTCAAGCAACTGCAGTTAAATGATACCCCGATAACATCGAAACATGCGATCACAACGATTATTTCATTTGGCCCTCCCCATCCTTTACCACAGACACATTTGCCTGCAGTTGCCGAGATTCAAACTCTAGATGTTTGGCCTTGAATGGATGGCCAGTCCATTATCTATCGCTTTAATGACCATGTCTATTCGAATGGATTGCATTCAGACACCGCAGAAAGTGGCATGAGAACCGGTTTAGAAATGACAGCAACAGCGGCATAAGTAGCAATATAATTCTTGCTTTGAAGTTTTAGGTATTTTAGTAACCTTTTGAAGCATCCTGTATAAAGTGTACATTCTTCAATTTTCTATGATGTAGCATTTGAAGCTCTCATCATTCTTAATGCTATTTATACAATTGAGAAACCCGTAATATATAGCGTAAATCTTATACAGGGATAAATGTTGAACTCGTGAAAATATTATGTTGAATAATTTTATTGGAGTATTAGTCATTCCGGAAATATTAAATAATGCGCAAGTTGGGCGGAAGGCTAGGCTGCTTCTAAGAGAGGCAATAGCATCTATTTATGCATATTGCATCATTACTGCAACTTGCAGTTACCAAATAGGGAAATGTTGACGTTGATATATTTTTTAAAAGAACTTGGAAATACTTTGGCGAAAGAGATTATGCTTTATGAGGATACCATAATGAATAAAGACTACACGTTTATTCACAATGGGCAGGGACATTTGTGAATATTGGAAATTAACTAAAGCTTTATTTTAGAGTTGCATGATGCCTATATGATTCGGTACGAGTTCATTCTGGATTTATAACGTTAATGTTGTTTTCTTTAGAATGTGATTACTTCCTTACGACTATGTCTAAGGAAAATGTGATGGAATGATATTTTCTTTGGAACTAGAAAACACATTATATCGCTCAACATCGCAAAAAGTTTGTTAGGGGGTCCACAAACAATTAATGAATTAGATAGATATATTTCAGACGATGAATTTTGTGAACAAATAAGGAGGTTAAAAGCTAGCAAAGTAACAGGAGAATTTTGGAAGGCTTGGGCACTTGACGAAACTAGGAGGAAAATAGTGATCAATTTATTTACTAAAATAATGGAAGGAAAGGAAATTCCTAGGAAATGGAGGAAAAATATGGTATTGCCAATTTTCAAGGGAAAGGGAGATAAAAATAACACAGCTTATTTTAGAGGGATTAGTTTACTGTCCATTCTAGGTAAGATCTTTACTGGAATTCTATCAAATAGGTTGCAAAATTGGGCCGAGAAGGAGTTCCAAGTAGGTTTTAGACCAGGCAGGAGAACATCGGACATCTTTATTATTAGAACAATTGTAGATAAATATCTGAGCAATAAAAGGGGAAGGGTATATATGATATTTATTGATATAGAGAAGGCATTTGATTCTATTAACTGTAGATAAAATTAAGCAGTAAGGGGATTTCATGCATTTATAGAAGTAATTAAGAAGATATACCAGGAGAACAAGTTGTGTATAAAATTACCAGACAACAAAGTAACTAAAGCTATATCGAGTAAGGCAGGGATATAAACTTAGTCCAGTATTATTTAACCTATATATCAATGGTATTTTGGAGGAGATATCAATTTGTAGGGTACATTCACCAGTTATTAACAATAAAGGAATCCCAGTGCTACTGTTTGCAGATGACCTAGTAGTTGGGTCCCTATCAAGTGGAGGGCTGAGAAGAGCAAAAGAAGCAGACAATTCTTATTGCAATAAATGGGGTTGGAAAGTGAATGAAATCAAAACCAAGATTATGGTTTTGAAAAAAGAATACAGGTTGTGTAAGGATGAGAAATGGGAGGTTAAGGGAAGAGAAATAGATGTGGTAAGGAGATTTGATTATTTGCGACAAGGTTGAGTTCAGATGGTAGCTGGAAAGAAAAATAAATGTCTGGGCAGAAGGTAATATGACCATGACGGTAATAAGATCATGCTACAGTAAACTGCCAAATATAAATGTCAAATGGTTGAAGACCATTTATATGGTAGTAGTAGAAAATAGAATGTTACATGGATCAGAGGTATAGGAAGTAGATGAGGCTTGGAAAGAGACTGATAGAATGCAAAGATCCTTTTGTAAATATGTATTGGGATTACCAATAGCATCACCTAATGGGGCAGCACAATTGGAACTGGGCAGGCATAATACTAAAAATAAAATATTGTCAATGGCAATGAAATATTTATACAGAATTGCTAACTTGGAAGATGGCAATATAATTAAGTAATGTTTTCATATTCAAAGGAGGTAACTGGGGAGGGTCTTGGGCACATAAAATGAATGAGGTGTTGAAGCAGATAGGTATGGGCCATTCTTGGATAAATGCAGAGTATGGGTATAGAGGCTTTGGGAAAGAAGTTAAGATTGGAGGATATTGACAGACAAAACATTTTCGCAGGTACAAGTGACAAAAGCTCACTGAGGTTGTATTCATAAATAAAAACAACCTGGGTGAGGGAAAGATATATTGACATATGTAATAACTTAGGGTGAGAAGGTTTTGTTTAGGCGAGAACAGGAGTGAGAAACTTGAAAGGTATAGGTTAAGATAGGAAGCTAGATAAGTATCTATTGTGTGGAGAAGAGAACGCAGACTTCCATTGTATATTATATTGTAGTCAAACAAAGATATGGAGAGAGCAGGCCTGGCTACGTAAATGGGACAATTTTGGGGGCGAAGTAGTAATTAGAAATTTTTTTCTGTAAAAAAGGAAAATAACAAGACAAATATAGGGAATTATTTAGGGAAAGTTAAAGGGAAATGGCTATGAACAGTTATGAGAAAAATGTATATTAGGATAATTAGGATAGGTGAAATGGCAAAATGTGTAAAAAGGAGTAGAGGGCCTCCAATACACAAAAACCTAGGCTTAGTTGTATGGGGACCGAATTATTATTCAATGGCAAGCAACATGGTAGTATTTTCAGGATTTAGAAATATATGGCGTTTTCCAGTATGGATTTTATAATTGTAGTCTTGATTTTGTATTTCCATTTGATGATGTAAAAAGAAAGATGAGAAATAAAAACTGAAACTACTAAGATCTATTCAACATGAAGTAAACTTGAATTTCCAAAAATAAATGTGCATTATGCACATATCCATAGCCTTATGTCCTATGACAAAGTATTTTGGGGAACATGTTATGAAAGTGAGCACATATTTAAACTGCAGAAAAGGGCAATTAGAATAATAAGTGACAAGGATATTTGGTTGTCCTGCAGAGTTCTTTTCAGAGAGATAAAGATATTTCATCCTGCCTGTGTATGTATACTGGAGATTTAAAACCATATAAATCCATATAAAAATATATACAATGAGTTTGCAACAAATCAAAATCTTCATCAACACAACACTCGACAGAAGAATGCATTGCATATTAAGTTCTGTAGAAACAATATAGCGAAAAGTAAGGTAAAAGACATAGGTATCAAATTATTTAACATGCTACCACAGAATATTAAAAGGATCACCAAGATTAATCACTTTAAAAAGCAATTAAAATCGTTCCTACTGTTGCATATTTTTTATTCTATAAATGAGTATGAAGAGTGTTGTATTTGGCATGTAAACTATTCTGTCCTATAATGTATATTCAAGTGTATATTGTGAACAAGTAGTACTTAATGATTTCAACGTTGTGTAACTATTCGTTATCTATGTTTATGTTGTTGTTGTACATATTTATAAAATGACTGTAGATATTTGACAAAATTATTGGGCAAGGACAATACCACATATCATATAAATTTTTCTACCCATGAAGTAAGTGACTAGTGTCAATAAACCGACTACAAATAGTTTTTACGACTTGGGTAGGAATTTGTTTCTTGGCTACACTTACTGCATTTGTATATTATATTTTAGCTTTAGAACAAATATATCTTTGACATGATACAGTACATAATTACCAGTGCCTTATCTGTAATCCCCTATTTTTCAATTGAATTATTTTACTATTCTAACTATTGAATTAGTTAAGTGAGTATGAGGAGATTTTGCTGTAGATAATGTAACATTAAACTGATTTTTTACATTTCATGATTATTTTGATTTTGTATTACCTGATCTTCTACAGAAAAATTTAAAATACATGCACCTCTGTAGACAGTATATAGTTGTACAACTCAAAATAATTCAACCCTGGTCTTGCCTATTTCAAGTTATCAAAAATCATAATAGTCACAAATATCTAGAATTTTATATCTAAAATAAGTTGAGGATCATCTCATTTCATTACCTGTTCATAAATTTAAAACATCTCTCGATAAATGGTTAAAAGAGGAAGTTTTTATTCAATAGAAGAATTCTACGAATGCAACAATTTTCACATAGAGAAATAGAAAACTAAATCCGTTTAATTATGTGTTAAATAGTTCAGCAATTGATAACAGTTAAATTCTAATAAAGTGTGTATTTATTAAGTTCCCTCTGTTGTTCAATACAAAGATACACTATTATTGTGTCATGACTAGAAATATTTTGTACTTGACAAGACCATTTTTAATATTGTATAACAGCCTAACTGTGAATAAGTTCTACTCTATTGTATTTTGTTCTGTTGTCTCAGCTACACTTATTATTTCATCATTAACCAGACTCAAATAATTTTTTAGATATTATCAAAAATATTAATAAAATTCCTTTTCATCCTTATTTCGCATTTAAGGTTATTTTAGGTTTTATTATAATATGTGTATCCTTATCCATTTAGCTTTGAAACATGCTTATATTATTATATTATAATTAAATATTATAGCACTAAAAACACAAAAAGTTGATGGACGGAATTGGAAAGAATGGTATCGAAGATAGGCATGGGAGATTTATGGAGAGCAGAGGAGATAAATCATAGCGGTTTTTGGGAGGACATAGATAGGAAAGATATATGGGAAAGTTTAGAAGAAAATTTTGTTTGAAATTTTATAAGCAATTAAAGATAGAATTGGGTAGGGAAAAATATATAGATCAATGTGACAAAACTGGAAGAGAAGGCATAGCATGGATGAGAGTAGGCATATTATACTTAAAAGGGTTGATAAGTAATGAGGTAGGGATATGTGAATTTTGTGGAGATGAAGAGAGCAATATCCATCACCTGATAGAATGTAAGAAGTTAACAAATTACAGGAAAAAAATATGGGATAAGAAATGGGACAGTGTAAGTAAAGAGATATTGGCGGTACGCTACTAATGGGGATGGAAGAAAAGAAAAATAGATGTACAGGAGATTTCTTATATAGGTTAAGAGAACAGTGGATTGGGGTAAAAGAAGCGAAGGACAAGAAGAAAATAAATGACACCAAGCTGCTCAGGAAAACCAAAGGCTTATGGCCAAGGGACCTGACTCAGCGAGTAAATCTTGAGTCAGCAATTTTCATGTATTTGTACAGGATGTATAATACTGCATGTTCATTGTTTAAGTTATTGTAGTGAAATTGTAATGGAAACTGTACAAATAAATATCAAATATCAAACTTAATTCTTTAGGGGGGTTATCAGGGAATCAGGCAAATTATTAAATTATTTTAATGATTAAGTTTCATAAGTGTTTTGCATTTCGTTGAACTTACACCACCTTGAGCATAAATTCTGGAAGTATAATTGTGAATGGAATTACAGAATGTAAATTCTTGAAAATTTTACTTCACGTTAATGAGACAATTTCAGACATATAAACAAGGAAGTGTATGTCCAGCTCAGTGTAAGGATATTGTGATGACTTTACAGCCATTCCCTATATGTTCTTCCTCTTCTTGTAAACATTTAGTCCACTCTTTTATCAATTAATTTAACCTAATCTAACCTAAAAATGTCTTCACCCCTATGAAGATCTAAGCTGTGAATTTCTGTGTGACCTTTTGAAGCTCCATAATGAGTTTAGGCATTTTGTATGGCATTTCAAGTCCATGTATGTATCATTTCAGGCATTATTGAGACCCCAGTAGTTCTTTTTTATGCTACTTCATCCAAGTTTGGAGTGTTCTGATTGTTTTAAGACGGTTTTTAAGCTGTTATTTTTACATTTTAAGACATCTTTCTTGCATTTCTCGGGTCTTTGAAGCTTTTTCAGATTAGTTTTGAGCTCCTGTACGTGTTCTTATTAGCTACTGTTAGCTCATTCAGTGTGTCTGTTGTGGGTTTTCTTCACTGCTAGAGGTATAATGGTGTTTCGGGCTACTTTTCGGCTATTTTGTCCCTTTTATATTAGTCTTTTTATACTGGATGACTCATTCTGAGATTTTTCTTAGCTTTTCACAGCTAGCCTAACCTAAACTAACCCAACGTCATGTTCTTTATAATTGATTTCATTTTCCTCAGGAATTGTTGTTTTATACCTTTCCCCACCGAGCGGGATGGCTCAAGCGGTTTCATCTGTAGCCCGCATTCGGGAGATCCATGGCTACTAGCGATAAACCCGTGAGCTCTCGATTGCGAGCTTCAGGCGGTACCGTAGAGGAATCTAGCTCAGTAAACCAAACCATAACATCACCTACGAAAATGGAGCACCTAATTCCTAGCATGCGGAGTTTTAAACTCATATAGAGAAATAGGGTGCTGTTATGTTCACCTCCAATAACCTTCCTGAAACGCTGCAAATTGACATATTTTTAAAATGTGAGTACAGTGATATTATTTGCCTTTTTTCATATGAGGTGGTGCAGCCATTACCATCCGTGGCTGACATTTGGGAGGTAGTGAGTTTGAACCGCATTGGATATATGAGTTTTCTCAAGGTCACTAAGCGAATGCTGGAAGAGTTCCTTTCCTCCACCGAAATTCTTTCCCCACCATTTCACCTCACTTCACCCTTCATGGCTCAAATAACCGAGGTGTCGACGGGCACTTAAACCTCACTCACTCACTCACTCACTCACTCACTCACTCACTCACTCACTAACTCACTCACTCATTCACCTTTCATCCGTTTATTTTTTAAGGGTTACAGCATTTCTACAAATTCTGCGGCGTTGAATGATAGGGGAAAAGTGATACGTACGCCTAGAACAAATCTGCGGTTTTCTAGTCCCCCCTGTGGGAGAACTCTATTCAAGTGTCTCCTATGCTGTCATAGATGCTGGATCAGTCGCACTCTGTCTTCTTTCACCTCGCCCTCCCGGGGGACCCCAATAGAGGCAAAGATACAAAAGATCTATGAAGGAAAGCACCGAAGTTCCCCTGCTCTCTTACTGCTACTTACCTTTCGTAAATACTATACAGTGTAATCCCCTCAGAACATTCGTGTCTATCGCTTTGAACACCTCAGTAAAATTTCAACAATGGAACTAGAGCTACGCTTCAGACCCTTGTTGGGCGTCTCTACCGCTGTTGTCATGCAGTTTTCCAGTACTTTTCATCTGAGACACGGTTGCGCCATGCTCTGTGCCTGCACCGATGCTCGTGGTTGGAGAACTGGCAGTTGCTATCAGACTACTAACTTACCTTAACTTACCTATCAGTGACGTACCTTCTCAAAATGAGTTCAGTGCAGCACCGGTGTTTAGCTCGGGGTGCTAAATTGTGTGTGTCGGAAGAAGGAAATGCGCATTATTTAGCACAGGTATGGACGAGCCACATGAGACATTTTTCTTTCGCGTAAACTGGTTGTGGATAACTACTATGGCATACCGAAGCTACCCTTCTATCAGAGTAATTGAAAATCCTACTGGCTCAAATGCAGGGTTTGTGCAACATATAAATGACAAAGTAAGTGCAATTGCTTTATTCGTCATTTTTCATAGAATGAAAGTTTGAAACTCTAAATTTCCTGTGTTTTCTATCAAATTGAAAAAGTAAATCTGATATCTCTTGTAAATGTGCAGAAAACAAATAAACCATATCTATAACTTACAGTTCTTATATCAGTCTCACAAAGTACATTGCAGCATATTTGTTTGTTACAAAATATAAATGAGCCCGTTCTTATCTAATGTCAGATCAACTAATGTGGAATGAACTTCATAGGAGTATTGTTCCACTACTGCGTTAGAAGTCTGCTTTTGTGTTACAAACAGGAAACGAGAAGGGGAGAGGTAGAGTTTGCTTGAGGCCTGGTGACTGGCGGGTCAAAAATGTCCATATAAATATCTTTGAACAAGAGTGTCCTATCTATACCATGTGGTAGCTGCCGTTGTTATTGAGATACAACAGTCATTTTTTCATGCGGTTACAGTTGTTATAGACAGATAGTTATGGAACGTTGCAGCATTCGGCAACGTGTAGAAATTGTGAACATTTATTATCAAAACGGGTCATATATTCGCCAAACCTTCCGTGTATTGCGTGATACCGGGCTCTTATAAGGGATTATGTTTGACCTCAATTGGATGGTATGGATCTCAGAAACATCTGGTTCCAGCAAGATGGTGCCACATGTCATACCGTACTCGAAACAATCGATCTTTTGAAGGAGAAGTTCAGAGGTTTCATCATTAGCCGGGTGGTGATATTAACTGGCCCCAGAGATCACGGATTACTTCTTGTGGGGTTATGTTAAATATAGAGTTTATACCAACAAACCAGAAACAGTAAATGCTCCTATGAACAACATCACGCGTGTTATTCGTGAACTTGGACCTAATTTACATTCTTCTGTCATTGAAAACTGGACGAACCGTATACGCCCAACCCAACGAAGTCGCGGCTGCCACTTAACTGATGTTCTGTTCCACACGTAATGACATTAATTATGTTCCAAAATAGGAAAAATAAGCCTTTATCATATAGAACGTGTTTTATTTAAGTTCAAAGTTAGGACACTCTTGTTTAAAGACCCTTTACCTGACCTAATGTTTGAAGCAGTAATTAGACAATCACCGTGTTATGATGTAATATATTTCAATACAAAGTGAAGAATATACGGTGTTCATTTCTATTCGTTATTTCCCGCCCTCCGATTGAACAAGAATGACGTCATAGTTGACTGGTGAGTGTATCATGAAGTCATAGTGCCCTCTACGGAGAACAAGCGGTAGTTTTTGCGCAAGAGTAAGTATGTTACAGCGCTTTGAGTGTCTTTGCGCTGGTAACTAATGCAACCAGCTTCCCCTGAATATGAATGCAGAGCACCGCGTCTTCATGGTTTAATGCTACTTTCGTACCGGCATTAAAACTGGTGCTACATATAAATATAATTAAAATCGCTGCATAGAGGAGTTTGAGCAACGCTATCCAGCATTCAGAAAAGACCCTCGGAGCGTAACGTTGTCAAAAGTGTACAGGTACCGTCAAATTGACATACTTTTTTTGCAACATAAACATCTAACTTATTATCAGTATACGATATAAACTTTTTGTCATCCTCACGCTTAATTAAAATGTCTATTAATGTTAGTATCCTTATGTCTTTTAAAACCAATATGTGCATCAAACATTTCCAAGATACAGGATCAGTTACTCGCAGAAAGAGAGACACTGGACGCTATCAAGTGACTGGTCCCAATCTAGAAGCAATAAATGATGTTATGATAGAACGGCCTCAAGCATACCTTCTTGCAATACAGAGTTTAAGGGGAAGAGAGAAAGGAAATATAAGAAAATGGACACATAAGGCTATGTACTAGAGATATTTTCTTGTTTAGACCTGGATAAAAGCTTTGTACATGTTCTAACACTAATTTATTTTTCATTCCTAGAACATGTTCTACTAATTTTCTGATTTGTAATGGACTTGCATTGTGAAAAAAACTATGGGTGATAGAAAATAATTGAGATAAATTTGAGATATTTCTATTTTATGTGACAGGTTTACAATGTGCATATATGTCTACCATAACAGAAAAACAGATGTTCTAGTTAATTGATGGAAATTAATCATTTCTCCACACTAGCCGTATATAGGCTAAGGTTTTTGATAGATAGAGTCAACATGAAAAAATCAATGCCATGGCCGGGATTTGAACCACGGATCTCCTGGTTTCCGTCCAGTCGCTCTTAACCTTTGGGATACCATGGCAAACGTGCCGTCCTTTGCCTATATACAGCTAGTGTGGAGAAATGATTAATTTCCATCAATTGACTAAAATAATAAGAGTTAAATGATGAAGCCTGGGACTTAAGTACTTACGATAGTAAGTCGCCACAAACGGTGTATCTCGGATGCGAGAGCCCCTAGTGGTCTGCCGGGGAAATATATGAGTCAACTGGAGAATTTAATATCAGGAAGGCACGTTGGCCATGGTAGCTCAAAGTTTAAGAGCGACTGGATGGAAACCAGGAGATCCGTGGTTCAAATCCCGGCCATGGCATATGAATTTTTCATATCTATCTATCTATCAAAAACAGATGTTCATTGTGAAATAGGTGTTCAGTGACTTATCATTTCGTATATTCTTCATAGTCTACTTTTATGGCTGCATAACTAGCTTTGCAGTGCATTCATTGCAGTATAAAATTGTTTAAAAACAATTATCGTACCTACGCAGCAGGCGAAATTCCGCAGCTTTATATTACGCGGGCAGATCCACCTCTCGAATAGTATAGAGAGAGACCTGCTGCTGCTGCTGCTGCTGCTGCTGTCAGTACATCAAATACGATCGGAAGCTGCTATGGGGAATCCTATGTAAACTCGCTCCATCAGCGATACTATTGATGGCGTCAAATTTTGCGCGGTAAAATTACAGATAAAAATGAACACCGTGTATAGGGAGGTCATTAGACTGGACTGGCTGACACAAAAGATTTGCAGGAACTCAGTAATGTTGAAAGGATCACCGCTGAAGTGATACCGAAATTAAGAATTGCAATAAGTAAAGAATCGTAATGGATTTCAAAGGAGTATTGTATATTTGTTACGACATGAACAGGTGCAGTTGGTTGAGTTGTGTAACAAAAGACACGGGAGAAATAAAATTCTAAGGAAAAGCACTTGACTTTGTTTGGTAAGTTATTCTTCGGACCCTTAATAATGGCATGGCCGAGACTAATAATGGACAAAATAGTTACAAAGGGAATATTTGTGTGGAAAGAGGGCTTCCAGAAGTGAAAGTTACATACCCACGCACAGCTGTGCATAGTGTGAGGACAGAGAGTCCCCGACTTGGGGCCGATTAAGGCAGTTATCTGGTTCTGTCTTGGGCAAGGCAGACCAGAAGTGATGAGAGAAGATATTTGTCGGTTCATATGTACGTGAAGAACGAATTAAGTTTTATCGAGTAATAAGCATTCCTCATACAGTAACTTTAAACAGTGATATTGGTAACCCTTGGTCGGCAACTTCAAGTTTGATGTTATGATAAAAAGAAGCAGTCATTAAACCAGTTTGAAACGGGCATTCAAGTGTCATTAGAACCATCCTTCTCATACATATCCATGCATACTAGGCCGCGCCGTGGCTCAGTGGTTAGACCGCTTGGCTCTCACCAAGGCGGCCCGGGTTTGATCCCAGGCGACCGCCAAATGAGATTGGTGGTGGACAATACGGCGCTGGGGCGGGTTTTCTCCGGGATCTCCAGTTTCCCCCGCCATCTCATTCCACCGGTGCTCCATCTTCATCTCATGTATCATCAGTGTCATCGCCTGCGGTGCCATATGCAGTAAAAGCGGGCGTTAAAAATTACATATTTCATTTCACGCATACCCTGAGAGAAATCTCATTGCTTTACCCTGAGCTACCCATATTATTTGTTACAAACTGTAGCGTCAAAGTGGAACCCTTTGCGCCACACCATTTATTTGCTTCAGAAGTAAACCGTTCACGTATTTAGGGCTAGTTACAGAATTTCTGATTGCTTTGCTCTAAATAACCTTAGTCGAATTGTGAACCCGTAAAAGAGTGTAACGGCTGCATTTGATCCAAAATTAATGAATTTCTTCGTTTTTGAGCGGTATTAGTGACAAATGTCGGATTTCACTGTTACGATTATCTATTTCTAAGGTTAAGCCTGATATGGATTCTATAACAGGAGCTGTCAATATTCGTTCAAACAGAAATTATGCATTTAAATTCTTCTGATAAGCATCTCAATCACCCTACAAAGAACAGTGAAAAGCAAAATCATAGTACTTTCCTTTCAAATGTTTGATAATAGCATTGCATGTATGATAATCGTGTATACTCAAGATTTAAGTACAATATTTTCAATCAAAATACTGTTAATTCTTCATAGTTTCCCTTAGACTATGATATGCGGAGTTCTTAGCTTACTGCTAACTACTTGTCTCTTCAACTAGTTCTGTAGATGGCTGTTTATACAGGATGTTAATGAACTACACCGAAATATTTTAAGAGCAAGTGGAGATATGTTAAACAAGTAATATGAGACATGAGACTTACGGCCTGTTAGTTTAAATGTGGAAGTTAGGCTATATGATTCTAACGCGCCAGTACGCCACTGCTAATGGCAAGATCACTTGAGTCCACAACAAACAAAATGAAGAGCTGTGTCGCAGCACTCATGCTGGCGCAATGGTTATGGCATTAGCTTTCAAGTGAGAGCTAAACGAATACGATTCTACCTCACTTTTTTTTTTATTAATATTTTGTCTAAGCTTGTATAAATATATGCATTCTTGTATAAATGTATGCATTTTATGGAATAATTTCACCTTGTCAGTGCAATTAATCACAGCTCTTTCTAATAAAGGTTAAATCCTACTCAGTACTTTGGGAGGAAAGTTTGATTAGTTCTATTTATACGTTTCAGGATAATCTTATTTCTTCAACCTCCAGCATTAGGATTAGGATTTACTACGAAGCGGGTTCGTCACGGAGACCAGCCGTGGTCCATTGCACCTATGCCGCCAAGTGGGGCACCCCAGGAAGGAAGGATGAGACGAGAGGAGACAGAGGGAGGTCGTCCCAAGGAGCCACGACAGTGCAGAGGACAGGGTCCCTACATTTTACTTAGATAGAGACCTCCCTCGGCAGGCCAAGATAGCGGACATGCTCCCCTAATGCGGTACGGAAACGGACTCAGCAGCCGATTCGCAAATGGTCTCGGCAGCAGGTTCGGAGCCCGGCAACCGACCTACCGGAAGAGAAAGTAGTTTTCCTCAGAGCATGTCATCCCACCATGCACCGCCGAGACACCCGCCGACACTTCTTACCCCGAAAGAGACCACCAGATGAGAGATGATGTGAAATAATATTTTTGGGGAAATGGAGGAACAGGAAATTCGAGGGATGTAATTAACCTACCCAGTATTCGCCAAGCGACTCGGGAACACCGGAAAAGCCTCCGATAGGTCGGCCACGGGAATGAACCTGGGCCTTCCGAATGCGGTCCAGAGACGAAACCGCTTGAGCCATCCCGCTCGGTTCTTCAACCTCCAACAGTCCATTACACTTATAGTTAAGTACTGGAACACCTGGCTGCAATTTCACCTAGGAATAAGATTGGAGACAAGGTCAAGGCGATGCATGCAGCTGAGTGATATCATGTTTCCTATTAATCTTAAAATGTAAATATTCGTAGCATATAAATAGTACAAAAACAGTACAAAAATTAACAAAATGGAAAAAAGTTAGGATAATGTTCATTCCACATTAAAGAGATTTCATTTATCTTCTAATCGGATTTAAAACTACAAAATGAATGATAAACAATTTATCTGGAACCCTCTTTATTTAGAAACAATTGTTAAAGATTTTGACCTATATTTATCAATAAAATACATATAAAAGTGTAAAAAATAATGTCCGGTAATGTACTTTAGGCCAAAGGTAGAAGGCACACTGACCCAGATTTCACAGATGCTCTGTTACTCTTAGACATATATTCAACTACCCGACGAAGAAAGTCTTCAAGCTCGACTCCAGATCATTCTTAATCATCTTCATCTTCTGGGTCAGCGAACAACATATTAAGAAACATTTGATATGCCAGATGAAGTTTTAGGATAATGTCAAATGTGATCATCAACTTCAGACATTCCTTAATTAATGGATGCAAATTTGGGAAGTGTTGGCAGATAGCGTCGACAACCGTATCCGGTGTAAAATTATCCCAGGTGTAACCTGTAACAAGTGAAAATCTATTATCACAGCATTTAATTAGAATTAAGCTATTTAGACTAGTGAGTTCTGACAAAAGCATTTATTTGCCACTCGAAACCGTGTTGGTTGTTCAGCGTTTAGGATTTCAGTCATTATGTTACAAACCGTAAAATAAAATAACCTAAAAATTTCAAGTACTCTATGTAATTGTTTTAAATTGCAATGTTTGAAATAGGTGGATTATGGTTTTAAATCAAAACATTATATTTAGTGTATATAGTATATTTATACTTGCTTATAAAGTTCGAAAGTAATGGTTAATTTAGTACACGAAAATCGTCTGTATTTCAATCTGAGTAAAAAATTAATTTTTTGAAAATGTATTTGGGTAGACCATGTAACTGTTCCCCTTGGTCATGAACATAAAGTCGCTTAATATGTGTTATATCAAAATATTAGGTTAGCATAGATATTTTATACTGATTACTTTGCATCGAAAGGAAATACGCAACTATTACAGAAAAACACATTATAGTCGATAGGTCATATATATATAATAAGAAGTGTTTGACGAACTATAAATATAGATAAACGGAGAAACAGAAATATGAGGTCCCTCAGCAAAGTGAAGGTTGAGAACACAGGTCAGTCGGCTTTCTTCATAACAAAGTTCATCTCTAGGAACAATGCCTGCGAACCATGTGGAGGGTCAGTCTGTTGCCCTGTACTCTCTTTCATGCCAATACATGCGTGATCGATACAGTTGCTTTGCAGATTAACTACATTCCTGAACTTTCGCACCGTACGTGCTTCGGAATTAAGTAAGTGGACGCTGTGGGAAAATTTCTACCAACGTTCGGTCATGCGCACATACAAAATTCGTATGATAGTTCAAACTCGAAATTGAAACCAACCAATTACAGTTTAGAACTGCACGTGATTCACACAGAATTCAAAATGTAACGATAGAGGGGAAAATCAAGGGGATAGCGGACTCATGAGGTTTTTTTTTAATCCTCCAACATTTAGTCATATCGGACGATAAATGAAATGGGTGAAATGATGCTCAATGCGTCCGGGGTCCATGGAGCTTAGAGTTACCCGACATTCGTCTTTTAGGATAACGGAAAACCCCGGAAAAACCTTATCCAGATAACTCACCCTGAGCGAGATTCGAACTCGGGACCTCTTGAACGTGAGGCAGACATGCTACCACCGCGCTACCGAGACGGGCCCTCATGAGTTTGATAACAGAAACACTTTCTCTCGGTCGGGGCGTAGTGAAGTCATGTCGTACATGTCAGTGCGGCAAGAGTACCTCGAATACACAACACATGGATTCGTGAGTTTGATAACAGAAACACTCTCCGGCGTAGTGAAGTCACGTTATATATATATACAAGTGCGGTAAGAATACACCGAATACACAACACGTGTAATGAACTCTGTCGTTACCGCCAAACACATCACACGAGTCTGCAAGCAGCGACTATCCAGGTGGCGAGTGAGGTACCTGATTACAATTGTGAATAAATCGATCATGGAACAGTCGAGGTGTTTTCTTCGCTAATCACACCACACCCAGTCAGGACGTATCCCAGACCCTGGAACAAAGAAATGAGTCCACGCAGAGCGAACCCTGAGGAAAACCCCGACCTGTCCTGTAAACCTCCTCCCTCCGTAACCCTCACCCGTCACCTTCCCTACATTATGAGGTGTTGAGTGCTGGGAGGACTCAACCAGGTTCCTAACGGGCATGGACCGCCTCAACCACTTTTAGATGAATGGTGAAAAATGGATTTAAATTTAAGCATTTCAAAATTTACTATTTACAAGTCACTGAAGGAATTAAAAACGTCATTTTTTATTTCACTAATGCAAATACTCTATTTATGCACTGCATTAAACTCTAACGTTGAACATTGCTTACCTGGTTCCCTTTCATCCAAAATAAAACTGGCAAGTGCATTGACCACCAGCAAAAAACAAATTCTATCAATCACTCTGAATATGAAAATCATGATGAACGAATTAGGACCAGTAAGTCTCGTAAAGTTCTGCAACGTTCTCTGAAAATAAATAAAACATGACTATTTACATTTTATGCTTTCTGTTAAAACAACTGCAAGCTTAACTTCAAGGCAGAGTTTGTAAATGCCAGCTGTACAGTACTAAGAAGAAAAACACAAATATTTGAACTTTCACAAATAAAAACCATGAGCAATAATAGCTAATGTCTAATGCCAATTCAGGAAAACACTTGTTTCGTTTTAGAATAGTCGGAGGATTTCCAACAAATCGTCTTTTCCATAGGTAATAGGCTAAGAATATAAATAAATAAATAAATAAATAAATAAATAAATAAATAAATAAATAAATAAATAAATAAATAAATAAATAAATAAATAAATAAATAAATAAATAAATAAATAAATAAATAAATAAATAAATAAATAAATAAATAAATAAATAAATAAATAAATAAACAAATAAATAAATAAATAAATAAATAAATAAATAAATAAATAAATAAATAAATAAATAAATAAATAAATAAATAAATAAATAAATAAATAAATAAATAAATAAATAAATAAATAAATAAATAAATAAATAAATAAATAAATAAATAAATAAATAAATAAATAAATAAATAAATAAATAAATAAATAAATAAATAAATAAATAAATAAATAAATAAATAAATAAATAAATAAATAAATAAATAAATAAATAAATAAATAAATAAATAAATAAATAAATAAATAAATAAATAAATAAATAAATAAATAAATAAATAAATAAATAAATAAATAAATAAATAAATAAATAAATAAATAAATAAATAAATAAATAAATAAATAAATAAATAAATAAATAAATAAATAAATAAATAAATAAATAAATAAATAAATAAATAAATAAATAAATAAATAAATAAATAAATAAATAAATAAATAAATAAATAAATAAATAAATAAATAAATAAATAAATAAATAAATAAATAAATAAATAAATAAATAAATAAATAAAATCTGAATATTCTACCCCGGCACCTAGACAACTATACCGGGGCATATATCCAAATTTTCTCTTTATTTTTCCATAAAATCCTTACAAATGTTATAATTATACAAATCTCTCAGAAAACTACTCTAAAAAAATAAAATGAAATAAAATAACAGAAATAAACACAAAAAAGCAAAAAACAAAAGAAAACAACTATAAAAATTACAAAATCCTTATTTCCTAAATCTATATCTAAATCTACTAATTCTGTAGTCCACCATGGCCTCTGCCATCACTCTCTCCCTCCGCCGCCCATGCAGTCAACTCCATTGTTAGATTATTCGATAATTCTTCCCGTCTTATCCTATTTTGTATTCTAGAACTCCTTCTTGGATCTTGTACTATTCTTCGCCTATTATCAACTCTTTCTCCTTTTTACCTCCCATGCTTTCTTACTTACAAAGTTAGTCAAAACTTGTAATTTATTTACCAATTGTTGATCTCGAATTATGTCATATACGATATATCCTGCTAGCGCATGCCTCTCTTCTTGTTGGTGAATTGCATATCTTCCACATTCAAATACTACATGTTCAGGATTATCTTGTTTGTTACATAATTCACATATATCATTTTCAGTTTTATTGATTTTCTTCCAATAGGTCTTATAAGGTCAGTGTCCTGTTATATAATGTATAAATCCCTTTGTTGGTGGAATAAAATTCAATTTTAGTCTCTCTTTGACGTTCTGAAAAATTTCAAACACTCTTCTACCTTCTAGACTTTCTGTCCATTCTTTTTGCCATTTATCTTTTAAACTATTTTTAATCACCCAAGATTTGTTTGTTCTGACGCCAGTTATATTATAAACTTTTTCTAAGTTTCCTTTTTTCGCCCAAAATTTTGCGCCCTTCAATCCTATTAATAAATCAATCGGCCAAATGGCCGTTGTTACTAGCAATGCCATAGTTGGTGTTGTTTTTACAGCTCCTGTCAGACGTAATAATACTTTTCTTTGCGTTCGTCTCAACAATCTTCTTATTTGCACATCATCCATCCTTTCTGCCCAAACTGCTGCCGCATGCGTCATAATTGAAGCAAAAATGGTGTTATGATATATCTGTATGTTACGCAATGGAAGTACAAAATTTAAATTGGTTATTCTTGCTAGCTTTAGCATTATTTTCTCTGTTTTCTGCCTAATATACTCCGTGTGTTTTCTGAAATGAAATTTTTCATCTATCATGATACCCAAATATCTCATCTCTTTTTCCCGTTTAATGTTCTGATTATTTATCTTCACTGTAGGATCCCGCTTTAAATTTCCCTTAAAAAGCACATAATTTGACTTGTTTGGTGCAATTTTTAGTTTTGTTCTGAAACACCAATTTGATAATGTATTTGTAACTTCTCTTGCTTTATTTTCTAGCTCTAGTCTGCTCTGTCCATCCATCATTATGACTATGTCATCAGCATACGCTATTACATCCAAAACCTTATGATCTCTTTCCAGTAGTTCTAATAAATCTTCTGATAAAATATCCCAAAAAAGGGGCCCCAAGATAGAACCCTGAGGGCAACCCTTGGTTATCTTCTTCCTAGTTTCAAAATTTGATCCACCAATGAATACTTCTCTATTGGAACAATAATCCTTTAATAAATTATAAATAGTACTTGAATATTTCTTGTCTTTTAAAATGCCGAAAAAATACGGCCACCATAAATTATCAAAAGCGCCCGATATGTCCACAAATAATCCAATTACATAATTCTTTTGGCTTTTTGACACTGTTTCTTGAATTTTTAATATTGCATCCTCAGTTGAATATCCCTTTCTGAAACCAAATTGTTTATTATTCATACCCAGCATCAACCTATTTTCCATTATTCTTTTATATATTAACTGTTCAAAGATCTTGCCAATAGCATTTAATAAACATACTGGTCTGAAAGATTTTGGTTGCGTTCTGTCCTTATCTGCTCCTTTGCACAAAATTACAACATTTGCCTCCTTCCACAAGTTTGGAAATCTCCCTCTTGCCAAACAATCATTAAACAAGAAACACAAAAACAAGACAATTTCTTCTCGTAGATTATACAAGACTTCATTTATAATACCATCTGGACCAGGTGCCTTCTTCTTTTTTAACTTCTGCAGAATTAATTTTATTTCTGTAATATCAAAGGGATAAACAGGATTTCCTGTATACTGCAACATCATCTGGTTTCTTTTTTCAACATGAATATCATCATCTTCTTCCTCTTTATCATCTGGCAATAACGTATGTAATAACAATTCCACCGATTCTTTCCCACTTTCTGTCATCTCTCCATTACCCTTATCTAATGTGGCTAAGAATAATGAATTAAGTTATTTCCACAGATAAAGCTATAATATATAAAATTAAGTAATAGGTAAAGCTAATTTTAAGGTACAGATTCATCGCTAATTAACAAACTGGTACAAACGAAAAGAAAGCACAGTGTATTTAAGAGATGTTTATAATTACAAACAATAAACAAATTGCGCTATTTAGCATGTAAAAATAGTTGCCGTTAAGGAAATAATTTCCTGGTATACTTTTAAATATGGAGTTCAGTTTCAAAATGCTGAACTGGAGCGAATATGGATCTTTTCCCCTCTGAATTCTTTGTACAAACTACGAACAAGAATGCCACTGTGGTTGAAGGATGCAGTTCCTAAAATATTTAGGTGCATAAGAGCACACAAAATCAGATCTTTGAATTAGTTATTTATGAAGATACAACGGGAATATGATCTGATTTTTGTATTCCAGAATTGGACCAAAAAGCTTTAAGGGCTTATAGAGGCGTGTAGAGGTAGCAATTTGAGGACACTTTTGGTCCCAGAGCGCATAATTTTGTGCAATGAATTTGAAGCAGTAGTCACTGTCACTACTTCCATGGCATATGCAAGCGCATTTGCTGCGATGCTTAAAACATGTACGTGTGTGGCTCCGTGGTAACAAAGGAGTTCTGTAGTCGGTCATTGAGCGGCATGGCTCAGGTGATTTCGTCTGTGGTCCTCATTCGGGAGGCCCAGGTTTGATTCCCGTGGCCCATAGGTTTTTGGGGGATTTTCCCGGGTCTTCAGGCGAATGCTGAATAAGTTAATTTCATCCCACGAATTTGTCCCTTCATTTCCATTATCATTTCACACTAACTCTCATCTGGTGATCTCTTTCAGGGTAGAAGTGTCGGGGAGTGTTTCGGAGTTGCATGGTAGTTGCTCCTGGAAAACACTTCCTCCTCCGGTGGGACCGTCCTGGTGGGCCGTTTCAGGACCACGGTGGGTGGGATGCCGGTTACACTGGCCTGCCGGGAAGTTCCGACTGGTCAGTTGTAGAGAACCTGCACTCTGGACTGTCGTGGCTCCTTGGGACGGTCGCCCTCTGTCTCCTCTTGCCTCATTCTTCCTCGAGGGGTTGCCCCACTTGGGGGTATAGGTACTATAGGCCAAGTTTGGACCTCCGTGCCGAATTCCCTTCATAGCCAGTCCAGTCTGACGTCAATGACATCACTTTACAAATTTAAGCCCCTCTTTACTCTTTTTTATTTTTGTATTTTCATAGTTGAATCGTCAAATTGTTGATTCTGAAGGATACTGAATACTGCCCCGCTCTTATTACCGCTGCAGTTAAATGGAATCATGCAAATCAAACGAGTAGACCTTGAACAGGAACATAACTATGGTAATACTATGACCTGGGACAACACACTAATATGCTTATGAACTGAATGTTAAGTTAGCTCTGGAAAAGAAATAACTAATATTCCAGGCGAATTACAGTCACATTCCTTCTCGCATTCCTATATTTTCAGTGAACCACGAGATAGCACACATATACATTTGACATACCTATGAAGAAAGCTGGTCCTGTGACGTGGCGTAGTGGGCTAAGGCAACATGCTTTGGTTCCTTGCCACAGAATGCGACCCGGGTTGGATCCGACCCCTAAGGGTGCGGATTTTAAGTCCCGGGTATAAGACCGGTGTCCACTCAGCATCGTGAGGAAACTGAGGAGCTTACAATAGGTAAGCGGCCCTGGTAATGGAAACCACCTTTGGAAGGCTGTGGGTGTCGAGATGCCACATCTCCTCTCCGTATCGGTTAGATGATCACCCACCACTACCTTGCGTATGTGAGCGCAAGGCCGGCAGCCGGGTTGGCCCTGGCCCTCTATGGGCTCTCGCGCCAAGGGTTATTATTATGAAGAGAGCTGTTGTCGCTCGCACGCATAGCTTAGTGGTAACAGTTGGCTAGAGAGAGATGGGTTCGATTCTTCCTATAAAATTACTTCAGTTACTATTTTAGTTCTTAAGATTAAAGGTTCCTGCAATATGCAAAGAAAAATGTTAATTTTAATGATGGAATAATCCGAACGAAAAAAAAAAACAATAACGTTTACGTGTAGTATAAAAATATCCTCTTAACAATGGTGTTATGAAGCAATGTTTAGCCCGCCTCGGTAGCGTGGTGGTAGCATGTCTGCCTCACGCTCAAGAGATCCCGAGTTCGAATATCGGTCAGGGTGAGTTACCTGGATAAGTTTTTTTCCGGGGGTTTCCCTTATCCTGAAAGACGAATGTCGGGTAATTCTAAGCTCTATGGACCCCGGGCTCATTTGAGCATCATTTCACCCATTCAATTCATCGTCTGATATGACTTAACGTTGGAGGACGTAAATTACAAAAAAAAAAAAAAAAAAAAAAAAAAAGCTATGTTTAAATGTATTACTCAAAAACTTGGGCATTAGTTTGTAATCTTGTTTGCACAATGCGGTTACAATGTTCACAAATGTTACTTTCTGAAGGTCCTTGTAGCTACTCAGTGCTATTTAATTAAATCTAAACTTTAATTAATAATAAAAAGTTTTACAAAATAAGCAAAAATAAATATTGCGTTATACGGATAGGTATAAAAAATAATCAGGGACGGATATAGAGCATGCCTTCAAACAATGCAACAATAATAGCATAATGCTCCGTAAAGCATGATTTTAAAACATTGCAGTATTTTATGTTGTACATTCCTGTTCAGAATTCATTCATTTGACTTCTAGATTACAGATGACAGCAGCGGTAATAAATGGAGCAGTTTATTAGTTCATATCCTTCACAATCAACAATTTGGAGAACGAAATAAATAAACAATAAACTAAAAAAGAAAAAAGAAAGCAAGTCTTGAGCTAATATCTCAGCACCTAGGTTTGAGAAATCCTTACATCAGCATTCTAGGTGGCATCAGTGAAGTCTGGCTAACATTATTTCATTAAATTAAGCGCGCTGGGACAATAAGTGTCTCCTTCAAATTGTTTTTACAACACTTCGCTATAACCACTTAAAGTTTTTCGGTCAAATTTTGAAAGACACTATATTTATTTAGAAACATATAATTCATTTGAAGAATGTTAGATACATAGAATGTTGTACAGCACAATCAGTAGTTTTTCACACATATTTTAATTAATATTTTTTGTAATAAATGTATAATAGCAGAATTAAATAAATTGCTCATATCCGACTGCAGAACATTCTGAAACGAAAATAAATGTATACGTTGCAAAACGTAAGTAGGCTAATACGTTCGCAATAAGAGAAAGAAGTTATTTATTGGCTATACTTTAAGAATGGAATGCAGTTTTTACGAAATCCGTAAGATTAAACGAAGCATTTTGAACACTACGTGCTTGGCAAAGAAAATCCATACTGTAATCCAAAGAAAAGTACGTGGTGACACAAATACTCTACGATTCAATATTGAAGGGTTTGATTTGCGTTTACATTTAGGTCGGTCTGGGTGTCTCGATTGGTTAGACACTGCCTACTGATCCCAAGGTCGGGGGTTCAAATCTGGCCCATACCGATGGTCTTTAAGCATGATGAAAAGTGACAACTGCACATCAGTAGATCCATTGGCATGTAAAGGAACACCTGTGGGACAAATTTCGGCACATTGTTGACGCTGACAATTGACAGCATCGTTAACAAACGAAATATTAGATTGTTTAGTGAACGCCAGTACACGTGTTTTACAAAAGAAATGTACCCTAACCACAACTAATATCCTCACAAACATTTCTCCACGCCCCAGAGAATGGAAACGTCTATCTGTGTCCTTCAAATTCAAAAACCCTGATTTAAAAAAGTGACAGTCGCATGTAGACCCAAAGTGGAATCTCAGTTTTCAAAATTTGGAATTAAAGTTTCTTCTGTTTCTTTAGCTGCAAAGCTTAATATTAACAGGTTACAACTCCACCAAGGCGCCGAGAAGGGAGGACTTGGGTTGTAAAATTATTAGGGGGAGTTCTAGAAACGATACAGCCGAGTTGAATCTACATTAGAACATCTTCACATTCTGAACTTTAAAACAAGTCATACCTATTTCGGCAGTGTTAAAATTTGTTGCAGCAATTACTGTAACATTTGTATCATAAACCAGTTTGTAAGGTTGATGTTACTATATTTACATATAGAAAACCAACCTTGCAAAGGATTTACTGTTGCTTTATTAAGTATAACAAAGTTTTGGAAAATGTAAGTGGTGTTACATAAATTAACTAGAAACCGTTATTGTTTCTTCTGAACAATTCAACTAACCAGAAATATTATTACTAAAATGGTCCTATTGTCCAGTCTTTCACGCAAGCAAATATCCTTTCGCGCGTAAAAACAGATGAGAAAGCAACGGGGTGATTCCAGTTAAACACCCGACAGTGGCGTGAGCCGGGTTATGTTCCGAGGGACGAGAGGCAGTTCCCAGGCTTGAACTACAGACAAGAACAGTAAAAGCAACCGAAAAGGTCTCTAGAATGTTTTCCACTTATGTTACAGTGTCTTTATTTTTAAGAGAATAGACTCACTTTTTAGATTGGTAAATGGTTTGAGAAATTTTTATTTGACTTGTGCGCATTCAATCCTAGCTATTTCTACTTTCTCTAATACATACTTATGGTAACCTAGGAAATTATTGCATTCTCCCAAACATTTGACTACTAGATTTCATTGGGAATTCAAACTTTTAGGTGCCCTGAATCCAAAGTAAGTATTTTCAGAAAAAGGTGTGTGTATGTATGTCCGTGTGTCTGTGGATATATTAACTAAAAACAAAAGGTATGTTAAATATCTAATTGCGTATTGCAGTCCAGACTTCTGTGTGGAGGGGGATCTTTGGTATGGTCATGTTATGACAAAGATCCCTGGTATAAGTAATGACAGTCTTCTAAATTATGCAGGCCGGATACACAACTTCGGTAATAATACTAATTCTACTAATCCCTAAATGGAACTGAACCTAAAGACGTCTTAAAATATTCACAGTATTTTGTGCCACCTATATTATTGTCAGAACAGATTTAAAACAATTTTTATATTACCAAGAGTGTGAAAAATTAAATTTAATACACTAACAGCTGCGAACATTATGAGTGAACTGTTTGCTTTTACATCAGCTTATCCTTAAAAATAATTGAACAGAAGTAAAAATTACTATCAGTTTAGTACCCATTCTTTACGATTTTGTTACATACGACAATAAAGGTTGCATAAACTGAAGATGCGTAAAATGAAGGAACATTTGAGAAGAAACTGTAGGCCAAGTTTAAAGCACTTTAGAGCATTTATCGATTATAAAGACTGAGGAATATGGAAAATACTTCAGTAAGTGAGGACGGTCCTGGCCGAAATTGAACCACACACTTCCCGATCATGATGCCCAACTTTAACGATGTCGGCTGCGAGTGTAGCCCACAACTTTCTACTTACATTTGATTATGAATCAATATGAATAAAATAACTTGAATTTTACATTATACATTTATTGCAGATGTTGTTCTGGTAACCAGTATCTACCTATAGCACGCTCCCGGAAACTGGCGGCAATTTAGAGTTTTGTAGTTTGTTTGTTTTAATAACTGGTTACCAGATATAGTTTACTGGATACCAGTAAATCTTGGTTTATTTTTGTAATACTGTAATACATATGTAAATTGAAATAAAAAAATTAAAAAGTATTTTATGTTTAAATAATAATAATAATAATAATAATAATAATAATAATAATAATAATAATAATAATAATAATAATAATAATAATAATAATAATAATAATAATAATAATAATAATAATAATAATAATAATAATAATAATAATAATAATAATAATAATAATAATAATAATAATAATAATAATAATAATAATAATAATAATAATAATAATAATAATAATAATAATAATAATAATAATAATAATAATAATAATAATAATAATAATAATAATAATAATAATAATAATAATAATAATAATAATAATAATAATAATAATAATAATAATAATAATAATAATAATAATAATAATAATAATAATAATAATAATAATAATAATAATAATAATAATAATAATAATAATAATAATAGCGATAGCTAATATTAAATTTAGTAATAATATCAATAATTAATTTAATAAAAATAAATAATATTAATTTAATGTTAAATATTTGCTGTTAATAGTTGTAGTACTAGTTTTGTGTTAATGGTGTTGATGTGAATGAAATGTTATTGTAAGTTTTATTTAGATTAAGTTTGATCAAAAATGTGTTTATGTTATTTAATATATATTTTTCATGTTTATTTTTGTATCATAATGTTTTATCTTAATCTTTATAGTTTTATTGTTTTAATGTATAATAATTGTATTTAATTAATAATTTTAATTTTTAATCTGAAAAAATTTATCTGTAAATTATGTTGTATGATTGTAGTACGAATAAATGTTAAAAATCTGGAATATTAGCCCTGGTTGAAGAAAATAGGTGCCGGGGTTATTGTATAGATTTTTATTTTATTTTATTTTTATTTGATTGTGAATAACCAATATGAACGAAGCCGAAACACCTCATCTTTTAAATTTTGGTTGGCTATGCGTGAAATTGTCAGATAAAGTTATAAGTATTTCCTCAGTGTGAACATTCTTATGTGATACGGACTTAAAAATATGAAATATTTCACTTATAAAGTATTTATGAAAAGGAAGCTACGTACAGGAATAATAAAGAGTGCCTTATAAAAATCCAATGGGATCCTACCTCTATAAAAATGCTTTAAAATTTTAAATTCAAACAGGCCCGTGATAAATTCTTTATGACTATGTTAATGGTTATTTTGTTTCCGAATTACACAGACTCAGATGATAAAAAAAAAAAACTCCTATTGGAATTTGAATGCAATGCCATCATAACTTAGTTGGAGGATAGGCACAGAACACCTAAATTCGTACTTCGAAATATCAATAACCTTTCTAATGCTCTTTTGTTAAATATAAGATGTTATAAAATTCAAACTTCAGCGACACCTGGAGGAATCGACAGCACTGTCTAATGCTCAGTATTAAAGGACTTTTAATTACGTCAGAAGCTAAAATAATATTTAAAATAAATTTGTTTAATTAAAACACAAATGGTTACGAAACATGGGCTATAAAAGGAACATTCTAAAATAAACGCGGTAGAAATGAAATACCCCAGAGCTAACAAAGGTTGTGCAAAAATGAATAAAATTAAAAATGAAGACATCAGAGAAGAATGGGGTATTGGTTCACAATTAACAAAGTAAAGCAACATAGAGAACTACGGAGAAAGCACTTACAAAGCTGTACAAAACCACAGATCCCAAAATATATACACTACCGCTCAAGTAATTACCTAATAAACGAAGCCATAGAAACATTAATCCATTTCATTATGCTACCTTCCTTTCTTGAAAGAGGTAGGTACATTGATGTCAAAGCTTGATACCCCTTATAGGGACACTCCCCCCATATGTTTTGACTCGAGTATAGTATTGTTTAATGTACTAGATATCGTTCATGTAGACTAACAAACTCAGTTTAGGTACTCAGAAACAAGTTAGAGGGTCATAGGTGAGCACAGTATTTACATTGTGTTGTATGTAGTTTCAAAGTTAAAATGGGTAAAAACAGTGAGCTTTCCTCCTTTCAGAGGAAATGGCCAAAGCCTCCTAAATTCTCCCCTCCCAGTGACTGTTGCATATTGCCAAGATGGTCGTCTCCCGAAAATTGCCTCTATGGTCGTTATCAAAACAATGCTCTGCCAGCCCAGACTTCTCAGGTTGCATTAAACGAATGCTCCGTTCGTGTTCGTTTATTCTGGTAGCGATGGTCCTTCAGGTTTGTCCTATATACGGTGTCCCACATTCACAGGGAATGCAGTACACTCCCGGAACTCGGAAGTCCAGTTTGTTTTTCACCGGTCTCAACAGATGTTTAATCTTCTGAGGTGGCCTGTGGATGGTCCTGATGTATTTGGCGAGAATTCTGCTCATTCTGCCGGATAGGTTGCCGGTAAACGGGATGCAGGCTGTAGCGGTAGGCTTATCTGACGCTTGCTGTATTACAGGTTTTCCTTTCCTAGCTTTGGTGATCGAGGCTTCAACGTCATATTCGGAGTAGCCGTTTTGACGGAAAGTGAGTCTCAGGTACTGTAATTCCTGTTTTAAATGGCTGGGATCAGAGACAGGCAAAGCAAAAGAGCACGCTTAATAGTGATGCTGGGTTTCAGTTCAGCTCCTTTTGGAAACCGGCCTCAAAAATGGAAATCCGTCGAATTAAGAAGCAAAGATTAATACAGCTTTATAATCAAGTTAATTAGTTATGTTTCTTTGACCCAAATAATTTTCTATACTCACGCTATCTCCTGGCCTGGTATTTAATTTACTGAAAACAGTCCTTTGTTCAGTAATGCGAATTTTGATAGTGGTTTTTCTTTGTTTATATTTGTGTTATATCCAGTGTTTCATTTGTGGTTATAACATTTAATAAATATCCTGATGATGGGAGAGGTGCACACTCCCGAAACGTTGATTTCTAATCGTCTGTTCATCTGACTTGCTTCCCGAGAAGAAATTGAACATATTCGTCGCCAGGAAAGATTCAGGTCTTATTTTGAGGTATTATGTTGTAACAACATTATAATACAGCTTTAAACGTCTTTGCGTCATTTACGGCATATTAACACACTATCGCCGCGTTATTTATGGCCTATGAGCACACAGCTGCCGTATGATAGTGTACAAATATCGATCGAGCGAAGTGGCACCGCGTAACGTGCGCGACTCGCATATGGGAGGTCGCTGGTTCGATCGCCGTAACCGCCTACGCTGACTTGGATTTTCGGCTTTCCCTCTTCTCAATTACATAGACCAATAATGGGATGCTCACTTTCATAACATAATTTCCATCATTTCCCTTCATATATTTCCTTATCATCCTTCAGGTATGCTTTCAAGCCCAAAGTGTATGGTGGTGCTGGACAGATGGCTCGTATGCCTGCGCATTGTAAATACTGTTCTTGACATTGAGCGGTGTTGTGCCCTCGCTGTAGAGATGAGACCCTTGTCGACACCGCACCCGAGTGTTGGTGGCTATGCAACGGGTCCTACACCGGAAAAAAGAACTGTCAGCACTAGTTAGGGTCTACCGCGCTTCTCTGTGGTCTGTCTGCCTGCAACCTTGTGGATTCCTGCGGTTATCTCACTTCATCCCTTCATCCAGGGGATGCTAGGATCGATAGATCTGTGTAGAGGTCGCAGTGAGCCTAGTATTCCTTTCCGTTCTCTACCCTTTAAACTTTTTTCCTTGTCCAATGCATGATTTCGCATCCAATTACCTCGAATAACCACGAGTCTATTGTTGCTGTAAAGAGCACATGACAAATGTTTTGATGAAACCAAAAAAGAAAATGTATGATACGGAGTTTAATGTCAATTTAGAAGGAACCAATTACATTTTCATGCATTTATTTTGTAACATATCTGGCCACTAAAGTCATTCATACAAAATTAAAAAAATAAGACGATAAAGAATTACCCCAAACAGAATATTCATAATTAATAAATATTTTGGTTAAATATATGGGCTGTAGATTGAGGTAAAACCTCTCAAAGTACTTTAAATAAAAACATGGAAGATAAAGTTGAAGTATTGCTTCATATTAAATTTATAAAACTTAACGGGAATACCTGTATTTAAAAAAATTATATTAATAGAAAGTTTTACTTACTTAAGGAAGGCCTACGTATGTAATACAGGCAGCTTTTTTGTCTCTTTTGTGGTGTCCAGTTGATGTAAAGTTTCCCTGCAATGGAGAAAAACTTATCTTATTGTTCACAGAAATCTAAAATACAGGATTCTGCGTTTAAAACCTAACGGAGTACGTGGCGTTTCTCCTTTCTCGAGATCTTGCTGTATTCCTCAATTACCTGCTGCCTTTGTGCGCAGGAGCTAGCTGTGTGCACTCCACTCGGCAGTATTGTACCGGCCACCAACATGAAAAGGCGCTTGACTCTAGAGCAGCGCATTGTCGTGTGCTAAAGTTATTATAAATGGGAATCACTAAGCCATGTTCACACAGAGTATATTCAAACGTTCCTTGGTGAAGTGCCCCCTTCCAGATTTAAAATTCAGATTGTAAAAAAATAAAAAGCGAAAGCCTAAACACATAGTGTCAACAGAGGAAAATTTTGACGACATAGGTGCATGTTTTGAGCGTTCACCAATCAAATCCATTCCAAAATTAACACAATAGGTGAGCATTTCAGAGTCTTCTGCACATAGAGCAACTAAATTATTATAACTAAAACCGTATAAGTGTACAAGCAAAACAAGGTGACCCAGTATCACGAATGCATTATTGTGAATGGTTTAATCACTGAATGGCGGTTTAATTGGTCCACTGCTTCTGTTCTTTTCCGATGAGGGTAGTTTCACTTCAGTGGTGGTGTCAACACTCGTGACAGTTGGCACTGGGTTTCTGAAAATTCACATCGCGTTCAAGAAATCCCTCATTATGATCGGAAAGCTGGGGAGTAGTGTGCTGTTAGCACTGGATCCATAATCGGTCCAATATTCTATGAGCAGACTGTAAATACAAAGTGGTACCGAAATGACATTTTGACCACATTTTATCATGAACTGCCAGAAGAATAGAAATCATATGGGTGGTTTCAACAAAATTCTGCTACTGTCCTTATAGCAGAGGAGTCCATGAATAAAATTATGGAAGTATTTGAAGATAGAGTGATTGGTGCTAGTGTATGGCTCTCTCACTCCCTCGATATAGCAGCGCGTGATTTTTACTTGTGGAGTAATCTGAAAGACAAAGCTTTCGAAACAAATCCTCATATATGGGAAGAACTGAAACAAAATATTAGAAATTAAATAGGAAACATTACAGTGGTCTAACTTAATCGTGTGTATCAGAATGTGTTCTCCCGATATAATACTTGTTTAGCCGAGGGTGGACGACATTTCCAGCATCTTCTATGTAAGATGAGAGCGTTATACAATCTTTACGCGCGGAGTATATGTAAGAGCAAAGCCAGCTGTGGCACATCCAATTGCGCACAGGGGAAATGCTGTGCGTCCGTTGGGTTTAAAATGAAGAACCCTGCACATACAGAAGTGTGCAAATTATTACTCATTCATGTTTTTTTTTTAATTTGATTCAGTTAAACATTCAAAATAATAGTTATTTACCGAGGTAACCTATTTCAATTTGTCGTAATTCCTTTCCTTGCTATAATATGTAGCATATTCAATGAAATTTCACCCTTAATAATAGCTGGGGGATTTTTCGTTTACTTATAGTAATATGGTGGTAGCTTTTCTTCATTTTCTTCATGTCTGTTTATCCAACTGTTTGGTGATATTGCTTTCATTTGGTGAATGTAGTAACTGAAGATTGTTAATATTTGCCGTTATTGTGTTTTATGGCTAATATATCCTCAGTATTTATTATTAATTAATCTCAAGCCAGGTATAGTGGCCGCGCTTAAACCATCCCCAACCGGCTCTCTTTGTAGCGAAAAACTATTCTTCCCCCTAACCACAATGTCATAAACATCTTAGGAAACACCAACCGGGGTCAGAGGTGAAGAATGTTAGGCTCGTGTTTACAGCTGAGAATATCCAGTGTTGCCGTTGTTTAAATTAACTTTTAGAGGCAAAATATAAATAAATAAAGCAAAATTCACTGTAAGAAATCGTCATTGATCTTTTCAAATAAATTTTAAATGATTAATGTTTCCTATCATAATACATAATGTTACAACTCTTTATAACATAACTGAAAAGAAATATATCACCTACGCTGTTATGGTATTAGTACTTCTATTACGTACAAGAACTAAATGCGTATTATTAGCATAATATCTAAGGAAAGTTTAGTAAAACATCATTACAATTTTAAAAGGGTTAAACTGCATCAATGTGCATGAATTTGCGAGGGATATTTACTTGCGAATTAAAGAAGCACTTTGGATATTCTGGTAGTTAATAATAATTTATAAGCAAAGATTGCACGTTTGAGCTTTGTTTATTGCAATCGTGAGCCGTTTTATTCTAAAACATTTTCCTTTATTCTATGGTAGCTACAGGTGGTGAATTTCAGTTGATTTAACAAAGCAATAAACACTTAAAAAAAAAACAACAACCAAGGAATTAAAGAAAAACTAGTAAGGAAACTCTATTACTCTTTTCAAATTTTCGAAACTTTTTACAAGGATGTCTGCTAATTTTACAAGTTTGAATAAAGTTAAGCATTGTATTTGTTTATGGGGGGTGGGTCTTCTGCTAAACACAATTTAAATAAATAATCACGTACATTCCGCATAATAATTAAATATGCCATAAACGCTTTAGAACTCGAAAAAGTTTAGATACTTTTATTTATATATATATATATATATATATATATATATATATATATATATATATATTACAAGTATGAACGGAAATCCATGGTAGCATATCCATGTTAGGTTCGATACCCACGGTCTCCACATCTTAATTAAATTACGCAAGTGCTAAACGCAAATAACTATTAAACACAAATAAATTTATAATACTATACTAAGTAAAACACTATGTAACTTCTATAAATATAAGCTTAATTAACACACATAGGAAGCACGTTTGCACAGTCTAAGATAATTTCTGAGGACACAAGCAAAATATTGCAACAGCGCTCTAACTTGGTGAACGTATTAAGAAGGGCCACCCATATGTTTAAGGGTGGAAAACCCTTATAATTGCTTACATGTGAGGAGGCGTGGTCAGAAGGGAAAGCTTTTGACGCCGCCTGGGATTCAATGGACGAGGCTACTATAACATCGTGTATCTTATCCTTAGCATTCACATTGATTCAAAAGTGAGGTTATGGGTAAAACTGCTGACTTATCCCAAAAGAAAGAAGCTGTAACTGAGAGTCTTTTGAAGGAAAATCTTTATTCACAACGTGAAATAGCTAAGAAATTGTGTATTTCACAAAAATCTGTTAGTCGCATTAATCAAGCTTTAACATTCGGTGAGACGTTGACCTCACAAAGGGATGGAAAATGCGGGAGAAAAAGAAAGCTATCACCAAGGATGCAAAGAAAACTTGTGCAGCTGGCAAAACAAAATAGAAGAGCAAGCAACATTGACCTTAGTAATCAACTAAAGCAGTACGGTACAGAAATATGAGCCTCAGTAGTTCACAGAAGATTATGTGAAGCAGGTTTACCAGCACACAGGCCTCGTAAAAAGGCTAAACTGACACCTGCAATGGCAAAAAAAAAAAAAAAAAAAAAAACTTTTAGAATGGACCAAAGAGATGCAGAGGAATTTTGGAGAAAGGTAAATAGTATGAAAATTTTATATAGCATAAAATATGTACATGTAAATGTTATGGAAATGAAATAAACAGCCTAAACTTTGTTTCTCTCATTGCTGGTTTTGTTGTACTATCTTTGAGCAATTTTAAAACCGTTTAATATTAATAGAGGTTTTTACTGTTTCAGGTAATTTTCTCAGATGAATCCATGTTTGAAGTATGTGAAGAGAGCAGCCAATATGTGAGAAGGACAGATAAAGAAGCATTTTCCCCTCAGTGTGTCGATCAAAGAGTAAAGCACCCAACATCAATAATGGTCTGGAGCTGTATGTCTGCCCATGGACCTGGAATATTATACATAGTTGTGTGATATGTGGAGCAGAAACAGTATAAAAGTGTATTAAACACAAGACTATTTCCGCAAAGTAAAGAATGGTTTCCAAATGGTAATTTTGTGTTCATGCATGACAGTGCTCCCTGCCATAGAGCAAAATCTGTAACCCAGTTCCTCAAAGAAAACAATGTAAAAGTACTATCATGGCCGGGGAGTAGCCCTGATTTAAATCCAATAGATAATCTGTGGGGTATTGTTAAACAGAGACTGAAAAAATTGAAAATAACAACAAAAGTTCAGCTTATTGAGGGCCTGATAAGCATTTGGCACAGAGATGAAGAAATAAAGAAAAAGTGCTCCACCCTTGTAGAGAGCATGCCTAAACGCATCAAAATGGTAATAAAGGCTAAAGGAATGCATGCAAAATACTAAGAGTTGAAAACATATTTTGCAATATTATTTCTGTTAAATAAATAGAAAATAAACGGTATATGTTAAAAATTTCACCACTGAGTTTAATAATTTGCACACGTCTGTACATAGGATGAATTCGTATTCCACCAATGATATAATTCAATTAAGGACCCGGTTAATGAGACTAATTAGGAAGGACCCTTCAATCAATGGCATTTAAGGAAAACTTACACATGCCTCACGTGCACACACACACACACACACACACACACACACACACACACACACACACACACACACACACACACACACAACGTATAAAATAACTTCAAGATGGCATTCAACTTGTTTTCTTATTTATGTGAAACGCAATTCTTTCATTGGCGTTTATTACGTTAAAATGTAGGGATGTATATGATTTCAAATTTAGCATAATTAATAATTATTACATTCTGTTGCAACTCGTTGTTTTAATGAGATAATAAGTAAATAAATTACCGTATAAATAAATGATAAATAAATTAGCAGAAAATTTTGAAACAATTTCTGTAAATACACTTAACTTGACGAAATGTAGGGGCATTATAGCGTCAGCCGGTGCACAAAAGTAGAACGCGCGCATTTTAATAAGCTTTGAATTTTTCTTTAAGTATATTTTTCGCTGCCTGGTACGGTTTAGTCAAACACAGTTATTGTTACATAACTAAGGAGGAATACACAGGCTACTCCACGAAAATTCAAGATATACAGTTCATTCGCCGCATTAATATAGTAAACACACGATATTTTAATAAAAATCTTAAGTGTCCTTCTGAGAAAATAAAAATAACCAAACGTTTCACATGTAGGGCGTAGTGCAAGGTATTTGGAGTTTCGTAAAAAATCTGTGTGGCACGTCCTTGGATAAAGCAGAACTTAAATATAAAGCTTTTAAGTTAAGATGTTCACACACACACTCCCACACACACACACACACACACACACACACACACACACACGCACACACACATACACATGCATAGAGATAGGCAGAGAGCGAGAGAGCTTTTTCAAAAATTCTTCAAAGCACCCCAAAACGTATATTTCAAATGAAAACACACTTTTGAATTTTTTGCTGGACTGTGTGTGTAGTGTTTAACGCCCGCTTTTACTACATACGGCATCGCAGGCGATGACACTGATGATACATGAGATGAAGATGGAGCAGCGGTGGAATGAGATGGCGGGGTAAACCGGAGATCCCGGAGAAAACCCGCCCCAGCACCGTATTGTCCACCACGAATCTCACTTTACGGTCGCCTGGGATCGAACCCGGGCCGCCTCGGTGAGAGCCAAGCGGTATAACCACTGAGCCACGGCGCGGCCGTTTGCTGGACAATACCTAGTCAGCATAGTGAGGAAATTGAGAAGCTACGTTAGGCAGCGAACCGTGGTCAAGAAAGTCAACTTTCCGGCTAAGGGTGCCTTGATGCTGACCACATCTCCTCCCCGTATGGGTTGGATGATCACGCACCTCTTCTTTGTATATGTGGGTGTTTGTTTTTTAATTTTACGTCCTCCAACGTTAAGTCATATGGACGATGTATGGGATGGGTGAAATGATGCTCAAATGAACCCGGAGCCCATAGAGCTTAGAGTTATCCGACATTCGTCTTTCAAGATAAGGGAAAACCACGGAAAAAACCTTATCCAGGTAACTCATCATGACCGAGATTCGAACTCGGGACCTCTTTAACGTGAGGCAGACACGCTCCATCTACGCTACCGAGGCGGGCATATGTGGGCGTGAAGCTGGTAGTCGGGTTGGCAGGCTAGCGTGCTGTTACGCCATGAGTTACGGTTTTACAGTATCTATTACCTCCTCTTCCTACCATAGGTAGGCTATAGAGAAAGCAAAGATCAGCTAAAACAGCCCACTGTGTGGTTCTTTGTTTGTTTGTAATTTACGTCCTCCAACGTTAAGTCATGTCGGACGATGAATGGAATGGGTGAAATGATGCTCAAGTGAACCCAGGGTCCAGAGAGCTTAGAGTTACCCGACATTCGTCTTGAAGGATAAGGGAAACCACCGGAAAAATCTTATCCAGGTAACTCACCCTGACCGAGAGTCCAACTCGGGACCTCTTGAACGTGAGGCGGACATGCTACCACCACGCTACCGAGGTGGGCGCCCACTGTGTTGCATAATATAAGCTGAGCATAAATAAACAGTTAACATAGCAAAGTCATGTTGCCTAAATTGAAATAATTACTAGCAAAACATTTTGAACGTTATTAAAGCAGCATTTAAAGCATTACTTTAAATTGTATAATATGCAAGGGCAAGGCGTTTTTGGTTGAAATACAACTATTTCTAACCTATCACGTCGGGGAAATAAAAACGGCAATGTCAACCTTGAAACAACACCTAAATTTTGCTGAATTTCAAATTAGTTGACCAAAAGACATGTAATATGAAGCATCCTGTATACTGTTAAGTGCTGTCGTAAAAACTTTTAAATGGCTTTAATTTGCATGGTTCTATACATGAAGCCTTAAATACCGCCGAAATTAATCTTCGGAGCTAAATTAAAGCTTGGGGAAGAGTTATATTAATTAAAGATTTCAAAAATTAATTTATAATCTTTTAAAATTATTTTTATCAATTTACATAAGTACTATCTTTCAAGAAAGCAAATGTAAACTTTCCGCGGGTCAGTATCAGTCAGGCGTTCCGTGACTAGATGGTATGAAAACTAAATCGGCCATGCTCGTAGATGTATAGTGTCGTGGTCTCCATTTTAACCTATTAATCACTTCGAAGATTTTTAAGGCTATATTAACCCAGTATAACAAAATATTGAGTATTTATCACAAAGTAAGTAATAATTATCTTGCAGCTGAGCTATTAACTACATGGTGTTGGAAAATGTGCAAGAAAACGGAAAACACGTGGAATTATGATTTTAACAGAACCAATATATATATATTTCTATTATATAAGGCAAACGCTCTTAACTGCTCTCGTAGCTCAGGGGCAAAACATGGGCTGAGATAAGTGAGACCATGCTTGAGGGTTCGAACCCTAACACGTGGGCATAATTTTTAACTCCAAATTTCTTAGTTTGTTGGAAGCAGTAACGAACTAATTTACAACTGTTCTCTTGTAGCTAAGCTGTTACTAAATGGCATTGCAGAACACCAAATAAATTGGAAAACACGTGGAATGGCGATTTTAATAGAACCAACAGGTATATATTGTATATAACCAGCGTTATCACATATGTTGGCGTAGCTCAGTGGTAAAACGCACGCTGTCAAGTAAACTGATGATTTGCGGTTCGAACCCTTAACATGTAATACTTTTTTCCGCCTTGTATATCTTGCGCATGTGCAAAATATTGCTGGAAGAAATGCAACTGCATTTGTATATTTCACTAAGACTTCAACATAATGAAATAGCATGCCACGTCCACGAGGTTGTGTGGAGCTGACTGCAGCTCAAAAGGGTGAAATTATAGACCGTGCTTCCCATGGTGAAAACGCTTCACAAATTGCTAGAGAACTGAGTTGCGTCCGAAGAACAGTGAAGCAGTGGCTGGACAGGTATCATGAGGGAGAAATAGAATGGACCAAATCACGCAGGCGTTCAGGTATGCCTCGTGCAACAACACTTGCTCAAGACGAAGCCCTGTTAGCTGATGTGAGGAACCAGCGTTTAAGACACAGGTCCATCTTTCTAGATAAAGCAGTTGAGTATGGTTGCTCATATGAAACCAAACGCCAACGATTAAAGGATGCCGGTATTGCATCACATCGTCCTGCCACTAAGCTCTTTCTTACAGAGGCACACAAAGCAAGACGATTACAATGGGCACAACGCAATTGTGACCTTCCTCAGGCTTATTGGGACCTGGTAATCTGGAGTGACGAGAAGGCATTTCGATCCGACCAGCAAGGGACCACGAGGAACTAGATACGAACCTCAACACATCAGAGAGAATGACGAGTGTAGTCTATGTAGACATTCTCGAAAACACTTTGCTACCATCCCTTCGTACTAGGTTTCCAAAACAAGAAGAGTATATATTTATGCACGACAACAGTGGTGTGCATACGAGGCATCCGAAATAATCTGCATTGACTGGCCACCAAAACCTCTCGATCCCGAAAGTTTAAATGATGTAATCATTGCTGGAGGCGATTACACCAGGTTATAAATCAATAGATTTAATTTCTTTTTTCATTCTTTGTTTCCACAAATCATTGTTTATTCTAGCAAAAATACGTTTTATATAAATCTCAAATTTTTCATAATTTAATTCATTTGTTAATATATGACGTTGGCTTCATGAAGAAATGACAGCCTTTTACTTTGTTTCCTAAGCAACATTATCTTTGGATATCGTCTTCTTTTTGTAATTTCTAATAATGGCTATTTGTAACTACAGTTACACAGAATATCTTTTCAGTTTTATGTCGTATATTCCACTGGATTATACAGTTATATTTCAGCTCTAAGTTTGTTTTTCTCAAGATGAGAATTATTCAATTTCTTGTTATTTTATATACTAGCTTAATGTCAGAACAGATGGATGGTATACAGCGTTTAGGAGTTTGCTCCATTAAAATTACCATTCAACCTTCTGGAAACTTCTGGTATTCTTTTCGAAAACATGTTATTAACTTAGTCGCAAGAGAGAAAGTATAATTTAATTCTTTACGGTGTCTTACAAAGTAAAAACATTGCAATAAAAATTATGACCAAAAACTAGGTTTCGAACCATGAATCCTCGGCTCAGTGACAGCATGTATTTTGCCACTGAGCTACGATAACATTTGTTTGTAGTAGGTTATATACAACAAGATGTTTGCTCTATTAAGCCGCCATTCTTCCTGGCATTTGTCTTCTTGCTAATTCTCCAATGCCATTAGTAACAGCTTACCCCAAGATAACCGTTGTAAATTTGTTCGTTACTTAATCTAACAAATTAAAAATCTGGAATAAAAAACCATACCCACAGGATGGTACTCGAACCATGAACCCTGGTAATATTTATCACAGCGCGTGCTCTATCTCAGTTAGCTACGTGAGCACTTAAGGAAGCTTGCTTTATATACAATATAGATATTGGTTCTCTTAAAATCATAATTCCACGTTGTTTTCCGTTTTCTTGCACATTTTCCAACGCCATGTAGTTAATAGCTCAGCTGCAAGAGAATTATTACTTACTTTGTGATATATACTCATCTTTTTGTTATACTGGGTTAACATAGATTCAGAAATATTCGAAGTGAGTAACAGGTTAAAATAGCGACCACGACACTATACATCTACGAACTAGGCCGATTTAGTTTTCGTACCATCTAGTCACGGAACGCCTGAGTGATACTGACCCGCGGAAAGTGTACATTCTAGTTCCTGAAAGATAGTACATTATCTACAAACTAAACTCACTCATATTTATAAAATGGCTTGGGCCTGTCACCTCTACCGTATGTTTACTAGCAGTTTAAGGGTTGGTTTGCAGAAACCGGTTTTCATCTGTGCTTTACATCCCAAGTTCTTCAATGACACGCAAATCGAAGTTTCGTTTCTGTGCATTGAATAGATAACGGTGCAAGACGTTTATCACATATTGTCGGAGCGAAATAGTTCCTCAGTGACGTCAATCTCGCATTGAGGTCAGTGGTTCACATCCCTTCAGCAAGGTATCGTAACCTGGGGAGTAAGGCCTGGGAGGTTTCCTTTCAAAGTCCTTAACCAAATATTTCATTCCATGTATGGCTGTCATCTCTGGCTAAGATAAATACTACACATTACTAAACATTTACATTAGTAACAATTCTTAACTATTTAGAAATAAGGAATTACATTGTTAATTTAGGATGAGTATGATTTGAACTTTCTTCCCCTTTGGTTCTATGAAGATACTTTTAGCACTGTTTAGCTCTAATTCTTACTACATAATGTGAATAGGCGGTAGACAAAGTTTATAATTTATAAATGCATAACACTTCTTGTTTTTATATATTTTCTTCAGATAGACTGGATTACTGCTTAATGACTCCATTAAACTTTTATTGGAATTCTTATAATAAATGCTTTGTTGTAAGCAATTTATACCGATGAAAAGTATTAATAATAGTTGTTCTACATTTAACACAAGAAAAAAGCATAAGAAATAAAAAGCAAAAATATTACCTTATGTGTTTATTTACTTTTTCTTTCCAACCGTTTCTGCTCCAACAATTGCGTCTTGTTCGTTCACACACACAGTGATATCTGCCACTAGCTGGCAAGCTGTAGACATGCAAACGACTGGTAACTACAAGGTGATTAGCGAATCGTAACTCTAACATGAATTCAAAAGTGTAAACGAACATAAAAGTCAGCTACTTTCAAGTAACCTTAAACCGAAAACAACAATCTGCAGGTATGCATTTAGAAACATTAGTTTGGATTTGGTATTTCACCGTGACCATCATGGAAAGGAATTTCTGAGAATTAAAACAGGGCAGAAGAAATTAGGGCTGATCTGTCATTGAACTTGATACTAATTTATGTATCACCCTTGAGACACCTCTCCAAGCAAATTTTCCTACAAGAATCCAAAATAGTTCATCCACAGCTATAGATAATATATTTGTAAGTTCAGATATAACTTAAGTTTGCTCTATCTCATCAAAAACTAATGAACTTTCAGATCATGATGCGAAAATTCAATGGATTGATAAGATAAATTTAAAACTCAAAACTAAACATACATATTGGAAATATAGGGAAATAAATGAGAATATTCTGGACGAATTTCGCAAATGCCTTAAAGTAAACTTTACTCACGGAAGAAACTTTATCAGGCTAATGGTACCAACAATAAATATAATAGCTTTCTTCTATGCTTTAAAACTCACTTTGAATTTTGCTTCCCATTTAAGCTTAAAACATTTACCTTAAAAAAGACAATGCCTGGAAGAACCTCAAGCGTAAAAGAGAACCATATTAGCAAGTTAAAATAAATAACAATTCAGCTTTTAAAAAATACTACAAAAATATTTCAAACTTTTAAAGAATGTAATAAAAGCAGCTAGAGTATTGCATTCTAATAAACTAATTGAGCTCTAGGATAGTAAAATAAAAACCACTTGGAATATAATAAAAACTGTAACACGTAAACACTTATGAGAAAATTACTCAATAACTATCATGAAATTATCAGACCTCTTAAAGTTGCAGAAAATTTAAATAAATTCCTTTTGGATGTAACAAAAAGCTAAAGATTAATTATGGAAGTAAAGATGTAGCACTAGAATTTCTGAGATCAAGTTTCACAAACGTGGTACGTACATTTAAAGTCAATCTAACTACGCCTTCTGAAGTGAATAAAATCATTGACTCTTTTAAAAAAAAGAGTTCTTATGTTTATGGTGAAATAACTACAAAAATCTTAGTCATATACTTCACAAATTAGCATTTCCCTTATTTATTTATGAAATTAGTCTCTAAAGACTGTAATTTTCTCCGACTGATGGAATTGTCATTGTTAAACCTCTTTTCAAAAAGACGATGCAATTATGTTTCAAATTATATACCAATATGTCTCTTGTCAATTATTTCAGACGTTATTGAAAAAGTAATGTTCAACATACTGTATAAGCACCTTGAATATAATTAAAAACTTTTCAATGATCAGTTTGGATTCAGAAAGGGAATATCGACATTAATGCAACTTATAAACTTACACATGAAGTTTATTACATAAATATAAATATTTTTAACAAAAGGCTTCACTTAAAAATATTTATATTTATGTAACATTCATTGCTTCACTGTAGCTAGCTTCATTTTCTACGTAATTACACATGAAGTGTTGACTGCCTTAAACCAATAACGACATGCAGGTGGAATTTTCTTTGATTTAAAAAAGGGTTTTGACTGTGTTAATCACGACATTCATATAGCAAAACTGGAATTCTACGGAGAAAAAATGATTGAGGTAGCTAGTGAAATTACTGTTCTGCTCTCACTCTTTTTTCGGGCCCCGTGGCGGGCGCCATATATAACCTGATTTTTATGATGAAGTGATGAATATTGTGCACCACTTTTTAAGCACAATCTTTTCCCATCTCGTGTCAGTTTGTGCGGCTATCAGTTTCTTCAGGTCACCAATTGTATCATCTGGATTTTAAAGCAGGCTTTCTTTCCTAGTCTCCAGCATATCGATAAACCTTCACTTCCTTAATAAATAGTTTCCGTTAATTGCATAAAATCGCTCACTCCTGCACGTCCATTTATTACTATACAAAAGTTTTATCTTCTCCGAGTCATTTTTCCACCATGAAGATTGTTGATTTTCTTTATACTATCACTACTCATATATTGCTTTTAGATCTTCTCCGCGTCATTTTTTCCACCATGAAGATTATTGATTTTCCCCCTCTATAGCAAACGTTCATTTCATTATATTAACGTCATTGCATGGCCCACTAAATTTCCTTCTAGAATATTACTTGCCCACACACTAAACACAAACATTATAGTACTTTTAAACATTTTTCCCAAATTCCAAACATCACATAGAAAATAAACAAAATTCATTTCCAAGGCCAAACAAAAACAACCGTTACAAATTGGTTATGAAAAACAAACTTCGAATTGGAAAGTAGTAACTCATGGAGTACCAAAAAGTTCTGCGTTAGGTCCTTTACTATTTCTGATCTATATAAACGGCTCACAAAGGACATTGCAAGTACATTTCTTTTCGCTGATGACCTAGTATTCTGTGACCAGTACAAATTTAAATGAGTGTATGATTAAATTGAATTATGTTTTGAACTGTATGTCATACTGGCTTGAAGCGAACAAATTATCTGTGAATCTTGACAAAACAAAAGTTGTTAAATTTTTTAACTTGTACTCACATACTCAAAAAGAAGTTGGAATTAATGATATGTTATTAGAAGAAATTGACAGCATCAAATTTCTGGGCCTTCAAGTTGACAGATGTTTACATTGGAAAGCTCACTTAAAATATATCTTACCTAAACTCAGCTGCCCGCCTCGGTAGCGTAGATGGTAGCGTGTCTGTCTCACATTCAAGAGGTCCCGAGTTCGGATCTCGGTCAGGGCGAGTTACCTGGATAAGGATTTTTCCGGGGTTTTCCCTTATCCTGAAAGACGAATGTCGGGTAACTCTAAGCTCCATGGACCCTGGGCTCATTCGAGCATCATTTCACCCATTCCGTTCATCGTCCGATATGACTTAACGTTGTAGCACGTAAATATAAAAAGAAACAGCAACAACAGCTCAGCTCTGCCTGTTATGCTATCTGAGAGCTGGTTAATGTGAGTTCTATGGATACACTTAAATTAATGTATTAAGCGTACCTTAACTCTATCATGAAATACGGAATATTATTTTGGGGCAACTCTTATGCAAAAGAAGGTTATAAGAACCATTACTAACACGCTCCTGCGAAAAGATCTTTGTAGTAGATTGAAGATATTAACCCTTCCTTTATATGTTCTCGATCGTAAAATTCTTTGAAAGCACTTCGGCCTCATTTATAACAAATAATGTAAGTCATAGAATAAACAGAAGTATAATATCCACTATCCTAGTGCTAAACTTCCCTACTTCCAGAAAGGTGTGCGTTATGAAATCATCAACATATTTGGGTTCTTCATAATTATCTTAAAGAAGAAATTGATAATTTCAGTGCTTTTAAAATGCTCCTAGAGATTACCTATGCTAAAATCATGCTATTCTGTACAAGATTATCTGGAAGACAAATTATCCTGATAATGCCTATTTAGCCCTGTAAGTATAACCTAACTATTCCTATGACAAATCATTGCCAATAAATCCTTGCTGCCTGTTCGAAAGCTGTTTTAATGTATATGTATTGAACAAATGACAATAAATGGTATCTAGTTCAAAAAGGTTGAGGCGTACTGGCAAAAGCCAAGTGAAAGTTGATTTTAAAAAGTGTTTTATTTTGCATCATATATAAAAATTATCCCTGCTATATTTTCCATATTTCTTGTATATGTGTCCCTTATGTTAAATTTTAAAGTATATACGCTCTTAAACTGTATGCCTCTCGACATGTTTAATGTTCACAGTCCCTTGTGGCTTCAAATGAACCCACTGAACACAAATCAATCTAATCTCGTTCAATGTATCTGCTGCCAGTTGCTGCAGTAAAGAATTATGAAATCGTTATATCTGAGTATGCATGGGCGGATATAGGAATAAACAACGCCGGCTAAGTTGACAATAAATTCAATTAAAGCTAGCGATGATCTACCTGAAATGAATTTTCGACTGTTGAGTGAAAAAAAATAAATTTATCGATCACAGTAAACGCTTCTGTATCATTGCACAAACACGACGGGACAGATGTGAATTTTAGAAACACATTAACTTTTTAAACTCAAGTCATACATACATACATACACACATACATACATACATACATACATACATACATACATACATACATACATACATACATACATACATACATACATACATACATACATACATACATACATACATACATACATACATACATACATACATACATACATACATACATACATACATACATACATACATACATACATACATACATACATACATACATACATACATACATACATACATACATACATACATACATACATACATACATACATACATACATACATACATACATACATACATACATACATACATACATACATACATACATACATACATACATACATACATACATACATACATACATACATACATACATACATACATACATACATACATACATACATACATACATACATACATACATACATACATACATACATACATACATACATACATACATACATACATACATACATACATACATACATACATACATACATACATACATACATACATACATACATACATACATACATACATACATACATACATACATACATACATACATACATACATACATACATACATACATACATATATACATACATACATACTACAGGCATGAATACTACATACATGCATACTACATATACACATACTTACTTAATACATACGTACATACATACATAGGTACATACATACAAACATATACTACATACATGCATACATCTATCCATATACATACATACAAACATACAAACATATATACATGCATACATACATATATACATACGTACATGCATACATACATATGTAGATACATACATACATACACATACTACAGGCATGAATACTACATACATGCATACTACATATACACATACGTAATACATACGTGCATACATACATAGGTACATACATACAAATATATACTACATACATGCATACATCTATCCATATACATACATACAAACATATATACATGCATGCATGCATACATACATAAATACATACAAATATATATACATACATAAATACATACATGCATACACACATATATACATACAAGTAACGTTTTAACACTTAATTTAGGACAGGAAAGCGCAGCTACTTTAGAATTAAATTAACAATTATAATCGAAACTTATGCTTATCACTCCATATAAATTATATATGAAAGCAGCTCATCAAAATATGTACAGAATCTGCTAGAACTACAGTTCTACATACATTGAATTGAAACGATGAAAATATTAGAAAATGTATACATTCTAGAGAAAATTATAATACATATGATAAGAATAAACAAAACAATATAAAAATATAGACCACAGGATTACAATTTTTCACTACATAATAAGATTCGGCCGCGCCGTGGCTGAAGGATTAGACCATTTAGCTCTCGCCAAGGGTTCGATCCCAGGTGAGAACAAAGTGAGATTTTTTGTTGTTGTAATTTTACCTCCTCCAACGTTAAGTCATATCGGACGGTGAAGGAATTGGGTGAGATGATGCTCAAATGAGTCCAGGGTCCATGGAGCTTAGAGTTATCTGACATTCGTCTTGAAGGATAAGGGAAAAACCCGGAAAACCTTAACCAGGTAACTCACCCTGACCGAGATTCGAACTCGGGATCTCTTGAACGTGAGGCAGACACACTACCATCTACGATACCGAGGCGAGCGTGAGGTTTGTGGTGGACAACATGGTGCTGGGGTGGGTTTTCTCCTGGTACTCCGGTTTCCACCGCCAACATTCCACCAATTGTTCCATCATCTTTCCTATCACCTCATCTCTCTCGTAGTTTCACTTCTGGCGTTGGGCTTATCACTCATTTCGGAATCTCTGTGATCAGGAAACCTCTGAGTGAGTTACCTGGATAAGGTTTTTCCAGGGTTTTCCCTTATCCTGATAGACGAATGTCAGGTAACTCTAAGCTCCTTGGACCCTGAGCGCATTTGAGCATTATTTCACCCACTTTATTCACCGTCCGATATGACTTAACGTTAGAGGACGTAAAATTACAAAAAAAAAAAAAAAAAAAAAAAAAAGAAAAAAACTAAGCATTAACTGTGAGTATGCTCACTGATATATGGCTAAAGAGATTTCAGACAAATCAGCTGAGATTTCTGTAACGTCGAAGAGACGGAAGCATCCCGAACTCTTTCCTTGCATCTTGCATCTTTACCTCAGCTTGGAGCCCTCCCTTCTCTTCTACTAATCTGCTGGGTGACATGGAAGGTCAGTCAACCAGCGGCTGGCGTTGTCACAAGGCTTCCTTCTCAGAGCTGGTTTTCTCGAGGAGTTCTGTAATATGGGACAAGGCGATCAAATGGAACATCATCAGCGTCCCTCGGAATCAGTGCTGAATTCACCAGTACCTCGGGGTTGCCAACAAGCAGGAGCCTTGTTATCCACTCTGTGGTGTTAGTGGTAGATGTTCTATTGAACATGCTTAACAGGGGTATGTATGCTCAAGAATAAGCTGATAACTCATGTGTTGTGGAAAGTTCCCGAGTATTGTCTGGTAGTGTACACGATCTTGTATATTCTTAAGAAATTGTGTAAGGGAACACTCATAACAAAACTGAAATTATGATTTTCACTGGAAGAAGGCTAACTGGATCGGTAGAAATTTTCTCTTTGGGTAGAAATTGAATATATAAAGAACAATTAAGTATATAAGTATAATCCTGGATGCTATGAAAAACATATGTGATACAAAGTAAAGAAGGCTCAGAACACTGTGTAGGCTTTTAAAAGAGCCATTGAGATGAGCTGGTTCCTATGACCAAAGGTGGTGGGACAGCTATGCATCTCGGTAGTAACGCCCTTGGTATCCTCTGCGGCATTGGTCTGATAACCTGCCTCTTCTGTTAAAATAATGGCTGCCAAACTAAATTAGCTGCAGAGATGTCATATTTGATGACAACCGGAGTGATGCGGACTAACCCACAGTCCACCTCAAAGATTTTAGTTGACCTTCCTGCCTTGCAAATATTTGTAACCCAAAAACAGGGCTCTTCAGAGGTCTGATAGCCGAACACGGTTTATGCATGGGTCCTCTGAGATGAACAACCGTGCTTTTGGATTTTTAATTTGTGAGCGCGACTTGATATCCAAACTGGAACATTGAATACATTGGGGCCGTTCTTGTTCTTCAGAAAATTGTCAGTTTAAAGATTAGTTGTCGGCTTAGTTATATCATTCCGAGTTTTCAGTGGTAGGATTTTGGATATATGTGCCATGCCGTTGCCGAGCTGTTAGACGTCTTGACTCTCACCAAGGCGGCCCGGGTTCGAAGGCAGGCAACCACATGTGAGATTTGTGGTGGACAACACGGCGCAGGGGTACGTTTTCTCCAGTATCTCCGGTTTCCCCACCATCATTCTGCCAATTGCTCCATTATCATCCTTCCTTTCATTCATTTCACCCTCATTCTTCATTTACTTCTCTCACTCTCATACCAGTCATCGGGTTGATCACCCATCCTGGGTTCTCTATCTGTTCAAGAGTATCTGTTCCTCAAAACGACGTCTAAAGGTATTAAGAATTAGAGGAAAATGAATCCCCTAACACCACGACATTGATATAACTAGGGAAAGAGAAGAATTTTGAAATATGACTCCCTTGGTATAAATTTAATGTTCTGAGGATACTGTGGTAACAGGTTCGATTTGTGTTATTCTACAGTGCCTTATTTTTCACTGGTGGCCGGCCGGCTGGCGGGAGGTGGCAGGGTGCGCACAGTGCTTCTCAGGGTTCCTGGCACCCGCCATTTTCCGCGTCAATGCATGTTAGGCCGTTGTTGGTGCGGATTCTTGTTCTGCTTATATATATATATATATATATATATATATATATATATATATATATATATATATATATATATATATATATAGATTGATAAAATTAATAGTGAAAGTGAATAAAGTGCTATAATGTGGAGAAAGGTTTATTAAAATATTCTTTATTAATAAATTTGATAGTGATAGTGAATAAAGTGTTAAAATCTAGGAAAAAGTTTATTAAAATATTCTTTATTAATCAAATTGAGAGTGATAGTGATTAAAGTAGTAAAATGTAGGGAAAAGTTTAAAAGTTTAATTTTGTATATTTATTTGTTTAGACAATAGTGTTTCAAATTCCTTAGAATGAGAAGTTGCATGATGTTAATATACATTTTTTTAAATTTAATTAATTGTGAAATATCTTTATAACTATTATTTTGGAAAAATAAATAAATTTTCTGTATTTTTCAATTTCAGAAGTTTATATTTATGTTTGAAAATTTTAATTAGTCACTGACAAGTGTAAGTATTTTAAATGTTACTATCTGATTTTTATATTAAAACTGTTCCATATATAAAAAGTGATAAAGTTATAATATTTGTATTATTAAATTAAATAATAACAAGTTTAAATTTTAAATAAGCTTAATATTTGAATAAAAATAAATTATATTTTTAAACTTGCTTCTTTTTAAATGTTTTGTATTAAAATTTATAAGTTTTAACTGGAAGTGTAAATTAATTTTGTATATTAAAAGTTTTTTTGTTTAAATTTTAATTTTGATATGAATTTTATAAATAATATTTCAGGAAGTTAAAGTAAAGTTTATATATATATGTATGTATGTATTTGTGTGTGTGTGTGTGTGTGTGTGTGTGTGTGTGTGTGTGTGTGTGTGTGTGTGTGTGTGTGTGTGTGTGTGTGTGTGTGTGTGTGTGTGTGTGTGTGGTAAGTTAGGAAGGTTTTATTTCATGATTTACAATAATAATTTTGAAATGTTATATAATTCTGTTAATAATAATTTTGTTTTTAAATTATAATTAATTATAAGAATATTTTATTAAGTTTTGAAAATTAGGTAAATGAATAATTGTTCATTTTTAAAATTTATGGTTGGTAATTAATCAATCTGTAATTGATAGTTTTGTGCGGTTAGGATATTTTTGTTTGGTTAAATAGTAGTGCTGGATACCAGTAACAATGTTGGCCACCGGGTAAGGGCGGCAAAATTTTACTATGGGGAATTTTAAAATATAGTTAATCTAATAACTGGAATACCAGTTAATGTTACTGCAAACCAGTAATATTATTTTTTGTTTAAAATATTTTTAAGTATGTTTGCAATTTTTGCAAACATTTTTAAATTAAATTTATAAAATTTTGAAAGGGATGGATTAGAAAAAATTTAATTTTTAATTATATTTTAGAAATTTAATTTATTTTTATATGTTTATTTTTAGAAGTGTGGTGTGAATTTTTATGTTTGATGAGAGTATATTTTAAATGTTTGTAATTTTTATTTATATTTATTACTATTATTTTTTATTTACAATCTGTAAACTGTGTATGTTTTGTGTATGTTATTGATGTTTTAATAAATGAATAAAAGTCTGAGTATTTACCCCGGATTAAGAAATTAGGTGCCGGGGTATAGTATGCAGTTTTTTATTTTATTTCTTATTTTATACTTTTTTGTTCTGTTGTTTAGGATCAAAATGTTATTAGTTCTGTTACAATGCAACGAAGCATGTATACCTCAGCACACAGCATATTTTCCGCCTCGGTAGCGTATATGGTAGCATGTCTGCCTCACGTTTAAGAGGTTGATACCGAAATTAAGGTTTGCCAGAAGTAAAGAATCATGATGGATGTCAAAGGAATATTGGTTCTGTATTACAAAACGGGCAAGGCCAGTTGAGTTGGGGGGAAATTTGTTATAACAAAAGCAATGTAAGAAACAGCGTCCTTAGCAGTTTTCTAAAGGGGCTCACTTGACATGTAAGAATAGGGTATTCTTTGGAACATTCAGAATGGCATGACAAAACAGCCACAAAGGGACTTTGATTGAAAAGGAGTTTTCAGAGTGAAAGTGATACACCCACGCGCATCTGTGGTCATTCAGAAGAGTCTTCGGCGTCAGGCCGATGAGAGCAGTCTGAGGCGTGAGGGCGATTAGGGGCAGTCCTCTTGTTCTGTCTTGGATATTTGTCGGTTCATATATACGTGAGGAACGAATAAAGTTTCTCGAGTAATAAACCTTCTGCCGTCAGTAACTCTAAACAGGGATATTGGTAACCCTTGGTCGGCAACTTCAATTTCGATGTTCTAAAACAAAAAAGAAGCAGTGAATAAATAAATTGGAAACGGGCATTCCAGTGTCATTAAATATCCTTCTCACACACATCCACGCATACCATGTGAGAAACCTCATTGTTGTACCCTGAGCCACACATTATTATTGCTTCAAGGTCCCGAGTTCGAATCTCGGTCAGGGTGAGTTACCTGGATAAGGTTTTCTCTGGGGTTTTCCCTTATCCTTAAAGACGAATTTCGGGTAACTGTAAGCTTCATGGATCCCGGACTCATTTGAGCATCATTTCACCCAATCCATACACCGTCCGATATGACTTAACGTTGGAGGACGGAAATTAAAAAAAAAAAAAAAAAAAAAAAAAAAAACCACCGCATATTCATGTATGATTCCCACGTGCGAACAGAGCCCTGTAGAGAAGTGACACGGATATTTGTAGACCTATTTCCCTCACAGAGAGACATTTCGTAAACTTGTAAAGAGATTCAGAGCAACTGGTTCTGTTCTTGATAAGAAACCTAAAAGAAGTTGCCATGTGCTTACTGAGAATAAACTCAATGAGATAAGTTACAACTAGACCAATAAAATCTCTGAATAGATTGTCACAGAAAAGAGTAATTCACAACTCTCCGCTTGGAAACTCACTAACTTTTGAAATTAAAACCATATAAGATAACCGTAATTCAGTAGAATAAATTTCTGCAATTGGGTAGCGGGTAAGTTAATGATGGCTCTAGATTCTAGATTATTCTACAATAATTAATCTTCGCAAGAATACGATATAGAAGAGTGAATAGAGAAGTGACGTGAATCTAACACATCAGCTTTTTAATCTGATCCACTTAACATTTTGCATTTGAGACATTTAGCATACTCAATTCTGAATTTAAACGAAATTTTAAAACAATGTTATGGGAAACATTCCCAAAACTTGTAGATTCAGAATCTAATTGCCGTTTTTCTTTTTACCCCATTCAGTGTCCAAACACGACATTTAAGTGGACCTGTCAGGTACATAAAAATAACGTATGAAATAATGACTGACCTTTTTCGTTAATTTCTTTTCTTTTTTCCTAGTTTTATTGCTATGACAACTTACTCATATTGTGTTTGTTTTTCAACTACTTATAAATTTTCTATGCATTCCGTGAAGGTGAATGAATAGTTATAAATGTACATACTTTTTTGATATCAAGCATAGCTTTGGATTTAGGATTCTGATGATACACTACCAAATTGATCTTTAGAAGATTATAAGTGTTACATACTCTAACAGTTTCAATTTTACACCGAATATAATAATATAATGAACTACATTCGAGAAACAATAGACAAAGCTCGAAACATCAATGTTTTCAAAATTTCATTACGTGAGGTATTTCTCATACGATTGAACATTTTTTATTGAAAATTATTTTCTTATGCATTAGGCATCTAACAATTAGTTTTCTATTATGATTACATTAAGCAACTGCGATAAAACTCTCAGGTAAACTGTTTGAAATTTATGGAAATCAGAGTATCATTAATGATTATTCATAAACTCCCATGCAGCTGAATGGACACAAGAGGGCTAACAGACGTGCCAAATTTTAAAAGCCTGAAAGTAGGTTATTTGTTCTGAAAATGCGTTATACATTTTGAGAAACTCATTAAGAAATGGTATTGTTCTCACAGGGATATCCAGGGATACCCAGAAATATTTATTTTCAATCTGCAAATGGTAAATTGTCCATAAATTCCCCATAATTTAACTTTTTTGAAATATTATATATCAATATCTGAAATATAAAGCTGAAAGAGCTATCAAAATCGATTGAACTGTTTTAGAGAACATCGTGCACACGAGGTTTACTATTTATAATATTAATGTGTATAATCATATATATATATAAATAAATATATAGCCTTAGCACAACAATATTTATTTTCTCATACAGAAAGAAAACAATGCCATAGTTACATGTTACTGTATGCAGCAACAGTCCTCTTTTATGAACAGAATTAAATATTTTTATGGAATGTTACAACCGTATCGAAGCTTTTAGCTTTCTTGTGATATCAGTTTGGAAAAGTGCTTTAGACAAAGATAATTAATCTCTTCAGCAAGAACACCTGGATGCAATAAATTTATACAGCTGTGTATGAGAATGATAATTTCAAAATCTTTCACGTGTTAGTGCAATAAAATCCACTGTTCGCAATCAGTGAGATTAACCAAGCACAGAATGAGGCATGTGTACGTGATTAATTGGCAACCTTCAACGGCCTTTATCACCACTGTTTTACTAGAATTCCTGAGCTGTGACTCGCTTTAGAAATTATCTGCATTACTCAAAGGCAAAATTTTCTTTTCTTATCTAGCACATGAACATAGCTGTTCACTCAAAGACAAATTCACAATATTCCCTACTTATTATAATTGGGTTCAAATATTAATTGATATTTAATTTTTGTGTTCTTTAATGCTATCACAAGCCTTTCAAGAGATAATTAAAATTTTAAAAGCGGATTACCAATTGCAGAAAGATATACTTGCCAAATGATAATATAATTTAGAAATGTCATACTGTAGGGATGTATAATTTAAGAAGGATGCCATAATACAAATATAACGGAATTAAATAACACATGCATTCATCTTCTTGAATGTATCAATATCGGTCCTTTCTGAAGTTGCATATGTGCAGGTTTGAAATTTGTATTTATTTAAGGGAATCTAAATATTCAAAGGCTTGTACGTAAATACTGATGAAATCAAAGTTAATTTAAAGAAGGAAAACATAATTTATTAATGGAAATAATCATTTCTTCTACACTAGCCGTGTGTAGGCTAAGGTTTGAATGAGTAGAGCCAGACTGAAAAATTCAATGGCATAGCCGGGATTTGAACCACGGATCTACGGGTCTCCATCCGGTTGCTCTAAACCACTAAACTACTATGGCCAACATACCGATATGACATTAAATTTTCCAACTGACTCGTATGTTTCCCGGTAAACCACTAGTGGTTCTCATATACAATGAGATACGCACTTTTTTGTGGCGACTTACTATGCTTTAAGTACTTAAGTCCCATGCTTTATAGTTAAACCACTAGTGATATACCAGGAAACATACGAGTCAGTTGGAGAATTTAATGTCATGTCGGCATGTTGACAATAGTAGCTCAGTGGTTTAGAGCAACCGGATGGAAACCTGGAGATCCGTGGTTCAAATCCCGGCTATGACATTGAATTTTCCACTCTGGCTCTACTCATTCATAATTTATTAAAACATACATACATCACGCATGCATACATATATACATAAATACATACATACAAACATACATACATAAGATTTTTTTTAGATTATCTGGAGGAGATTCGGCACCTCGACCGGACTGGTCCTTTATACCTATGGCCCAAGTGGGACAACCTCGGAGGGAGGATGATGTGGGAGGAGACAGAGGTGTCTGTCGATCTCAAGGTGTCACTACAGTACAGAGGGTGGGTCCCTACACTTTACTAGAGAGAAAGTCTCCGGTGGTCCAGGACAATCGTCATCCTACCTACCGTGGCCCAGAAGCAGTCACGAGGCCGGTTCGGAGACCGGAGGCAGGATACTCCAGGCAGGCTTGCCCATCCGGCCTGCCGCGTTTCTGAATTGGTCCACTAGGCCGGCTCGGAGGTCGAAGGTCATGCCGCCAGAGGGGAAAGCGTTTTCCTCAGAGCATATCATCCCGTCATGCACCGCCGAGACTCCTGCCGACACTTCTACCCTGAAATAAACCACAAAATGAGAGATGACATGAAATGATAATGGATGTGAAATGGAGGGACAGGAAATTCGGAGGATGTAATTAACCTACCCCGCATTTTCCTAGCGACCCGGGAAAATCTCCGAAATAACCCATGGGTCAGGTATGTCGGTCACGAGAGTCGAACCCGGGCTTCCCGAATGTGGGCAATATGCCTTATCGCATCATATCGTATTACAAATATATTCGTGAGTATCACGTGAGCAGAGGTGTGTCGTCACACAAGTTGCAACGTATGCGTGCACACCCCAAATTGTTTCCGGCTTCTGCCTTCCGCGGATTTTGCCGCTCGCATCAGTATATTGTTAAGAGTGCAGAATGAAGGATTGTGATTAGTGGACGAATTATAACAATGTATCTAGAGGGATTCTAGTTTTATTATTTTGCATAGTTCATATAGCGAACAGGAAGAAGATGGCTTAGGGGCGGAAAAACTGTAAATGGGCAGCGAGTTAAAAAGGCGGCAACGCTGCGACAGAGCGGCCGGCAGATAGCTATAACGTCAAGCGCCGGGTTAGTTATCCCAGACTTTTAACATTAGCATAGCATATATATAATCACTCATTTTAAAATTTAAATACAATGTTTAAAGTTGCAGGAAAAGCTTATATTGTTGAGGCCATATACCTGGGATAGGATAAGCTATAAACACGAGTCAATCACTGCGATCTACAGAAAATATTTTGTTGAGAAAAGGATAAAGTAATGGAACTACGTGAGATTATAGACCGCAGGCAGACAGGCCACAGAGACGCGGAAGTCTCTCACAGATCCTAGCTCAGAGATGCATTGCTCTGCTAGAGACGGCCAAGGTGCGATGAATGACTCCTCAAGCAAGCAACTCACTAGCTTTTACTGTGAATACTCTTTTATTTGAGCAAGCATTCGCATTATCTGTCCATCACCTCCTTCTGCCAGGAAACCTAGAAGCAAGGCTGAACCCTAGGAAGAAAAGGGAATGAAAAGGAAATGATGGAAAGGAAACCGTAGAAGACAAGAAGCCATCTCAATATTCGTATAATGACCCGAAAAAACTACGAAGAAACCATAGATCGGAATAGGCGGTAGACGGGAATCGAGCTCGGGATGTTTTGAATTGAATTCAAGCCTTCTCGCTCCGTTCCCCTATACGTAAATATGCAAAGTTTGGTTTATCTGTATTACAGAGTTCAGCATTTTAAACAAGGAGTTGAAAATTAGAATTACGGGGAGATTTCGAAATTCGAATCAAGTTATGACAGTATAGGCCATAACTTGTTGCGAAAAATGAGTAACTCAGTACTTTATATGTCGTAAATAGCTATGATATTGATCAAGGCTTCGCGGGTGATCAGCCGTGTCAGGTTTATGACATTCATAAACCTGACACGGCTGGTCATCCGCGAAGCTAATAACTTTCGCCGAGAAAGCTTCAAGTCTTACAGCTATAATATTCCTTGAAACCAAAAATAAAGATCAACATTTTGTCGATATTAGTCAAGTATTGTAGATTTATACATAAGGGGAAAAATAAGAGCAGGGATAGTTTTTTCAAATTTGAGACGTCGTATATTTTTATCCAGTCCCGTAAGTGCATATAGTTTATTTTTAGATTGTCTAAATGGTAGTTCTGCGTACAAAGGTAGCCAATAGAGGTAAAGATAGCTTTAAAAACATCTAAGAACAGTAGGATTGGAACTCCTGCCTCTTAAGGGAGTAGGTACAGCTTAAAAATGTACAAAAAGGTTTTAAAAATTATGTCTTTGGATACAGCAGCAAATATTTAAGTGCAATTTGCAAAACTAATTATTTAAATACCTGCCTTATTTCAGAGTAATAATTTAAAAACAAGATGCTGCACCATATTGTATTAGGTAGTTACAAATGTACCAAAAATTTGTTATAAAATTTATAAAACTCAGTTCAAACAAGTAAATCTTTGTAAACCTTTTCCTTGACAGTTCGTAACTTTCTAAAAGGATTTCAATGAACGTTTTTGTGCATATTACTCTAAATGTAATCTAGAGAATTATCCAGAATAATTCTCCTTTATTTGGTAGGTTTTTTTGTTGCTGTTGCAGGAGGTGTTTAAACTATCTAGAAAAATTGCTTTGCTAATTTTAAAGTAAATGTTTTATACTGTTTAAGAGTATGCAGAAGAAAACTTATTCGGGAATTGCTTTAAAACAAAGCCAAACCTTTCAAATAAAAACAACAAAATTGAAATATCCTTAAATATAGTCAGTATATTAAAGAAAATCTTGGATCCAATATAGCAAGGTACCGCCGTTTTGAATAATTGAATTGAGCACGTAAATTAATTTTGTGAAATTGAAATTATCTTCATCTTTCACGAAAAAGGTATTATGCTTTGTTATTCTGAGGAAGTTTTGTTTGATCAGCTCTCCGGGTCGCTACCACCGAATGTGCAAAGCCCTTAAGCTGATGCAATTGTGAATTTTTCGATCCGAGTGTAGTATACCCCTGAGAATTCAACATAGTGAGTAATAAGAAAATAGCGATCTGTGCTCTATGGCAAGCAACATTCTAAGTCGGGGATGTGTGTCATCTCTCCGTGGGAATTTATGTTGCATGTGGACGTGAGGTCTAAGACGGGTCGGGCAGCCTTAGCTTAACAAAGTTGGTCGTAACAAATTAAAGGATTTAAAATATTATTTGGAGTAATTTTAGTAGTATCAATATAACCTATGGTTTTTGCCAGTATTGTAATACATGATAAACGCACTTAACACTTAAACACTTAATGTAGTGCAGAAGCCACACCGAAGACGTTATTGCACGCACTGAGACCAAAACACAACACAGCCTCCAACACATCGATAAATCCTTATTTTCCTAATAAATCATTTCTGTTAATTACTTAAAATTCCTCACTTCTGCACGTCCACTCATTACTATCAAGAATACCGAATATCTCTTTTTGAAGATTATTTATTTTCCGTTACTATCGTTACTCCTCTATTAATTTTATGATTGGCCGATTTACTGCTATGTCATCGCATTACGTCATGCAATTATTACTATGGCCAATCACAAAATTACACATATTTTTACACATTCAAACTAAAAAATTTTCGTGTTTCCACATCAAGCAATCATTCATCATTTTTTAGCTTGGCCCACTAATACTCAGATCAGAAAACAAAAAATTTCCAACTGGATATTCATTTAAAAAGTTCTAACTAAAACATATCGTTACATACTATAGGCTGCATATGTACCTGTGTTTATTTCATTATTGATGAGCTATAGTTTTGCAAACCTACCTCTTATGAACATTAAAGAGGCATTTGACATTTTGTCAGCATAGTGCAGAGAACAGCACGACTACAGAAGGATACCCCTACGTAGCACTACCTGACGAGCCCAACGCTACCTCAAACGAAGCAAACTGCCTGCGGTGCCTCGTATAGTAAAAGCGGGCGATAAACACTTAAACATCGAAGCAAAGGAGCGGCTTGGATTTATATGTATAATCCTAGTGATCAAATGGCATCACACGACGAGTAGGCAGATATTGTCGTGCTATATTTCTACTGAAATCTCACAATTGAATTTTTGGCTGAATTACAATACTTTCTCTACTTTCTATGACCACGTAGTGGAGAACGTAAAAATTGCTATGGTAGTTATGGACAAGTAAAATAAAATATTCTCAATAAACTGCTAATCTAAAAAGTCAGTTTATTCTCTCGAAAATAAAGCCTCTGTAGCATAAATGGAAAACATTCTAAGACCTTTTCGGTTGTTTACATATTTTTGCCTGTTATCAGGGAGTACAAACGCTAGTTCAATCCTGGGAATCACTTCTCGTCTCTCGGAGCAGAAGAAAGTTCGCTCACGTCACTACCGTGCGTTTAACTGGATTTGCCCCGATGCGTGCTGCAAGAGTTTTAACGTGCAGGATATCTATTTACGTCACAAACAGGCCGTCGGTTGAGTTAAGGACACCAAACGTTTTTGAACGTTGTAGAGCAGCTTATTATTTTCTCCATATCCTAAAGTCCAAAGTTAAAGTTTATTGTCAAATTAATTTCAAAAGTACTTTAATAATAATAATAATAATAATAATAATAATAATAATAATAATAATAATAATAATAATAATAATAATAATAATAATAATAATAATAATAATAATAATAATAATAATAATAATAATAATAATAATAATAATAATAATAATAATAATAATAATAATAATAATAATAATAATAATAATAATAATAATAATAATAATAATAATAATAATAATAATAATAATAATAATAATAATAATAATAATAATAATAATAATAATAATAATAATAATAATAATAATAATAATAATAATAATAATAATAATAATAATAATAATAATAATAATAATAATAATAATAATAATAATAATAATAATAATAATAATAATAATAATAATAATAATAATAATAATAATAATAATAATAATAATAATAATAATAATAAATGCCATCAATTTCCTACACAGTTTGGTCTGATATCATCCACACATTTATTTACATATCTTGCACTTACACAAGTCACTTGGTTGCTAAAATTTCTTTATTTTACACATTTTGCGACGAAATTTGAACGTCGTGAAACCTACCCTTGCATGTCTTTATAATTGGTTGCTACATGTCCAGCCCCTCTTCATCGTGGCGTCTGTTGCGAAAATATTTTGTGTATCTCTTTTTCCTTCTCTTTGTAGCATCCTTATATAGGGTTCCGTTGCTGATAGCATGATCCTGATTCGCAAGTCCTCCAGGAATTATGTTTCTCTGGCTAACATGTAGATTTGGTGTATATTTGCTTGGGCCTAGCGTCTTCTTGATGTATGTATCTCGTTTTTACTTTTTTTTCAATTTATTGATGAAAACTTTTCTGTACATAGCTTGTACAATATAGCTTTGCCAAATTACCTATAACATATTAAATAACATGAAATATGTATATGGTGTGTTACCCTCCGGTAATCCCAATAGTCTTTAAGGTTATGATATTAGGTTTATGTGTCGTTTTCTTTTCAATCTTCTATTGCCTCGATTTGGTGTAAGATTTGTTGGTATCTTCGCCATAACAAAGGATTAGTATGTTGTAGAAATGAGTTATATGTATAGCCTTTTATAGCTCTCTAGGAGGACCGCAGTTACCTCCGGAACATCAGTCACTATGGAGAGTGGTGTTACGAAACTACCATGCTGCATCAGTTATGATTCGTAAATATCTGCTTTGTAGGATTTTAATTCTTTTTATGTGTGTTATGAAGCAGATCCGCATAGAGAAGTGTATAGAAGCAGTTTGTACTGCAGAACTAGAGATGACTTTCTTCCAATGACTGGCTTCAGAAGGCGAAAGCAATGTGTTATTTTCTGTACTAAATTAGTGATGTGGGTGTTTCAGGTGCAGCGGTTCTCTATAAAGGTATCTGACAATTTGAGATGTGGCCATTACTGTGTCGTTTAATATAACAGGGTCGTTGGTTGTGTTTCTTTTGTACGTGAAACTGATTAATTTTGATTTTGAAGGACTCATAACAGCTCTCCATCTTTTGCACCAGAATTCTATGTCTTCACAGAAGTCTATAGTTTTTACTTTTTCTAACTTCTCCAAATAGCTAGCCGTGAGCTTCTCCTGTACAAGTTCTAGCCCATAGGTGGCGATTAGGGTGATCACTGACTGGAATAATATCATGGCTGTCTTCTAGCTTTAGAGATATATTGTGACTTGTACTGCAATAGGTCTCTCTCTCTCTCTCTCTCTCTCTCTCTCTCTCTCTCTCTCTCTCTCTCTCTCTCTCTCTCTCTCTCTCTCTCTCTCTCTCTCTCTCCTGTACATGTGCGCTGAAAGACTGCGTTTGGCTGCAATGTGATGCCTAAGTATTTGGATTTGTCCACTAATCTCATCGACTCCTCTAGTTTGAGTGTATCACTTGCCGCTTGCTACTCTTCCACCTCTTCTGAGGACCATTTGTACGGTCTTGTTATTATTTATCACGAACTCATTTTCCGACGTCCATCTTTGTACTGCGTCTATGCTGTGCTGGATCACCTCTTAGAACTTAATGAAAAAAGAAAAATATGATTCAACAACATCAGAGGGAAATTCGCTTTTACGAACACGGTGAAATACTGGGCCTGACAGTACTCCGAGTTTAAAACTTTTCACTCTCCTCCTTTATCCACTTTGAACGTGATTGCTTTAAAAATCCAGCATGTTGGTCATAACGTGTAAAATTATACTCTGGTATTAAACGAACCGTGATATAATTTCATGACATGAATAAGAAAACTCTAAACATTAAGAATCGGCCAGAGATACTCATAAAATTCTGAGTTTTCATATATTGTAGCGAATAGAATGGTTGCTCAAAGAGTTGCACGTTGGCGCTACAGTTTGAAGCAAATAAAATGGGTGGCGCAAAGGTTTCCACTTGACGGGACAGTTTGAAGCAAATAGTGGTTAGCGCAGCGTAAAGCAATGAGGTTCTCTTAGGGTATGCGTGGATATGTATGAGAAGGATGGTTTTAATGACACTGGAATGCCCGTTTCAAACTGATTTAATGACTGCTTCTTTTTATCACCACATCAAACTTGAAGTTGCCGACCAAGGGTTACCAATATCACTGTTTGGAGTTACTGTATGTGGAATGCTTATTACTCGACCAAACTTAATTCGTTCTTCACGTACATATGAACCGACAAATATCTTCTGTCGTCACTTCTGGTCTGCCTTGCCCAAGACAGAAGAAGAGGACTGCCCTAATCGGCTTCACGCCGAGGACTGAGTGTCCTCACAGCTGCGCATGTCCTCTTTTCTGAAGCCTTCTTTTCACACAAATATTCCCTTTGTGACTATTTTGTCCATTGTGATTATTAGACTCGGCCATGCCATTACTAAGGGTCCGAAGAATACCTTTCCAAAAAAGTCAAGTGCTATCGCTTAGAATTCTGTTTTTCCCGCGTCTTTTGTTACACGACTCAACCAACTGCACCTGTTCGTGTCGTAACAAATATACAAGACTCGTTTAAAATCCATTAGGATTCTTTACTCATCGAAATTCTGAATTTCGGTATATATATATATATATATATATATATATATATATATATATATATATATATATATGTGTGTGTGTGTGTGTGTGTGTGTATGCTGTATTTGCTATTTGAAAACTTTATGTTTCCATTTATTTATACCCTTATTTTTGGGTATTTTAACAATTCGTTGTTTTAAATTCTTAAAGAATTAAACATATTTTCATCCTATCTTCGGAGTTCGTTATAATGAAACAAATTTAGCAATGCATTCAATAAATGTGCGCGTAATAAATTTAAATTTTTGTGCAAAGTGAAAAGTAGAGCTGTAAAACTACACAAAGGGTAGTTACATGAGAGCATTTTAAATTTCTACATGCAACTTACAAGTTTCCTAACAAAGAATACTTTCATCATCACTTGTAAACTTCTTGCGGACAGTAAGATCAAAATGTATATTTCAAGCGTTGCATTATATGACACTGAGAAATACTATTACGCATTACTAATTATTACATAATCACACATATAATTGCTCTTCTGGAATCAACTCTAGGAAAGTTTAGTGAAGGGGATATAAAATTAAAAAGTTCGAATTCTATACTATTATTTCAAACTTCCTGAAACGTATACGGTATAATGAGCGCACTGACGCAGTTTCAATTTCCTGATTTAAGTTTAACAGTTTTCCAAATATCATATATTTTGCATTTATTTTTTATACATATATATAAAATACAGCTCATATAAAATGCATAATACAGTAAATTTTATTTTAAACCGTTTATCTTTAGAAAGAACCTTTCATAAAGTGAAGTACGGATTAAGTATTGCGAAAATTTTTAGGGTTAATGTGTAGTGTTTAACGCCCGCTTTTACTAGATACGGCACCGCAGGCGGTGACACTGATGATACACGACATGCAGATGGAGCACCGGTGAAATGAGATGGCGGGGGAAACCGGAGGTCCCGGAGAAAACCCGCCCCAGCGCCGTGTTGTCCACGACAAATCTCACTTTGCAGTCACCTGGGATCGAACCCGGGCCGCCTTGCTGAGAGTCAGGCGGTCTAACCACTGAGCCACGGCGCGGCCTTTTAGGGTTAAATATACAGTATTGATTTCGTATATCTCAAAAATGTATATTACATTTTAAAGCAGTGAAAACCCACAACTCTTTAAATTGAATAAATAATATTCGTCTTTTAGTGTTAAGCTTCGTACATGTATGTAACCACTCGCCTCTCACAGAGGGAAGTATACGAGTCCATGTTAGACAATGCGACGTATGGGCGGGTTTTCTTCCATTTCCAACCCCATTCATTCCACCTACTGCTCCATATCACCATTCATTCCATTCATTTCATCATCATTTCATATCAGTTTCTTCGTCACTCCCTCACCAGCCTCGGGCTGACCACCCAGTTCTGGATATTTCTCTCTGATCCAGAGTCCATCTGTTCCTCAACAGACACCTGATGCCAGCTGAGTAAGTCATTCGTGGTTCCTGGGGGATCTAAGTTCTCAATACGAAGAAGGCAATCAGAGAACGAAGAAAAAGGAGGTTTTTATATATCTTGAAAATTTAAATAAAATCACATAAATCATTTTACACGTAGTATTTTTATAATGAAAGGTATTGAACATTCTTTTTACAGAAGATAAGCAATTAAAAGTTGGTTAACCATAGTTCTGATGTGTCAGTCATCCAGACAGGGCTCAATTCCAAAGCAGGACTTTCTTAGTCTTTAAAGTCATAATTAAACAATTCATTCATTAAATATATCCTATGCAGATATCAACCTTTATTTATTGTCTATTTGTTTTACCTTTTCTGTAAAGAGGTATTTTGATTTTATTTTACTTGTCCCTAATTTTAACTCATATCATACCTTAAACACTAAGCGTGGAGAGAGAGGCATCATTTTATAAACATGTCACTTAGCAGAAGTAGCTCCAGTTATTTCTTTCTTTCGTATGAAACATTTTATTTAATTATTGTTATTCGTTACTATTTAAGTTGTCTTTGTAACATTCTGTGATCAAAGAATAAGTTAAAAATAGAAAAAGCAATTGAAGCAAGACGTTGATAATATCTGTAAATCAATTATTCTCTCACACTTATGGTCTGTTTGGGTTAAGTTGTCAAAAAGAGAGAGCAATAGTGGAGAGATGACCTGAGCTACCTCCGATTCACTACAATGGAAAAGGGACGTCCCTTCCGGTTAAAACCATACCTTGTCAGTTTCCTTCCACTACTGCTTCCTCAGATGTGCAGATTCTTGGAGTAAACCTCTTCCACCTTCACCCTGAAAGGTTCGGCACAACATCGCGTGCAAGCGAGAGTTGTTTTGTTGTTGTTGTTGTTGTTGTAATTTACGTCCTCCAACGTTAAGTCATATCGGACGATGAATGGAATGGTTGAAATGATGCTCAAATGAGGCCGGGGTCCATGGAGCTTAGAGCTACCCGACATTCGTCTTTCAAGATAAGGGAAAACCCCGGAAAAACCTTATCCAGGTACCTCACCCTAACCGAGATTCGAACTCGGGACCTCTTGAACATGAGGCAGACACGCTACCATCTACGCTACCGAGGCGGGCAGCGAGAGAGTGAGTACCTACTGCTTTCTCTTTCTAGAAATCCATGACTTCTTATCCCACGCAGACCATAGTCATGTGTAGGACAAGGTTTTGTCAAGTTAAGGGTATTCACAATGAAAACGCAAACGTTAATGGAAGGACGCAAACGTATGTTGTAACCATAAACGTAGTTCCATTCATAATGGAAAAACGGAAACGTAATTATAGTCAATGAGAAATTAGTTGATATAAAATGGCCCCTATTCATGAAGTAACATTCATGCATGTTCAAACAACAGTAGCCAATTTACTTGGTGTACTATATTTGAAAATAAAACGGTCGTCTCAGAGATGGGTTCATCCCCTGAGTCAAAGAAAATTTTGTCAAGGAGACTTTCATAACTTACTTCGTGAAATGAGAGATGATCCAGTGCAATTTCAAAGATACATGAGAATGACTCCTGCACAATTTGATGTGGTCTTAAACCTAGTTGGTCCGTTAAAACAAAACGAAAATGATGTCAGATATTTGTTCCAATATAAATATAATCTTATGGCTAATTTATATATTTAAAAAAACAATTAAAACATCTGTAAATAAAATATTCAACTTTATTTCTGTCTACAGCAACAAAACTTAATAAAACAAGTATAACATTTAGGTTAAGTATAAAAATCGAAAAATACATGCAGTTGCATACTTCTATACTTATTTGTCCGCATTTCAAGTGCAACTAATGTCCAGATGTTATTCTTCAAAGCTACGTCTTTAAAAAATTTATTCTCGTTCATACAGACAAGCACGGCTCTGATACAATGCAATACTTTTTCCGTCAAAGGCAACCATTTTCCAGTAATTTATGATTGGTGCATTTATTCGTTCTACATAAATGAAATGTCGAAGCTTGGAGTTTACAAGAATTTGCGTTTGCATCTGCGAAATGAGTTTCCGTTAATGTTTGCGTTTTCATTATGAATGGCCCTCATTAAATTAGCTGGTCGCAAGCTTTTGTATTTATGTTGCATTTGCGTTTACCTTTCATTGTGAATGACTCTTAAGAAGCACACTGACAAATTCAATGCCATAGCCTGTCGGGTAACTCTAAGCTCTATGGACCATGGGCTCATTTGAGCATCATTTCACCCATTCCATTCATCGCCCGATATAATTTAACGTTGGATGACGTAAATTACAAAACAAACACAAAAATGTCATAGCTGGGATTTGAATCACGCTTCTTCCATTCTCCGGCCCGTTGCTCTAATCACTAAGCTACCATTGTAACCTGCCGACCTTGCATTAAATTCTCCAACTGACTCGCATTTCTTCCGGTAAACTATAACCAATTACTCCTTGTATTTTACAAATAAAAATGTAGGTCATTGGGAGAAATTAATGTCGTGGCTGCATTTAGCCAAGGTAACTTACTGACTATAGCAACAGATGGAGACCGTAAGGTTCGTGTTTAGATCCCGGCTATGGCATTGAATTTTTCAGCCTGATTCTAAACTTCCATTAGTAATATTTACTTCTCCTGCCTTTTACAGCTCTTACTTTTCAGGTCAAGTGGATATTGCTAGGGATAAGCTGAACTATGCGAGCGGTGATATTACTGAACTAAGACGTTGGTATATGCGGTGACTTGATGGGAAGTCATCACCAAAGTTATTGCTTTTAGCTAGAAGACTATTAAAGCAGGTAGCGTACACAAGCCGTCTTTCACTGAAGTCAGTTTATATCGGATAACACGGATGTCGAAAGACTTGCCTAAGCAAAACCGTAAAGGGAACTTCATACTGACAGAGAGGAAACCTTGCTAAATGAATGTGCAGCACTAAAAAGCAAACGCATTGGTTCCTAGCTCACTGTCAGTACGTAGATTATAGTAGCTGTAGTTATATAAGGTCCCTGCATTTAAAGTAGCTTAGAAGCGAGTCCCATCCAGCTGAGAGGGAATGGTATGAAGTGTGGCGTTGTTGCGCTACTCAAAGGGGATTGAGGAAGCTCTGTGACGCCATCCTAATAATCGTCTGCTTCGCTCGTGTAAGAAACAATAACAATCTCACGTGATAATTACTGTTTATGTAAGTATTGCCACAAGTCATGAGCTTATCTCCCTTAACAGACTTCACCCCGTCTCGCAGCTACACAGAGCTTGGTCCTGTACAGTACTTTAGTCATCTGTAACCAACAACACACTGACTAAGGTATGTTAGGGTTCTAGTTAAAACAAGCGTGCTCAATTGTATAGCACACACTTCCTTCCCCTACAAATGTTGTTTTCCCCACACCAGTGACCAAGGCAGCGAGAGACAGAGGCAGCAGTCAGTGGCGTTGCTACTAACGTTTAGCGTATCTTTGTTCTTAGCTGAAGCCAGATCACAAAAACTGGAAGAATTGAAAGCACCTGTGAAATATGGCCCTAATGTTGAAAATTTGGTACAGCTTTCTTATAAACTGGCGGAAATTATTGAAAACAAGTATGAAACCATTTAGTGACGGCGAATTTATCAAGCAAAGCTTGCAAGTTGCTGCAAAGGAATATTTTCCCGATTAAGGGCCTGTATTACGATCTCCGGTTACTAGCCGAAGTTTGTTTCCTTTCAATTATCAATAGCCCGCCTGGTAGCGTGGTGGTAGCATGTCTGCCTCACGTTCAAGAGGTCCCGAGTTCGAATCTCGGTCAGGGTGCGTTACTTGGATAAGGTTTTCCGGGGTTTTCCCTAATTCTGAAAGACGAATGTCGGGTAACTCTAAGCTCTATGGACCCTGGGCTCATTTGAGCATCATTACACCCATTCCACTCATCATCCGATATGACTTCACGTTGGAGGACGTAAACTACAAAAAAAAAGTTATCAATAACTATTGGTTAGGTTCAGTGCCTTGTACTGCGAACTCGATTTACCTGTAGGTTTGTTACCCTGTGCATTATGGTGGAATGTGAACGGTTGGTAATATTTTCCACTAGGATTTTATCTTGTTTGCAACGCTGTCTTTTGTTTATTTTTTATTTTTTTATTTTACTTATTTATTTATTTTATTATTATTTCTTTTTGTAATTTACGTCCTCCAACGTTCAGTCATATCGGACGATGAATGGAATGAATGAAATGATGCTCAAAAGAGTCTTGGATCCATGGAGCTTAGAGTTACCCGACATTCGTCTTACAAGGGAAAACCCCGGGAAAAACGTTATCCAGGTAACTCACCCTGAGCGAGATTCGAACTCGGGACTTCTTGAAGTCTTGTGTTTAGAATGTGCAATTAACTGGAAAACCAAACACATGTCGTAGCATTAGGCGTCTTGTTTTAACTTTTTATTAGCTGTTTTCTGTATATTTTCGTGATATTTTCATTAATAGTTCATTCGTAATAAGGTATAGCATAGTTCTGTATAATTATTAGTATAGTTCATTTACAGTTTAGATTTTTCCATAGCGTTAGATTCTTTTTCATAGCGTTGGGTCAGTGTTATAGGTTATATAAGTTGCGTTAGGTTAGTGTTAATTTAGATTAGGTGAGATATATGGAGAATATATGGAATGCGTTGTTAATTTATGAACACCAAGAGATTTCCAGCCAAAAAATTAAAATAAGGCCACATAACTGTTATTAATTCTGATAATAGTATTGCACAAATATAATTTGGCTAAAACCATTTGGTTAGTAGTTTATCCTTATGAATAAATCACCTCTTCTTATATAAATTATCATTTCACAGAGGGATATGGAAAGAGGGAAAGTCCACAAATTACAAGTCATCCATGAATAAAAGCAAGGTTATAAAATATGCATTCTGGGACCATTAGCTTGGTACCTGATTTTTTTAAACATAATATATTTGGCTAGTTATGAAGCAATAACTATGGTTTTCCTTTAAGGAAGCAGGTTGTAGCAAACTTATATTTCTCCTTGGCACTTCACAAACACCACATATCAGTCACAGCATTGTGTCCTTGATTGAAAAACGCAATTGAACAAATAAATGACTTAATTTAAATACCACAGGATACAAGATGGGTAGGTTTTAACATTTCTTTACGTGTGCAATTCGCAGCAAATATATTTATGTACTGCATTTGCACAATCTATTAGTAGGTACGGCAAGAATCAGAAATAATTCTTCAACTTACATTGAGACAGCGCTCACACTGCATAAATCGCAATATAATTAGCAAATGGTATTCATTAAGGCACATTGTAGGACAAAACCATTATGGTATTTTATATGTAATTAGCTACATTACATGTGTGAACAGCGTTTGGACATCGATACAAACTGCATAACCTAAACATTTGTTTTATTCACTGTTTGCTTTACATCTGGTTACTTTCCTCTGGTAATGATTTATCGAAATGCAAATTAAACATTGCACCCACTATTAGCAAAATCAAATATTTACTACTTCAGCATGTTTCTGAACTTTTATACCTACCCACTTACACATATAGTATTGCGTATACTTTCCGGTATAGGTTTAACATGCTTTGTTTATTACATTTATTTTCGTTAAAACATGTTGCAATATGGTCGCATGAAATATTGCATTGATTGTAACAGGTCACTGACACCATGGGACACTAGAAATTATAATTCCTTAAACCTATTACGTCAAGATACCTAATACTCATGTGGCGTATTTTATTTCATTTTCAACATGTCACAAATATATGTATGAAATTATCTTTCCGCATTCTAATTCTTTTAGCTCTTCTTCTATTAAATAAATACTGTGCCAACATTTCATCCTCAGAATCGCTGTCAACATTCAATCTGGCCTGGAGGTACTCATTTTCTTTTTTGTGTGTGAAGGTAAACTCCAAGTTATCTCACTAACCGCTACTCGAAGTGAGGGTTAGTTAACCTTTAGAAATAACTCTCAGTTAGCCCTTAACCGAAGATCGTAATACAGGCCCTAAGTCGATTTATTTGCATCCGTCAGGTACAGTAGTGAGACGCATAGAAGAATTGTGTTGTGATTTGGAGAGGCAATTAAAGGACAAGATAAGGTCCTAAACATATTTTTTCTCAAGCCGTGCACGAATCGGTGGACAGATCTAACGAGGCGCGGTTACTTGTATTTCTGAGGGGAGTTCATAATGAATTAAATATCTTATTTATGTTACAATTGCGGCTGTGGGAAGGACAACTGGTACTTGTAGATTTATACAGTTTCTCTGGCTTGCGTTCCGTGATCACAATAAACGCCATACTTCTGGACAAGTATGCAGAACTTCTAAAGCAACTATATGACACATTCCATTCGCAATTTGAAGATATAGAAATTTGAGACAAATATCCAATTATTTTGCACTCCTTTGAAATTTCCATGCAGTGAGACCCCACACGAGCTACAAATGGAACTACTTTTACTGTAAAATTCCACAACATTAAAATGATCTGAGAATGAAGTATGGGAACTATTTAAATCTTTGTGCTGTAGTGATTATCAGAGATTACGTTTGTTTGCATCTAATTTAATGGAAGTCTTTGGCTCTACATATATCTGTGAACAAACCTTTTCAAAGATGAACTCGCAGCAAGATCAGAGACGATCACCTTGCTTATCTTTTTAGACTGAGCACTTCGTCTTTTGCACCACATATATCAGACCTTGTAAAACATAACTTGTGCCACAGAAGTCATCCTAATTCTAGTGCTTGATGTCTGTCTTCCATCTTCAATATTGACATAATTTCTCAGAGAGTATTATTGGAGTTCTAACTTAATGTAGTTAGGGGGCGGCCTGTTAGCCTACCCCTGAGTGTTATTGTTCTTATAGTACTGTTACCTTCTTTTCACTCTGATCTGTAAAGCATTGTACTGCTGATCGATCAATAAAAAATTATATAAAAAGAAGTCATCCTAAGAAACATATTTAGTTAGTAGGGAGTAAACTATGAGAGCAAACGCTTATGATTTCCTGTACGTCACAATAATAGCGATGTTCCGCCATTGGAGCTTAGTAACCACAGGTAAACGCGAGTCTATCGCAGTGGATGGAAAGAGGTGATTTCAACCTCTCTGCTTTGAGTACCCCAGAGTTAAAATAACACATAAATGCAAAGATCAAAATAATTGGACATGACAATCGTTATAACCATTTTAATATTTGGGCCAATAAAGTGCTCAAAAGCTGAAGTGCAAAACTTGTTAAAGAATACATTAATCGCCGGTGTTTGAAGGCCTGCATTACAATATGAAAGATGTTGAATAAGATTATATCTCTTTCTTGAATGAAGATCTCATCTAAGATTAACATTTCTTCTTTATAGAAGTCAAATTTTGAAAAAGTTAAGTGTTACATTCTTGTTCTGGACGGCTATTTAATTAGTGCTGGTTAACATTCATTGAAAGTACAATTATTTTGTAGGTTTACGAACCGAGAAACTGTTTCTGTATTAAAAGCTCCCTGGTGATTTTAAGTTACGATCATTTCAAATTATGAAAGAATGTGTAAGATAATACTGGCCTTTTATGGGTCTTAGTAAAGCGTTTAAGTGAATTTTAGCGATTCGCGTACCAGTTTTAATAGGTAATAATAATTAATAATAATAATAATAATAATAATAATAATAATAATAATAATAATAATAATAATAATAATAATAATAATAATAATAATAATAATAATGATGATAATGATAATGATAATAACAATAACAATAATTAATAATAACAATAACAATAACTAATAATTAATAATAATAATAATAATAATAATAATAATAATAATAATAATAATAATAATAATAATAATAATAATAATAATAATGATAATGATAATGATAACAATAGCAATAATAATAATAATAATAATAATAATAATAATAATAATAATAATAATAATAATAATAATAATAATAATAATAATGATAATGATAATAACAATAACAATAATTAATAATTAATAATAACAATAACAATAACTAATAATTAATAATTAATAATAATTAATAATAATAATAATAATAATAATAATAATAATAATAATAATAATAATAATAATAATAATAATAATGATAATGATAACAATAGCAATAATAATAATAATAATAATAATAATAATGATAATGATAATGATAATAACAATAACAATAATTAATAATTAATAATAACAATAACAATAACAATAACTAATAATTAATAATAATAGCAATAATAATAATAATAATAATAATAATAATAATAATAATAATAATAATAATAATAATAATAATAATAATAATAATAATAATAATAATAATAATAATAATAATAATAATAATAATAATAATAATAATAATAATAATAATAATAATAATAATAATAATAATAATAATAATAATAATTAATAACTAATAATAACAATAACAATAACAAATAATTAATAATAATAATTAATAATAATAATAATAATAATAATAATAATAATAATAATAATAATAATAATAATAATAATACTAATACTAATAATAATAATAATAATAATAATAATAATAATAATAATAATAATAATAATAATAATAATAATAATAATAATAATAATAATAATAATAATAATAATAATAATAATAATAATAATAATAATAATAATAATAATAATAATAATAATAATAATAATAATAATAATAATAATAATAATAATAATAATAATAATAATAATAATAATAATAATAATAATAATAATAATAATAATAATAATAATAATAATAATAATAATAATAATAATAATAATAATAATAATAATAATAATAATAATAATAATAATAATAATAATAATAATAATAATAATAATAATAATAATAATAATAATAATAATAATAATAATAATAATAATAATAATAATAATAATAATAATAATAATAATAATAATAATAATAATAATAATAATAATAATAATAATAATAATAATAATAATAATAATAATAATAATAATAATAATAATAATAATAATAATAATAATAATAATAATAATAATAATAATAATAATAATAATAATAATAATAATAATAATAATAATAATAATAATAATAATAATAATAATAATAATAATAATAATAATAATAATAATAATAATAATAATAATAATAATAATAATAATAATAATAAACCCTATTCTGATTGTGAACAAGGTAATAAAATAACACAACATTTAATTTTCTTAGTTTATCTGAGATCATATCATATTTGATACAATCACATTTGATACTCCAGTTCAAGGGCACAGAGAATTATACACACATAAATTGGGGAGATGATAAAGAGAATAAGGAGCACATGGAGTACATTGGTTAAAAGACTTGAAGGTGGCTGCTTGCGGAGTTGCGGTTTACGGAAGACTGGTATATCGGCTCTTCTCGTCTTATTGTTTTTATCTGAAATACAGAATAATAATCATAATTATAACAATCATTTTAGAAGGGTTGCTTATTATATAATTTTATAAATGTTTCAAAATATATTTCTTTAAAAAAAATTGAAATTTGTTGACAGCTTAGGTCAATACTTTTCTCCAGAGACCATTTTTCAACAAAGTCTCCGTTAGCTGATGCAGCTTTACACCAAGAAAAATGCACGAATTCCAGATACAATTTCTGTACATGTAATCCTTTCATCTCTGCATCAACCACCAGAGTCTCACGTAAATCATATTTCAGAGACCAACCCAAAGAATAAGGAGTTTGCATGTAAAACAGTTACGTTACCGCACTTCCATAAACACCAGTAAAAACGGGTTCCACTTAAGTAAACCCAAGTTTTGTCGTCATCTATTTCATCTTCGATACCCGTGTAGTCCTGCTTTGCAGACTGGCAAATGAAGTTGGTTTGCTTGAAGGCGAATAGCTTGGATCAAGTAAATGAACAGTAACATCTGTATTATTCATTTATTAAAACTATAACAACTCCCCATGTTTATGGCTACATAAAGAAAAAGGAAAAATGACAGATAAGATTGAAATCTTTATGTATCAAAACTAACAAAATTTAAACGCTGCTATAAAAGTTCGTAAGGTAAAGAGGACTGTTCAAATATTTCTTTCATTTAATATGTCAGTCAATAAGAAAACTGAAATGTTCATAACTCCTTTATAGCAATGAAGTATGTACCATACAAATGCTAAAATGATTATCAATGCGAATGATTTTGAAGAAAGGGAACTAAACCACTTATTGAGAATAAAACAAGTTCTTTTATTTTATCCGTCCCCAATCTAAATCTTTGTCAGATGTTAAGAAAATGTGCCGTCCACCAACGCAAAGAAGGCCCCTGAAAGGAATGCGCCCCCTTACACAGTGGGACAAGGACAGCAATTGTGTGTGGCAGGGAACGCATGCTACACAAGGAGCAGAACCGTTAAAAAAACATGCGCCCTATTCACTCTGTAAACTAAAACCGAGAAGATTCATTCACAAAAGTAGAAGCCGTTTGAATGTTTTTGAATCGTCTGTAACTGAAGTGACATGGGGTGACATAAGCTACCGAGGGAGGGTGTAGGAACCTTTTCCAACCCCCCTGCGTCTCATTCCCCGGAAACTTTCTTAGCTGTGCTATACTATAGGGTGATCCTTAGAGCATCGAGGGTGGCTTTCCCTCGAGTCTGACATTGGGGTGCTCGGTTTAACCGGGGGCTTCCATGACATCTCTCGGGAGCTTAAAAGATGGAAAGCGTCTTGGCTCCCTCTGGTTGCATCTGCCCAGAGTGTTCAGAGGATTGGGATGGGTTTGAATTTTGTCGTACATTGATCGTGCCCTCTCTCGGATGACATCCACAATGTACGGAATATTCGAATGTTCATGTAGGATATGGGCGGGGAATTTCCAGCCTGTATAATAGAGGAGTGCCCTGGAGTGCGTCTGGAGTCTGACGAAAGTGTAATTCGTCACTGTTCCCCAGATCTTGCAGCGGTACAGAACCATGGACGGAATGATCGCCCGATACAGCTGGAGCTTAAGTCGGAGGAGCATGGTAGTAGAGTGGAATACAGGGTAAAGTTTCCGGAGCGCGGCGTGCCCTTGTTGGATCTTGCCCTTGACGTGTGGAACGTTTTCTTTATTTCTTTTTTATTTTACGTCCTCCAACGTTAAGTCATATCGGACGATGAATGAAATTGGTGAAATGATGCTCAAATGTGTCCGGGGTCCATGGAGCTTAGAGCTACCCGACATTCGTCTTTAAGGATAAGGGAAAACCCCGGAAAAAGTCTTATCCAGGTAACTCTCCCTGATAAAGATTTGAACTCGGGACCTCTTAAACGTGAGGCAGACATGCTATCATCTACGCTACCAAGGTGGGCGACGTGTGGAACTTAAGTTAATTTACGGTCCAGTGTCACTCCGAGATATTTCGCCGTTTGTATCCATACTAGCAAACCAGCTTCTGCTTAGCTTCTAAAAACTGGTGCACTACAGTGAAAAGCGAGTCTGCATGATCCTGCTGGGCACTTTGTCCTCCAGTCCATTTATTTCAGATCTTAAGGGGAGGAGGTACCTTCTATCTCCGCCATGTTAAATTTGACATTTTCAATATACTTTTCTGAAGAACTATGAATAATACAGCAATGATTTTTATCACATATACTTACACTATTGGGCAATAAAACGACATTTTTGTTAGTATATAGCATTAAAACTGTAGCTGTAATAGCTTTTTTTAATAATAATACGTTTTGGTACACTTGAAAGGAAAAAATCAGTTTCCTTGATAATAACATCTACCTAATGTGTTGAAAAAAGTGTCAGTTTATAAATATGTGCCAGGGAAACAGTCCGTGAAAATTTCATTGCTCTAGGATAAGTAGTTTCAAAGAAAAGGTACATAAGGCTTACAAAAACAAAAGTTACGGGAAAATGAGTTTAAAGTTTTACAGTATTCAAAGTCTGTTAAAACATTCCTGCTCCATACTCAGTGTTCTCATGATCTTCTCTACTCCTCTTGTTGTTCCTTCTCCTCTGTCTAGCACTTTTATGGATGTCTTCTGCCTCCAGGTCAGCCTTGGTAACACGGTATTGGTCCATTACTTTAAAAAAAACTTAGAGCTAGAAGTACTTTTGTTTGGAACAACACAATCATGTGGAGTTGAATCCCTTAACCTAACACTTTGATCATCCCTAGGTGTTGTTCAGTTTTTAAGTCCTTAGTTATTTTCACAGTTTTCATTATTTATATTCGTCTTTTTCTTCCTACCAGGTCCTCCAGACCTTTTTCTCAACTCTTTAGCAGAAGATCTAGCCATTTTCCTCATTCAATAACAAAACACACGTTTAGAACCATAGGATACCAAACAAAGTGAAAGAACAAAAATAAACAGGTTTTCCAATAGCTGAAAGTGTAAAATGCAGAAGAAAGTATTCCTAAACATAAAATATCAGAGAAAGTTCTAAAAGGAGTCAGAGAGTGAAAAGGGGGCGTGACCTACTCTGCAACGTGATTTAAACCCACCTTTAGGCCCTTTAAATAAGTTCCTGGTGCAAAACAAATTTATATTCATATAAAAACACTTCAAACTATGAAAATAAGCAAAAATAATATTTTCACCATTTTTAAAGCACCTTCTCCCCTTAATCAATCTCCAAATAGCGACTTTGGTCTGTGCTACTTACAAAAGCTATTAGCAAGTTTCGTAAGTATCGAAAATTAAGCTGTTAAGAAATGTTACTTCCTAAAATAATTCGTGAAACTTGGAATAGTCGTTCCAAGGAAACTTCCCTTTCGAATTATTACACTTCGGATCTTATTTAAATTCTTCTTTACTTCGGTCTGTGTATTGCTTTTCAAGATATATTTTAATAATTAACCATCCAACTCAATACTTTGATAAATTCTAAGAAACTCCTTGCTTTTAGATTTTTACATTATTGTAAAATGGCTGCATTGTAAGTCTATGGCTTCTTAGGTCACTTAGAAACTATCTGATTAATTATTAAGTGCCTGTTATCTTATTTATCATATTAGTGATGATTTCTTTTTAATGCGTGTTAAAATCTCATATAGATTAGTGTCTTTGTCATTTCATTGAGTCGGTAAAGTTTTCGTGCCTGAAGCAGGGAGCATTCTATCTGGATAATTCTAAATATATGCAGGAAATCTTGCAAGTAGGGGAGAGTCAAATGGGTGATAGCAAGATTTTTCGGCTAGTAAATCACAGGTTTCTTCTTGTTCTTCCGCACCCAACATGGGCTTCCTGGGAACTTTTCCTTGAAAATTAGAAGGAAGTGAGTTTCAGCATATTTTGCAACAATTGTGTAGTTTATATTTGTATTATTAAAACTATTTGTTTTCTGCTGTAAAAATTTCTTGTAATACAGAGTAAAAATCATTTTGAATTAACAAAAATTTACAATGTGATTGTACAAAGTCTTGCAGTAATTGTGCAAATTTTTAGAGCATACTAAGAATTAAAAGACTCCAGTAACAGAAAATTAATATGTAAATGCCATAAGTAGCTCCTTCGCCTTTGCAGAACACAGTTACGTGTTTTTATCTCTTGATAAATTAAATTATGAGTGCAAATTTATTTATGAATGGTTATGATAAATACGCATGGTGTGGATGACAAAGTTATGAAACTTTTAAACATAGCACCCAGAGCAAGATTATAAAAATTAGTTTTAACCAGGACAAAGAGAAAGTGAAGTTCAGTGAGCTTAGCATATATTATATACTTTTAAGAAATTCTTCTGATTTTGTATAAATACAGGAGAGAAATTAACAATGCAAAAGTGGTATAATAAATCTAGCAAAGGGTTGAATCTATGAATATGGGAATCGTTAATTTCTTAATAAATATTTGAATGTCGTCATGAGTTGTACAGAAAAAATAACTTGTACAAGTATTGAATAAAAATTGAAAAAGTTGTGAAACGAGGATTAGATAAATTTTATTTCACGTTTCGATTTCATTCGAGAAAATGTATACATTCCTTTACTATTAGGTATAATATACGAACGTAACGGGTCATTTTGATAACAATATGATGAATGATTCTACAAAGAAGTATTACGAAGTTGGGTAAACAATTGCAATAACTAATTTCCCTGAGTTAATGTCAACGCCTAATGACATCATGAATTACAATCTGTGGCTTGAAAATGAGATAATCTCTTATCATGAGATCATCAGTGAGGTTCGTGTTAAGGAAAGGAAATTAGAATAAAGCCAAAGACAGAGGAAAGGAAATGTTCGGACGTTTACCATTGCACACATTAACATCAACGTTTCAAAATCGAATTAACAGGTTTATGAGTTTGCAACATTGTGCAGGGACGTTTACAGTGGCAGCCACATAGGGGGGGGGGGGGGGGGGGGGCTTAAGTTGGAAAAAAAAAAGAGCTCTAAAATTTATGTCTTACCCACCGTGTTTTTACAGTAGTACAGAAATGTTTACTGGGATCGATTATCCGAATTTAGTAGCGCCCAAAGATAGCCCTCGAGTTTTATAGATTTAGCGGCCGATGTGAGGAAACGATCTAGCGACTCCCAGCAGCTTAAGTTTCGCATTGTTATAACTAGAGCTCGGATTGTTGCACATTTTCATGTTTTATTCCTTGATAGTTAAACATATGCATGCAAGTAACAAAAATATTCCACATTGTAGGACTTGAAGCTTTCGCGGCGAGCGTTATTGATTAAGACTTTTCGGGTAATCAGCCGCGTCAAATTTATGAAGACGGAGCTTTCGGCCTGGACAGTTCCTGATGATGGCCATGGAGTGCACAGTGGCCGAAAGCTCAATCTTCATAAATTTGATGCGACTGATCACCCGAGAAGCCGTAATCAATATTCCACATTGTAAGGAGTTTATTACGGAAGTTTTATAGTGCATGCAAATGCATATTTAAGGAGTTAGTGCACATTAAATAATTTGTGCATATTTATGCATATATTTTACTTTTCAGCAGTGATTCGTACAAATATTTCACCCGATACTTTAAGAAGAAGAGAAGAATACGATATAGTTTCTCTTTTACTGCTCTGTGTAGCATGTTTCTAAGTACATAAAAGGTCACCGAAAAATGAGAACATAGCTATCAACAATAAGCGCTTCCTGATATAAAAATATGACATGAACCAAATGGCGTTCAGCAAACATGCGGTAGTTTGGTGCGGCCGTTGCATTCATTAAGCTTGATATGGTTTGCATTAATATTGCAAACGAAGCCGTCTGCCCAAACGATAACATCTCCAAGAATTAAAAAATGTCATTTTCACTTAACTTTTAAACTTGTACTAATGTTCTCTAATCATAATTTTTGAAGCTTGAGCAGTAGGAAACAGAATACGTATTACAATGCCGAAGATGAAGAGCAGTAAAGCTTATTTGGTTTGATGGAAATTCTACTCTTAACAAAAGATAGAAATATAGATAGCAGTGTACAAGTGCGTTAAAACATTAACTTTTTTCTTTTTTATTTTCGGAATGCTTTTAAAATGAGTTTCAAGTTAGTGATTATTGGTTTTATTTTTTATTTAACTAAACTAAATCCATATTATTTTTATACCATGTTAAATGACCTGCATATATATTTATTTTACACAATATCTATAAGTAGCTGCTTATAGAAATATAAAAACATTTTAAGTGTCAGAAGAAAATCATTTCCTCCAGAAAAGGTGAAAATATTTAATCATTTATTGCAATAAACATGACTAATTCTAAAATGTACTGAATGAGAGATTAACAAATAATAACCAATCAGTGCCTGGATTTTAGAATTTACTTGTTTGATTTCTTCCAGATTAATAAATGTGAGAAATATGAAATAATGTATTTTATTTTAAGTGCATATTCTAAAGCTCTTAGAGCATATTTAGCAGATCCTTACTGCATAGATGAATGCATATACTAATATTCTATAGCGCATATAAATCCGAGCTCTATTTATTAGGGAAACAGTTGTTTAGAAGTCGTAAATTATTGATACAACAAACACCTTTGTATTTCTACTCTGTTATCATCATTACTTATAGAATATCTTAAAATTGGCGCGCGCACACACGTAACATAATATGCGCAAATATTAAAATTTATGGCAACCCATAAGTGGGATCTTTCCACTACGCGAGGGAACCGATAAAACGTAACCTATGGCGTAACAGCACAAACTGGGCCTGAGCCTGCCAACCCGACTGCCGGCCTTACGTCCTCATATGCATGGTAGAGGTGGGCGGCCATTCAATCGATATGGGATGGAGATGTGGTCAGCATCTCGGCACCCCCAGCCGGAAAGTTGGCTTTCTAGACCACGATTCGCTACTTAGTGTAGCTTCTCAAATTCCTCATGATGCTGAGTGGGCACCGGTCCTATACCCGGGACTTAAAATCTGCACCCCCAGGGGTGGGATCGATCCCGGGCGCAGGGAGCCCAAAGCACGACGCCTTAGCGTTACTTCTTGGACCGAGGGAACCGATATTACTGGCAGAGGCGCACTAAACTGCTTAATTCACAGGCAGCATATATCTCCTTGCTTCATTAAACAAAATGGCGTCATATTACTTTTGTGGCTCTTATCGTCACCACACTCCAATTTTCAGTGAGGCGTTTCACACGGTCATTGATAAATTTAAGGCGTTGTGTTCGGTGTTAGAGAATAAAATTTTGGATCAGTTTTAAGAGAAGTTAAATTAAATGAAATCGTGCCCTTTACGACATCGATAACTTCGGAAATCTTTAAACAAACTAGTTCAATAATTTAACGTGAACACAGTCGATATTGGGCTTCAGAAAATCTATGCTACTAGATGAAACGCCTTACTATGTCATGAAATTTGCAGTAAAATTTGCGATAAATGCCAGAAGAAAAATAGAACCCATTTTTTTTTAAATGAAGCAAAGAGAGATTTACTGCTTTTCTATGATGTATGAAATTTAGTGGACTTCTGCCAGTACCAATTCACGGTTCTCTCGCGCAGTGTAGAGAGCCCGCGAATGGGTTGCCAAATGTTTTAACGATCCTATAGAAATAGGCAGAACTAGTATAATGAGCAGAAATAAATTCAACATTAATCCATCGGTCCATCGCTGCTGACAGACTTTAGTAAGCCAGAATGATTTTGCTGCGTGCGCACGCTCAATAGGGTTTTATCGCAGATATGAATTTCTAGGATGGGGTTTTATACACTGTTTTCTAAAACACCGCAATTTCAAGGTCACAGTCATGGGGAAAACATCATCACGTAAGAGGCGGAGTCCCCGAAGGCTCTGTGCTTTCACTAACGCTATTTAGCGTATTTATGGCGGATTCACCTACTCAGCCAAACGTCCAAATGGCTCATTTTGCCGATGACATTTTTCTGTTCCGCACAGATAAACACCTGCTCAGAGCCATCAACCCTATTCAGAGACACCTCCGCCTTGTCCAAGAGTGGTGTAAACGCTAGCGCATATCTATCAACCCAGACAAGAGCCACACAATTCTACTCATCAAACGCCACATCCCCGACGACTACCCCACACTCACCTTTAAGGTCATAGAATAGAATGGGAAAATTCCATCACATACCAAGGAGTCAGGTTGGACGGAGGTTTGACTTCTCGATAGCACGTCCGGGATCTTTCTGCGAGAGTGCAGGGAACAATTGCCTCATTATATCCCATGCTGAGCTCTGGGATGTCGTTCGCCTGAAGTTATACCTAGCTCTTCCGATCCCTCATTATTCCTGCTGTATGCCTGTGAAATCTGGGGCATGGCTGCGCTACCTCCAAACGACGCAGAACATGGGACTCCGTTCCATCTATTCTGTTGGTCGTTACTTTTCTGTGAGACTACTTCATGAATCCTCCTCTCTTCCTTATATGGAACATGAAATTAGGTGCCGGGCCAAGAAACTATACGCATATTTACCACAACATCAAAGCGCCCTATTTAGGTCTCTAGGGAAGTATGATCCCAGAGAACGCCGTTTCAGGCGACATCGAGTACTCCGTATGGTATTGAGCACCCGAGATAACACTGGAGCATCCTCTAACAGCAGTAAGAGCTGAGCTCCATATTCCCATTCAAAGCATGCAGTAAACTGTTAATAAATGATACGTGAATAGATAGACCAAAGCTTAATGCGTGCATTCTAAACATAGTACATTCTTATTACTCACGTCAATGTCCTGTATTCTGCACATACCAATATGCAAGCCAAGTAATTCTAAATGCAAAACTGTTGATGGCTCGTGATGACTAGAACATAAAAGAATCGGTAGTACCTCGGAATCGGTAGTACACTTAAAGGGGTAGAACTTTGTCACACTGTTATACAGTGGACAATAAAGTGAAAGAATCTGGCGAAACTTAAAGTATGCTGATTAAAAATACCTTAAAACGGATATTTGTGCCACTTAAGATTTGGTTAAACTTTGAGAATACGCGATGTTATAGTGTATAAAGCTCACAGTTTGCATTTAGACCACCCTAATAAATATTATAAACGTATACGTCTTTTAATTCACCTCCCTTTATGGAGTTAAATTACCTTGATAAGCTTTGACCAGAATGTTTATTACCATAAGGATTGCGACTATCATAAGAGTGTTTTTCAACATCTTCTAGGTGTTCCTGAAACAATAATTAATATCCAATTAGTATAAAATAAAATTTGAACACATGTATGATAGTTTAGTCTACTAACAATGCATGCAACCATGTTTTGTTGCTCTAAAGTTATACACAAGGTGTTAATTGATTTTATAGCTTTTATAATTATTGATAATGATCTTAATAACTAGATTCTTCTTGATGCGTAAATACTCCAAAGGTTCTCTTCAAATGTGCTTCGCTAATCACCAAGTAGGTAATGAAAGTTTTGGTACTTCAATTTGCTTACTGACCAATTTGTGCTAATAATGGTCATAATAATATAAGTGATGCAGTCGGTAAAATGTATAAAAAATTAAGAAATAATTTCATAGCTTTGTTTAATAGTTAGCGTAACTTTGCATTATCTTTGGAAATAATTTAAGTTTTCAGTACCTCCATGGTGAACAACCATAATATTTAAAAATATCTTGTAAACTCGAACACTACATTAGGGTTGGAAAAATATGTTACACCCTAATATGTAAATGGCGCTCTATTTATACATTTTCAGAAAATCTCGAAACATAAGCAGAATTGTTGCCTTACCTTTAACTAACGCATTGCATACACTAAATTAAGAAAATAAATTGCGTATCACAAATATTATCTTAGGCAAGAAAACACAGGTTTCTGGACACAATTTGTATATTGTAACCGCAGTCAGTATCAGACAGCGATTAGGAGGCAACAAATTAATAGAAATCTCGATATTGAAGAAAGGAATATTAATTAATAAAAATGCTTTGATAAACCAATATATATATATATATATATATATATATATATATATATATATATATATATATTTAAGAAATCTTATTATATTAATATGAAATTAGAATGGTTAGGATGATGAATAAAATAGCGGTTTAGTTAAAGAATGAGGAGTAAAGAACATAATTCTATATAGCAGGCATGTCAGCATCAAGGCAAGGTAGGGAAAATACTCGGGTAAAATCTACACGCTGTAAGCGACAGGAAAGAGGGCCGTTACCTTCTTTGTGTTAGAAAGGGTTCAACGTCTTAGAACTATAGATCGCTAGTACCATGGAATGCATTGAGACAAAAAGGCTTTCAGGGTGCGATGAGGCATGAAGGCTACAGAGTATTATTTTGCTGATGTGATAACGATGTATACCGTTACAAAGAGCCCAGGGTAGGCGTGTCAGAACTCAGGGTAGGCGTTAAGTAAATGAGTTAGATGAGTTTTGGAAACCAATGAAAAATAAATCGAAATAAATCAGAAACCAATAATAAAGTAAGATTTGAAAAATGGAGAGAAGGGTGAGCTATTTTGGTCATGTGATAAGTGAGAGTGCGGAGCAGAAATAGGTTCGAACTGAATCGCGAAGTCGAGGAAAGTTATTTATTTATTTATTTATTTATTTATTTATTTATTTATTTATTTATTTATTTATTTATTTATTTATTTATTTATTTATTTATTTATTTATTTATTTATTTATTTATTTATTTATTTATTTATTTTTAGTTCAGTATAGTGTTAAATACACAAAAGAACCACGTCATATGAATTTATACAGTTTAAGAACACAGCTATACAGGTTGTGTGATATAAGTAGAATACTAACTTGCTTTAATAAATCCATACACACTAATAATAATAATAATAATAATAATAATAATAATAATAATAATAATAATAATAATAATAATAATAATAATAATAATAATAATAATAATAATAATAATAATAATAATAATAATAATAATAATAATAATAATAATAATAATAATAATAATAATAATAATAATAATAATAATAATAATAATAATAATAATAATAATAATAATAATAATAATAATAATAATAATAATAATAATAATAATAATAATAATAATAATAATAATAATAATAATAATAATAATAATAATAATAATAATAATAATAATACTTTATTATCACCTTATGTTTTACAAGCATTGTTGAAAACAGGCAAGTCGTCAATTATATACAGTTAAAGTTGCTGGATATTTAGAAGAAACTAAAACTTAGGTGATGTTATTCTAAATGTATAATGTCTTGTACACCTAATACAATGTCTAGGTTTTAGCCATAAATATTGTAAAATAAGAAACTAGCTCTCAAACAATAAATTCTGAAGTTGTAGTCTTAGTTTAGAAATTCATCAAGTGAATAAAAAACATTAATTAAATATGATTTCAAGAAAAATTTGAATTTTGTTAAGTTACTAGACACTTTAACTTCTGCTGGGAGTTTGTTATATAGCTTGGCTCCCATGTAACTAGGCAACTTGTCACACAGGTGGAGTCTATACATCATAGTAGCGAAATTATTCTTGTTTCTTGTGTTGTGGTTATGAATATCCGAATTTGTTCGCAATGGAATGTATTTTATCATATATAAAATTGTTTTGTAGATGTACAGGCTTGTCAGCGCCATTATTTTTTGCTGACGAAAGGCTTCCCTACATGATTCTTTAGTTTTTAAATTAGAATATGTCAGTTCCGTTGTAGTTGATATAACATCGCCATTAATGGAATTCAAAACTACATATTGTTTCCTATTTGTCATATAGGATTCTATTAATTTGTATCCTAGACCTCTAATTCCCAAAAGCTGCAGTTTTTTCATTAGTATACTTTTATCAACACAGTCGAAAGCTTTAGTAAGATCTAATAAGATTGCTGTTGCATATCTACCTGCATTGATGTTTTTTATAATTTCTTGAATGCATTCAATGACTGCAGAGACTGTTGATCTATTTTTTACAAAACCATTTTGGTGTTTAGGTATAAGACTGAATTTATTTAAAAAGCCCATGAATCTTTTATAGATTAATTGTTCAAGGATTTTTGAGATGGCAGGTAAGATAGATATTGGGCGGTAATTATTTAGTTCTCTTTTGTCTCCTTTTTTAAAGATTGGTACTACCTTGGCGATTTTTAATTTGTCTGGGAAGATTCCAATTTCTAGACAAGAGTTTAGTATATCAGCAAGGGGATCTACAATTTCTTGACCACATTTTTTCAGTAATGACATAGGAATACCATCTACACCAAGGCTGTTCTTTGCTTTTAAATGTTTTATTATACTACGGATTTAATCTGCACAGGTTGGGTAGAGGTAAATACTTGACTGATTTTTCGATCTCGTTTTATCACTCACATTGTTTGGTTTCGAGTTATTGCAGTTGGTTATATTGAGGTTATGTATATTTTTTCCAACTGAGGCAAAATGATCATTGAAAGCTGCAGCTGCCTTTCCCAGGTCATCTGTGATACCTTCTTTCGTCTTGATTACATAGACGCTAGCATCAGCATAATTTGATGGTTTTCCGAATTCATTTATTACCTGCCAGCTTGATTTACAAATGTTTGGTGAATTTAGGATTTTACGACTTATGCTTTCTCGTTTGGCATTTACAACCGTTTGCTCATATATACGTTTTAAGCTTTTTAAACCAATTTTATTAGCTTCAGTATTGTAGTGGTTTACCCTAGAAATAGCTAATTTTAACTGAATTCGCATTTGTTTAATTTCTGGTGTAATCCATTGTATATTCGTTGCTTTATTTTGTATTTTGTTTCTACTACTAATAAGAGGACAGTAAATATTTATATTGTCCTTTATAATTTTATAAAATATGTCTAGCTTTTTATTTGGATCAGACTCCATGTATATATCCCCCCAGTCAACAGCTATAAGGGCTTTTTTTAACAGAAATAGATTGGTTTCGTTAAAGGAATTATAACTTCTTTTTACAGTTTTGGATACAGTAGGAAATTTGTTTTCAAAAAGTTCTTGGAAACTGATCATTTGGGCAGTATGGTCTGATAGACAAGAATGGATTACTTCAGTTTTATATGGCAAGTCAGTGATGTTTGTGATAATGTTATCAATTATTGAGGCTGTGTTTGTGATAATACGAGTGGGCTCATTGATTGTTAATTTTAGATTAAATTCATTTAGTAAGCATTCAAGTTTAATTTTTGAGGGTGTATTATTATGGGTATTTATATTTAGGCCACCTAATATTATAATTTTTGTGTTACTTTTTGCCAGATACATTTCTAGTAAGAGCGTTATTTTCTAAAAAAAAAAAAAAATATTAATATCCCCATTAGGTGGCCTATATATGCCGATAATTATTACTCTTTGCTTTTGCCAGATCAATCTGACTCCAGCCAGCTCGATTTGACCTTCAATGATTAAAGATGTAAGATCTATATTTTCATAGGAGTTGTTTAGTGCTATACTTATAAAAATGCCTACACCGCCCCATTTCTTTTTTCCCCGGCAGTATATTGCTACCAATTTCATATTATTAATAAATGCATTGTGCGATTCATATTCTCTTAGCCCATGTTCAGTAAGGACTAGAATATCAGGTTGTTTTTCATCTACAAAAATATTCAAGGGATCAATTTTGTTAGAGAGCATTTGAATATTCTGATGTATGAGCTTTAATGACATACCTTTAACTTGCAAATGTGAAGAATCGCTATTTACCTGCCTGTGTGAAATGTTGCCTAGTTTTTTGTATCCAATATTACATCATTCTGTGTTACACTGAGCAGATTGTTTTCCTCATTTTTGGATTTCATGTCTAAAACAACACGACCAACAATTTCACTGAGTGTTCTTTTCCCTAGTTTGTTTAGATGCATGCCATGCTTAGTATGCATGTGTCGACCTGCACTGAAGGTGTTTATTAGTCTAACGTTTTTATATTTACCACTGATTTTGGTTATATCTGCATTTATCGCTTTAGTTTGTTAGTTCACCCATGAATTTGGGAGTTGATCGTGTCTCTGTGGGAGTTTCACAATAATTACATTTGTGTTTACCAGGGAGTTAAGTGTATTTTCTAAGTTCACTACCACATTTTCGGGTTCTCCACTTGCCACATCATTACTTCCGCCCACAAGCACTACAAAGTCGTTCATTGTATAATGGGTACAGTTTGATTCAATGTTTCCAACCACATTTTCAAATTTAGCACTCGGTTTAACCACTGCACTTGCTGCTGGGATAGGTATTCCTAAGACGTTAAGCCTTTGGGCTATTCCTCTTCCATGACTATCTGCTAGGATCAGCACATTTCCCGATTGTTTTTTTCGCTGACATGGGGTAGAGGTTATGTTTCGAGGGTTTTTACTTTTCGTGGTATGGTTTTGTCTCATTACTATCGGCTTCTTGAGCGTTACTTGCACTTGGTTTAGATGATCTGCTGTGTCCTCTTCATTTGGCTGAAGAACTTCAAACCTATTGGATGTAGGAATAGTGTTCCCGGAGTTTTGTTTCAATTTTGGTTTCGATGTACGCTTCTCTTGCTTCCAGTCTGGCGTTGCGGATTGTAGTAATTCCAGTAAATACTGATTTTGTTCTGTTAACCTCTTAATTTCATTTTTCGCATCTTTAACTCCGCATTCATAATTTCGATAACTGTGTGAAGCGAGCTTATGCATTCAATCCCGCCATTTTTGGTCACATCAATTTGGTCACATTCATTTAATTTTCCCTCTCCATTCTCGAGAAGTTGCAAATTTTCCAGTGCTACATTACATTCCTTGTTGCTCAAACTATTTCGCTGACATTCACTCAC